>OY992531.1:193078068-193678068 GCA_963921185.1 Dasysyrphus tricinctus | reverse complement strand
TTTCCAGGTCGCATGTGCGTTCATTCTTATTAAAATTCACGTGTTCTATTTCTAGCGACTAAACAGTCGCGCGATTGAAATCGCAAGTGCGGTCCTAGCCTAAAATGTGAATTAATAAATTAAATAAAAGAATTTCTGGACACAAAAATAAAAGTATCACAAACCAAAATTGAGGCATGTTTCATTTCGTTTGCATTGGACTATGCCAAGATGCTACATCCAGTTGCTTCTCTTTCTGTCTTATAAGTATGCGCTCATTTGTGAATTTTCTCACGTTACGTTACATTTCAATCGTTTAGTTAAGTAGCGATAGAAAATTGATTATAGATGAGAATTACGTAATTACAACTTAAATATTTAAGCAAACTTAACTAAATTACCTCTAAGAGCCATCTTAAGAAAATCTAATAAATTCGGCTGTTGGTGTTTAAGACCATGGTTAAATATTTGTTTACCTACGATATGTAGTCATCATATGGCAAGTAATGCACTCGAAATTTTGATCAGACTTGTCATTAGAACATAGGGAAGACGAAAAAACTGTGTGTCTGTGTGTTTGGCTATAGTCTAAACAGCTGGATCAATTCTCATTTCTCTTTTGCTACGAACCCAATCTGCCCTGACCCTCTATGATTTACCTCTTTTTTGCTTTTTACAGGTTTTCTATAAGAAAAACCGAATATTTTTTATTGTGGGGTGGCCAAGTAAAAGTTTGTCCAATGAAGGCATCAAAACCCCAAGTCCATGCAGTGAAATTTGACATATCTATACATACTATACCCTGTTTAGATTTTGACTTTTCACCATGTCATGGACGAAGGTTTTTAAGGTGAGATCGGTTAGAGAAACAGTTCTTCTCATCCAAACATTACTGATTGAATAGATGTCCAGTGGAGGCAGTATTGACGCAAGCAAAAGCAAACAATAATAATCAAATTTTATTAATCAAAAAACAGTGACCGTCAATTTATTCTAGAATCTATCCAAGTTCTTCTGGAAAACATGACGGATAAATTAAAGAATTAAAACAGTTCGTTACCAAATTTGACTCATCCAATGAGGATCCATCATTGACATCAACCAAAAAGTGGAGTCGATCAAAACACCAAAGATTTGGAATGTGCACCTCATCTGTTGAGGTACCACTTTTTTATATATTAAATTTAAGTTCTTTTCTTTTCCATATTGATCTTTAATGGTTCTAATCTTTTGCTCAATGCACTTTACAGACACATTTTCAACTTTGTTTGGACTTCAGCATAAGAGTCCTCTGTTTTTTTTTCCTATCCAGATGGTCTGGATATTTGGGGTTGTACAGGTGAGGATATTCTTCGTACAACTCGATAAGCATTTCTGGCTTATGTCTCGTCCAAGTACACATTCTAGATAGAAGTTAAGGCTCGTAGCCTTATGCCTCGGGTTCAACAAATATTCTAAAGTGTTCGCCGCTCGTTTAAAACAAATATGTTGAAAATTGATCAAAAATAGTGAGTAATTAAAAAGTGATCAAAATAGCTTCTATTTAAAAAAAATCATAATTTTAACAATAAAACGGATATATCGTAACTCTTCTCACGGATTGACGTATCTGCCAATTTCAATATTTTACAGGAGAGTAGATCTTAGTTTCGTGTCCTCCTTCTATTCTTCTGACAGGCATCAGAAAGATACTCCTTAAATAACGCCAAATCAACAATCGTAGCATTAGCATTAGTGCATCGAATATTGATCTAAAAATTATCTTCAAAAAAAAACTAATTTTGGCTCTATGATTTTTGTAGGTATCAAAAAACTTTTTTTTTCTTCTATTGACCTTACCTTCACCGCATCCCTTGTGCCACATGTTATGCCAAGCAGCCTGTAAAGTACCTTCCCACAAATAAAAAGATATCTTAGGTAAATCAAAATCCCAATGATATATCAGCCTTATAGAGAATAACCTTTTATTGAACTCTTTCATTTGCTTAAAAGCCAACATTTTGCTCTTGAGTGATACAATCTTTAACTATTTTGTGTGACAACATAGATTCCTTCCAATTGTAACATTTTTTCGCACTCACCTCCACCATACCAGCCATTATACCAATTACTTAATTATCAAATCCACAATTAAAGGAACAAAACGAACAAAAAAAATCACTCAAACGTGATAATTGGCACACCGAATCCCACTCGATGAACTAATTCCATAGATTCGCTGGCGCTACTGATCGTCAGCTTGGTCTTGTCGGCAAAACAAGCTTTATAAAGGAGGCAATCCTGTCATCAATTCTGCATCCATATGTGTGTCTGTGTGTTTCTTTCCGATCAATTAAGGTGAATAAAAATGAATTAAACCGAAACAACGGCAAAGAACCACGACAACAGACATTCGTCTTTGATAAACCTCATGATTCAAGTTCCACGACTCGATTCAGCATCTCTATATAGACAATGAAGTTGTAAGTCATCCTCTCTAAGTAATTATCTTCGTCATCTCTGGTTGGGCTTGGGATGGCGCTCGCTCTGTGACCGGAGAGTGCCGGTGATTCCGAATGAAGCCATTAAATTGCAAACAAAATTAACCCAACAATTTTAATTGAATTGGCCAAGACAGGACGGATGTCCCGATTGCTCAATATAGAGAGGAAGATCAAAGGCAGGATTGAAGACCAAAGCCCAAAGAGCCACCAACATACTCAGCTGTGGCTAGCTATGGTTTGGCAGTGGCAATATGCCAAAAGATCTGATCTATGCCTGATTCTATCCGGGGGCTCTAGTTGGGCGCCCATTTTCCTCCATGACAATCTCGTAGAGAGGGATTCTGTTGTGGGACTTCCAATAGAAGCACTTTTATCAAGAACTGGTCTTTCATCTTTGTCTGTTGATCGTCATTGGAGTCGTGTGGCCTCATCTGTTGTTCTATTGGCAACTCCCAGGGCCAAAGAGAGTCCGCACCAGTAACTGCGCCTGGTGTTTGGACTTCGTTTGGAATTGATAAAGAAGTTGCTGTCCCCATCGTGGAAGTTGTCGTTGGAACAAGCAACCGTCCAGAGTGACTGACTGACTGATCGCCGCCGCCGACCATTCGTCCAAATGGCAGGATTCCGAATCGAAATTAAAACATGCACATTTATTATTTCCACTGGTTGACATCACTCTTGGCTTCATTCAGATACATCGTGCAGATAAACTTGTCAATGGAAGTTGTGGCGCTACGCCTGCTCCTGCTTCTGAGCCGCATCAGTTAAAAACGGGTATGGGAACGTCAAGGGCGCAGAGACTTTTGGACTACAACCTAAATGGCGATTCTAGATTTGAAAGAGAAGAATGATAAACCAATATATGGATCACAAGAAAATACACAGCTCTTAATCTTTGTAAATTAAGAAAAAAGAAACATTAGCAGATTTTTGGATGTAGTTCTCTATATTACAATATTCCAGACTATTCATGAACTAGTCCGGTTATCTTTGCAACAATCAATGACGATTTCCTAGAGGTAATTTTTATTGTATGTGCAAGTTTTTCGGGTTTTGACATCAAACTCCACAAACTCCAAGAACTCCAAAAATTGTTAAATAAGGAAGTGGATCAGGAAATCGATGATTGTGAAGGCGAGGTTATATTTTAAGGAAAATTTCCTATACTCATTGTGACTCGCTTCTTTGGCTTCCTCAAGCAGTTGACCGATTGGTATTTCAAGAGCTTGTGAACACAACCTACATGCCATTTAATACCAACTGTAAAGTAATAGGTAAAGCTCAAGCATTTCGCCTGATAATATAGAAAACGTTAGTATGTTGATATGTTTTCCACAAACAATCCCTCGTAAAATAACAAGTATACGATTTCCAGCAGCTTCTTTTGGATTCTTGAAAACCGTCTCGCAGTGTTTCCATCGTTAGTCCTGATTTTGGTTTTGGTATCACTTGTGAGTTGTGAGGCCCCTTCTAGTTTTGAAATAATTTTGGATTTATTTCTTTCTGTTGGTGAAAAACGAACGTAGTTTTTTTCTGCGAATCGCGAACTTGCCAAGATTTTAACGGAAACCTGTATAATTATATGAAATGTATAATAAACGAAACGGAAATTTCCTATACATCTGTTTTAGAGTTGCACCGCATTTGTTATTGCTGCAGCATTTATCTTTGATAAAATGTTACAAATGCTTCCGTCAAAGTCCCTCTCGGTTAACGGGAAGCATTTTTTTGAGCTTGAACCCGCTCCACCTCCATCAGATAAGCGCTTAGAAATCGCTGTTGCATACTGTAATTCTTCGATAGTTTTTGAGGCCACAGATTTTAACTCTCCGCTTATTTGTTTGTTAGATGATTCCTCAAATGACTTTTTGTGTCTTCCACGATAATTTCCTTTGAAAGTGGTCTTGTTTGAATGGTTGTTAAAGTTTTGAGAAAGTGAAAATTCACTTTTTAGCCAGCAATCATATGACGCTTGACAAACAATAAAGCGTTATTTTGGGATCATTGTTTCCATCGCCTATCGACATTGCGATTAAAATCCCTAATTTTGTTGAGTCAAATAATTTCTTATTAAACTAACGTTCGGGTTAATCAGAGAAATCAATTGGCAATGCCGGAAATCAACTGGCAAAGCCGAAAATAGCATTGATTAAAATATGGTTATACCAGAAGCGTCAAATTATTTACAGGGTGCATGTGTTAACACGCTATTTATTTGATGGTGTAAACACGCAACATCTATTAAGAAAGGTTGAATGGTTATTCATTATATTTTAGAATTACCTATTGACAAATTTTTCTATTTTCTCATTGTAGTTGTTTGTTTGGGGAACAAGAACAAAACTTTCCTGCGCATCGCATATTCTGACTTTTCGTTTATTTGTACCAGTCTTTTCTTGCTTTGTCTTATCTTTAAATCTTGAAACTGCTTGAACGATGGAGCTCAGAAGGTTTGCCAAGCATATAAGATATTATTAATTGCTGAGCCAAGGATCAAATATTTGAACCACGTTCTTGCAACTGTTTCCTAAGGGCCACGGATCGACCACTGTTTGAACACAGTTTAATGAGAGAAAAAATGTGTTAAAGATAAAAAAAAATTGCAAACAAATTAAGTAATAGCCAAATGAATACTTTAACCCGTGTTTGTTTTTAATCACCCTAAATCGGTATGTTAAAATCTTGATTCATGGCTGAACTGTATTTGTGGAGGTGGCCCTCAGACTATTTCACATTTTTAAATAAGAATTGAATGTTAACGGATGTACGAGTCCTTATTCACTGTTCTTTGTTCACTAGTTGGTTGTAAGGCGCCTAAAGCACCCTTATGAGCAACATGATACGTGGCTCATTTGTAGGTTGTCATTCGTTCAATATATTGGCGCTGATATTCAGCATGAGCAACACGATGTGAAGCTAATTATTCAGGTAGCATTCTATCGACGCGTGGTAAGGTTAGGTTAAGGTGGCTGCCAGGAATACTGCTGACACACCTAAGCCAGAAAAGGCCCATTGTGATACCACATAAAGACTGCAAGATGATCCTCGCTAATTAAACCAATTGGAGCTTTTAATAAAGCGATGGAGACTGTGAATGTCGATTTTATTTAAATCACTGGGATGCGTCAAAGAAAAAATTTCCTAAGTGTATTTTACGTCTTTGAGAAAGAGCAGGGCATGAGCAAAGAAGGTGTGGGATAGTTTCTTCCTCTTCCTCGTCCATGCAGCTTCTGCAGAAATCATTTGAAAGAACAACGAGTCTATTGGCGTGTTTGCCTATGAGACAGTGTCCAGTAATGACACCAATTGTGGAGCCAATATGCAATCTACTCAGAGATAACAAACATTTCGATCGCTTCGGATCCAGTGTTGGCCAGATCCATTTTGTCGCCAGAAAAGTAGTGATACCTATCCATTTGCTGTTTGTCATCATAATGGAATCTTGCTTAAGCATAAGTTTACAAGTAGCGATTGGTATTCCAATATTCACCCTGTTAGGTAATATTGGTGTAATAGTTCTCATCCTGGCGAGTTCATCGGCTTTACAGTTTCCTTGAATATCTCTGTGTCCCGGCACCCAGAAAAGGTGAATGTTGAACTGTTCTGCCATCTCCATTAGAGACGATCGACAATTTCGGGCAGTTACGGAGTTTTTAGAAACAGAGCCTAGTGATTTAAGGTTAAAGGCAGCTTGGCTATCTGAGAAAATACGGATATTTAAAGTAGATATTACGTTTTCTTTGAGCCAAGATAAAACTTCTTCTATCGCCAGGATTTCCGCTTGGAACACGCTGCAATGATCAGGAAGACGGAAAGAGAGACTAATGTTTAGTCGTTCTGAGTACACGCCACCACCCACCCCCTCTTCAATTTTTGAGCCATCCGTGTAGAAATGAATTGCTTCTCAAGAATTCCTCATCATCCCAAGTGGATCTTGTTGGAATTGTGACTTAAAATCAGACCTAGATATTTAGCTTTCATCTGAGAAGTTAAGTGGGATACCATTTATTGATGGTGGGTTTATATTCGGAATTTTATATTTCCTTGTAAAGAGGTCAAGTTCATTTTTGTGGGGATTTACACCTAGTCCACATTTGTCTGTCCATTTAAGTAGTTTGTTGAGAGCGGTTTGCATTAATTCTATAATGGTTTGAAGATGCTTTCCTGATATTGCAATGGCAACGTCATCAGCATATGCAATTACTTTAAAATCATCCGCTTCTAGATTAACTAATTGTTCATTGATCACTTTGTTCCATAAGAGTGGGGATAGGATTCCACCTTGCGATGTGCCTCTGCTAACAGATCTTCTAACAGAAAAGTCACCTAATGTTGAGCTAATTATTCTACTTCTCAACATGAGGCTGATTAACTCCCTAAGTGAGCTATCAACATTCAAGTTCTTAAGCGCGGCTATGATTGCAGTATTGCTGACGTTGTTGAAAGCACCTTCGGCTTCGATATCTAAGAAAGCAACCAGGGTATACTCTCTATGATGAAGGAAATATTCAAAAGTACCAAAGACCGTATAATACCAAGATACCGCATCTCAACCAACCACCAAAAATCAGCTCTAGATGCGGTCGGTCGGGGGAAGGGAAACATTCCCACGTATTGTATCACATCCTCATTCATATTCGAACTCACATAACACATACAGACATGCAAGCCTTTATTCGCCGCAGACCCACGACTCAGCGACCGCGCCACCGACGATTGTAAAACTTATACATAGACGGGGTTCTCACTCACACATCTATGGGGTCACCACTGGGGTCGTCACAGTACTAGCGCTTTGACTGCGAAATTTTACACTAGATGCAATATCTTGGTATTATACGGTCTTTGATAGTACGTACCAAGCTATGCAGGGCCGTTTCTACCGATTTCCCTTTGCGGTAAGCTTGTTGTGCCGGAGAAAAGAGATTAGGTTCTATGGCACTACGCAGATGGATATCAATCAGTCGTTCTAAAGTTTTAAGAAGGAATGATGATAGGCTGATAGGTCTGAGATCCTTCGGATTTACATGAGAGCTTTTATCCACTTTGGGTATGAACACAACTTTAACTTCTTTCCATAAGGAGGGTAATGGTACGTATACTAAGATCATACACCCTTTCAAAATTATCTCAAGGATAGGGATGATGATGTCTGAAGCCATTTATAGTTCAGCTGGTATTATACCGTCAGGTCCAGCTGATTTACATGAATCGAAGCTGTCGATTGCCCATTTGAGTTTCTCTCTAGTAATCAGACCTAGTTTATTATTTGTTATATTGTTTGATTCTATTGAGTTAAAACTGCATATATTTTGGGAGCTACCTGGGAAGTGAGTATCTAATAGCAGGTCGAGTTATTCTTCACAAGAGTTATTCAAAGAGTCGTTGATAGTTTTCAGGGCGCTTGGCATTATGGGGTTTGACGACAGTATTTGTCTTAATCTTGAAGATTTGAGGAATCTTCCATTTTGTTACAGAAGGTTCCCCAGGAGGTTCTTTTATTATTCCTCAATTGTTTTTTTTTATATATCTTAAGGGATTCTTTATATAAGTTTCAGTCGGAGATTTCTCTGGAATATTTAGCTCGGTTGAAAAGTTTCTTACATTTTTTTCGGAGCGGTTCTAGCCCTGAGTTCCACCAATGAGGTTTCTTCTTTCCTCTTTTGAATAAGAGGACACGATACGTCCATTGATTTGTTGAGCGCTAAGGTAAGATCATTGACTTTATTGTCAAGATCGTTTCTGCTTGCGGGGATACTTAAAAGGTAAGGTTTAAATAATCTTCTAAGAGTATCTCTATATTTTACCCAGTTAGTTTTCTCCGATGATTCCGAAAAGCTATCTGTTTTGTAGTTTCATCGGTTAGATTGAATTGTATATACCTGTGATCAGAGAAAGAGTGCTCTTCTGATACTTTCCAATTCGTGATCTTTTGATGAATCGAGTTGGAGACAAGAGTAGTGTCTAGTACTTCCTGTCGGTTTCTGGTTATGAATGTTGGTTCATTGCCGATGTTGCTTACAATGAGGTTAGTTCTGAGACTAAAATCAAAAAGTGACTCACCTCGATCGTTTATGTGAGAGCTACCCCAAACTGTATGGTGGGCGTTAGCATCACATCTAGTGATAAGGCAGATTTCTTGCCGCTCAGCATCAGCGATTAACCTCTTTAGCGTGTCGCCAGGGAGAGGGCCAAGGTGGTCGTGGCTGAGGTACGCAGACGCAAGCCAGTAGGTACCTCTATTGGTCTGGAGTCTGACTGCGGTTACGTCTCTATCGCTGTAATCAGGGAATGAATATACATTAGTGTTCATCATCGTGTCCTGTATCCCCGGCTGGGGCATAGGGCGTCAACAAAACGTCTCCATCCTTCACGGTCTGCTGCAAGGTACTTAAGCTGTGGCCACGTCTTTCTCTGGGATTCTGCTTCCGCTAAGACAGTTGATTTCCATGTTGTTCTTGGTCTTCCAACCCGCCGTGCACCCTGAGGATTCCATTCAAAGGACTGCTTTGCAATTTCATCGTTTGGTTTCCTCAGTGTGTGACCAATCCAACGCCATTTACGCTTTCTTATGTCGACGTCCAGCCGCTCTTGACTTGTCCTGCGCCACAATTCCTCATTTGATATTATTTGTGGCCAGCGAATCTTTAGGATGTGGCGAAGACAGCGATTCACAAAAGCCTGCAATTTCTTCGAAATGGTAGACGTGACTTTCCAGGTTTCACAAGCATATAACAGCACGGATTTGACATTGGATTCGAAGAATCTCAACTTAGTGTGTAAGGATATTTGACTGGATTTCCAAATTGGGGACAGAGTACCGAAGGCAGCACGAGCTTTATTTATTCTACTTTTAACGTCCAGATCCGTACCACCGTTTGCAGAGACAATACTGCCAAGGTAGTTAAATTGTTCCACTACTTCAACTGGCGTCTCCTGTAAAATAATAATACGCTGCTGTGTGGAGCGGCCTGTGAGCATTATTTTTGTCTTTTTGCTGTTAATTCTTAGACCACTCGACTCTCCCTTCACTTGCAGTGCTTGGCACATCCCGTTCAGCCCACTGATGTTATTTGCCAGTAGACATATGTCATCGGCATAGTCTAAATGACTGAGCCTTTCGAACGGTCTCCATTGAATGCCCTGTCGCTCAGCTGTACCAACACTGGCCGTCAATACGTCGTCCATCGCCAGCAGGAAGAGAATTGGCGATAGAACATCCCCTTGTCTCACACCCTGTTGCACTACGAAGGAGTCGGATAGCTGCCCATTGTGCAAAACAAAACACCTCGCGTTGTTGTAGGACTCTTTAATAATGGCAACAATTTTTGGTGGAATTCCTCTACCAAGCAACGATCTCCATATACATTCTCGGTTAACTCGATCAAAGGCCTTTTCAAAATCCACGAACATGAGGTAAAGCGGTGATTGATATTCCATCGACTGCTCGAGGACGATACGCAGGGTGTTGATATGGTCGAGACACGATCGACCACTGCGGAAGCCAGCTTGATGCCTCTTGAGTGTAGACTCGATTCTATCCTTTATTCGCTCGAGTATGATTGTTGCCATTAGTTTTGGGAAAACGGACAAAACGGTGATACCACGCCAATTGTTGCAATTCTTTAAGTCACCTTTCTTTGGCAACTTAACAATCACACCATCCTTCCAGTCCCTGGGATAGCTTTCGTTTTCCCAAATGTTTTGTATCAGAGGATGTAAAATACTAGCCGCTGCTACGGGATCGGCTTTCAGGAATTCAGCTGGTATTCCGTCCAGTCCAGCTGCCTTGTTGTTTTTGAGGAGATTTATTGATGTACAAATTTCCGATTCTGACGGGGGTTCGATGTCAATACCCCTATAGGACCTGCGCATCTCGTTTAGTTGGGGCACTTCAGCACTCTGCTCAACTGAATCCTCATTTAGCAGGGCACAAAAATGGTCCTTCCATCTACGAAGCTGATCCTCAATTGATACCAAAAGTGTGCCATCCACATTAGTGTTACTTCTTACCAATATGCAGGATCTAGGGTCACCTTTATCCGATACATGCAGCAAGTAGTATCCAAAAGTGCTGAGTCCCTGAATTTTGGATTCGTTAATCGTTTCGTAAAGGGTTCCTGGATCAGGACGACATCTTTCCCATTGGTTTTGTTGCGGAGAAGAAGGGAGGACGAAGCCTGTTTTGAGTGCTGGAGGTTAATTTGAAGTAATTGCAGCATCATCGCTACGATTCTTCAGATCAGCCCCCACCACGGTTTTATTTAATTCCTCTTCGGATTCTGACTCAGAAGGTGACCGCAGGAGATCATCCTCACTGAGCAGATCAGTCTCCATGTCAGAGAAGCTGTCGACTTTGGGAGCCTCCGGAGGCGGGTTTGGAGAGCATATCCTCGTGTTGGAAGTACCCGGTGTATCTACTTCCATTACTGGTTGGTCGATACAACGAGTATTTTCCTCCACTGAGGATATGATCGGCGCGTGATTAGGGCTTCCAATTGTTGAGGCGTTAGTCCATGAATATAGCGTTGCTGAGATGCGTTGTTAGCAGTTTGATAAGTGGCTAATTGTTCGTCTATCATTCGTTGAATATACTGGCACTGAGACGCCGCGCCGCATGAGTAACACGATGTGCTCCTTTTTGTTCAGGTGACATTTGATTTATACGTTCTTGATGAAATGCAGTATCTATGGCACGAATATTAGCAATTGATTCTTGACTTTGATTTGCACGCCACCTTTAGCCAAGCGACGCTTTCTAGAAGCAGGATTTTCGTCTTCGTTCATTATTTCTATGAAGAGAAAATATTTATTTTAAACTTATCACACATTCATTAGCAGAATCATGCAAAACACTTGAATAAAAAAAATAAATTGGGTGGCGTAACAGCTCATGGAGAACCAGGGCCAAGTGACTTACAACTCTCAACCATTCCTGTGTGCGAGTTTTTGTTGGTAGGAATGGAGGGGACCTACAGTTTTTTGCCGAGTCCGAACGGCTAAATGAGAAGCACTTTTCCATGACAAGTATACTCTTGGAGGATTTGTCAGTTCCTCGCAAGAGGCAGTACCTCGAATCAAACATTTCTGTTTTTAGGTGGCACGGCTGGGAATCGAACCCACAGCTTCGGCATGACAGTCCTACGCACTAACACTTGAATGAACAAATTAAAACCACTTTTTTACTACATAAATAATCCCTATTTTCGTGTCCTTATTCACCCTTCTTCAGACCTACTTTTGCAAAAAAATTATTTCATACACATAGCATTTACAAATTAAATTAACCAAATCGCAAATAGGGTTAACATTAACCCAAATAAGTTTCACCCAAGCGCAAATAGAATTAACCCAAACGAAATTAGAATTAACTATTAACCCAATTGCAATTCGATTTAAGCAAAATGCAAATAAAGTTAAACTATACGCAAATAATTTAAACTTTTAACGAATCATTTTAACCAAAACGCAAATTGAATTAACCCGGGCTCAACTTGTTGTTCCAGCTGTAGGAATAGTTCACCATAAGATTTTGACAGAACCCCAATTGTAAATTCAACTAGTTTTGCACATTAATCCAAGAACTTACCGACAAAATAAAAGGCCAATTCCTTAATAATGGCTTTTAAACAATTAAGGGTAGTACCAAAATCCATTACATCCAAAATGTACAGCTGGAACAATAAATCAAGCTTAGGTTAATTCAATTTGGGTTTTGGATAAAATGATTTGTTAATAGTTTAAATTGCTTGATTGAGTTAGTTCTATTTGCGTTTGGGTTAAATCTATTTGCGCTTGGGTGAAACTTATTTGTGTTTAGGTTAAACCTATTTGCGCTTTGATTAATTTAATTTGCGAATGCTATATGTAGGAGTTTGTAACTTCATTGTGTTTTCTTATTTATTCATCGAAATTCCATTATACCTCAGGGATCAGGAAACTTTCCTTCCAAACAAGGCTGTGAATTTTGGTAATTCAGTGGTTTAATAAAGTTAAACTGTGAATTTTATCTAAAAACCCTTCGTAACGAACAAATTCTTGAGAGAAAAAAAAACTCAGATATTATTTTTACTTTACTTTATACCTCATAATTGAAATCCTAAACTTTCGCCACATACTGTTTACCCAACCCCATATATCCAAAGTCCTGTTCTACCCTTTTTTTATTTGAATTTGACATACCTCTTCACTTGTTTTGCAAACCACGGTGAACCCGAAACCGACTATCATGATGGTGATGAGACTGATGACGCTGATGGTTGGACATTCTAAATGAAGACGAAGGTGGACCATCAGGACCGCGACCAGAACTGGGCTTTGGTTTTTCAGGTTCGAATTCAGGTAACGTATATTAATGAGCTCCAATGGTAAATCGTCAGATAAGAGCTAATTGAATTGTTAGATCATTTTACCTTATTTTAATTCCGTGTACAAATGCAATGCAACTGAACTGATGCTGATGCATGCACGGTGAAGCGCGATTTACAGCCGCCAGGCATTCCATATGGAATGGACAGCAACAGGAACACAAGCTGCAGCACTGTACTATACATTATGATCAAGCTGGATGATGGCGCATAGCTGGAGCAGCATTTTTGTATAGGCACCTAGCCAGAGTTGGGTTGGTGAGGATAGTTTCACAGAGTAGTATTCTTGTTTTGTGTTTTATTTTGTATCCATGGTATTTGTTTTTTATTCATCTTCTTGAATTCTCCTTTCTCTGATTGGAATCAACATTGTGCAAGAGCAGAGGCCACAACTCGCGATCCATGCCAACAATAATGGTTAAGCGAAAAATGAAAGCGGAAATGTAAATCTCTTGACCACGATGACTATGACACCGACGAATGCTTTGAGCTTTGGAACAGAAGAAGGCTGGAGCTGGAGAGGATGATGATGAAGACAACGCTCTTTGTCAATGGGTGACATCGCGACAACACTCATTATAGAATTGTATTTGCAATAACAATTTATTCTATTCAAAAGCTGAGCATGTATCTAATGGCTTAAGAAAAGGGCAAGTTCCTAGTTCCTAGACGCTCCTCAAAGTATGTACCTACCTTATTATTGAGTATTTACCAAACTTAAACGCGATTATTTAAGGTGGGTATAGGCTAGTGGATTGCTATATGTAAGTGATCAATACCTAGAACCTTTACCTAAGCGATTTTTTAATCTTTGAAAATGTCTGACAAGTATTTGATCCATTAAAAACTACCAAAGTACTATATGTATCTGAATTTGCAGCGAAGGAAGAAAAAAGCAAGTCTTTTACTTTAAAATTCTTTAAAACGAGACCATGACAAGTACCCAGACAAGCGTCATACTCACAATCTAAATCATAATTTAAACACAACATGTGAAGGCCATAATAATGCATGCGCAACCAAACACTCAAGACTCAACTCATATAAATAGTTTGTCCTTCATTTGGGATAATGGGGAACACTCCTTTAGCAGCGGTACTCGCATCCCAAACACGATCCCGGGCAAAAATCCAATTTCCGTTTATTATGTCAGACGATGCGTGGCTGTCATAAAGACCGGCTGCCACCAAACCATCGACTGGCCTGACCGGCAAGCAGCGCGAAGTAGTGTGACGCACGATGACCATCATTTTTGTGGCTTAAAGTTGGAGCATCAGTGTGTCTACATCCAAAGCATTGGTCTATATGGTGCTAGCAAAATTATTTATGCGTGAACTTATACACCAATAAATTCCATGAAGCACCTGATATTTAATGGAATCGCCTCCATGCGCCACTCCATTGACAGACGGGCCATTTGGTGCCATATAGCAATGAGACAGTTAACCAGCAGCAGCAACAGCACTAACCATTTCTATTTCGTATATAGATTCTCCTTAGACACACTTATGACATCGCATTCTAACGCTTATTTGTGATCGTCGTCGGGTCTGTGGTCTATCGCTAAGGTCTAAGTAACAACATTTAGATTTTCGCTCGACTTCTCGCCTGCGCTGATCGTGGCATATAGAAACTTCATGTTGTTATCTTTTGACAAATTTATTGGTCGGTCTGAATAATTTATCGTTCCGCCGATATACTATACACTTTCCGCATTACCGTACGCAATCTTTCTTTCTCTTTCTTAATAGTTTGGGTTGAAATATTGCCTTTTGATGAATTTTATAAAATTTTACCGAATAAAGTAGATAAAATTAAATAAATGAGTAAGGAAATTAAACTTCTTTCGGATAGTGGGGAAGTGAATCTCCTTTATTTATCTAGTTTTTTGAGGCAAGAATTTTTGCTGGCTCAAAAGAATTGACAAATTCCATCGGTTGTTCCAGTCGGGTTTCGAATAATCTACGTCTGGATATTTCTAAAGGAAAACAGACAGATTAATTCAGCTATAAGCAGGCCTCAACCGCCGCTTTGTTTTGGAGTTCTAACAGGTCAACTAAATGGGAACCCACAATAGCAGAATGGGCTTTGGCACATCTGACTTATGCAGAGTGTGTCAGGATGATGAGAGCTCACCAGAACTAGGATAAAATGGTTCAAACAATACTTTTTCAATGAACTTGGTGTGTCTCGGGTGTCGTGTTTGTGAACAACCTAAAAATCATCCAGAAGTCAGGATAGTTCAGGAAGGTGCTCCAAAAATGAGCTTCCACTAAAAGTCCTCCTAACACTTCCTTTGACATACCTTGCCTACATCCGTTGATGCCCAGGTTCACACCGAACTGTAGCAGTAATAGTAGGATTATTTTGAAGTTGACTCATACTAAATGGACTTCAGCAAGTTCCTGAAAGAGTTCCTGAGAGACTGAGATGGAAATCAATGCTCCAGCCCGGAGTCTTTGAATCCACCCCCGTAAGACGGCGCAATAGAGGAGGACATCGTAACAGGTACCGTACGCAAGTGGAAAAGGACCTCCACCAATTTGGCGTGCGAAATTGGAGACAGCTAGCTAGAAACCGAGCCGGCTGGAAGAAGTTTGTTGGTTGAACCCCTGGTCCACCACTGACAGTAGCACCAACTTAAGTAAGTAAGTTCCTGTAAAGATTCAGAGGCCAAGGTTTCAACACATAAATAGACTTATAATAAATCTATCAAAAGCCATCTTCAGAAATTTCTAAGCTCTTTTTATTTTTGGGTTTAACTACAGAAATTTCGGTTTGAGAAAATAAGCAAATTATTGGAACTTTAATTTTCATCTAAACATTTTTTTCTTATGCGAACAACAGGTACAGAGATCAATGGATTGAGATTCGAGGCTTCAATATTGGGAAATTTTCAAACAAAAAAGGAAAGACATTGTCAACCAGAATGCGCGCTGATCGAAACGAACCACTGCCCTCCGCGTTCTGAAACGTCAAACAGAACCCGGTCAGCTTTCGGTGTTGTAGTTATTTATTTTTCGTCAGCTGTTAAACTGATTCTGACTGACTAAATATTGGCAGCAGTGGTTCTGAAGATGAGGTGCTTCTTCCTCTTTCTCTTCCATCGAGGGAAAAGAGAAAATTGGTGCACGAAATCAACCAAGAGAGACCATGCTAAGGTAAGTTCCATTGGCTCTGTGAGGAACTCAAGTTATACGACGATCGATTTTAAATACGTATCGAATGCCTCGAGAACAATAATTAGAGACAATCCACACCATCATGGCACCGAGAATTTCGAAATTGACAATAAACTGGGGAAAGCCCGTTAGAACAAAGGAACCAAATCGTTATTGCTTTGTTTGTTTATCTTCCTTGGAATTTTGTATTCCTTGTGTTTTGACGTTCGACCGTGCGTCGCAATCATTGTTAAAATCCACAACTCCAATTTGATCGTCGCTTTCCATGTTTCGGCACTGAACTCTACCAAGTTCTATTTGAACTACAACGTTTAAATTTATAGAAGACGGAACGTGAAGGGAAGAATTTTTACCCAATCCACGGGATCGCACTCTGAAAAATGGCGAACGTTTCAACCTATTCATTCGTCATTCGGGCTAGAATTAATGTCTTCACATTAATTTACAACGCTACCCCCGAGACTATTATGTTTATATGTGCGTTATTTGTGTTTGCGTGGAGTTTTGGCGTGATGGTTTGGCCTGGCGTTTGGCATTGGCTTGTATTACGGAGACACAAACATGAAATTTATCGCCGTATAATTAGTTAGCCGTCTATTTAACTTAAAATAATTAATCAAAACACAGCGGAGCGCCGCACCGCACCCGCCAAATCAGCCCCTTCCCAGCAAATCCCACGAACGACCAACTTCTGGATTCCGTTCGAACTCTTAAATAATAAATTCGGGAGGGACGAAGGCAATTTGAGAAAGTGTTGCACGTTATTGTGAACACCACAAGCACCATGGGTGCGTAGGAATAGTGCTTCCATAAAATATTGAACGAAATCGTACTCGGAGTCGTACTTGGACAGCAAGCAGCACAGCACACTTACGGTTATTTTTAATGAGACTCTCTAAAGGTGTTTTATCGGTACAAGGTGAAGATTGAATTGAAAAATTTTCGAACAAGCCTCCAAACCACCCCTCGTTCGTGGTATCAGTTTGTCTGATAATCTATAGCCTCCTCTTAGGCGTCTAGTAATTACAACTGACACGCGCAAATTGCGAAAGCTATTTCTTGGATCTTGAGTTGAGTGTGATTGCAGTTTTTGCGGTTCGGGTATATTTGCCATGCACCTCGCTTTTTGATTCTTACATTATAGTTATGTGTGTGCGTTTTATAGACGCATATCGATTTCTGTGGTGCAGCAGCGCATGCCAATATTTAATTTTAATAATTCAACTTCTGCTTTTCAAACAGTAGGAGGTCTAATCGCCGATGGCAGGCGAGATAAATCTCGCACTGGCTAAACGTGTCACTAAGGTTGTCCTATAAAAATGTCAGTTTGGTTGAACTTGCTGTTTGGAATTTTGTTGTTCCTAATTGGCTTGATATGCGAATATTACGTAGCCACATAAGAAAATGTATAAAAAACCATACAGGTTGGCCATTAATTTGAAATGCGATTTATTGGAAACTTACAACTTCTCTTAGGCCTACCTGATGATGGTGGTAAATGCAAAAATCCAATTAATTGGTAGCAGGAGTTGGGTCAAAATGTCATGTTATGACAAAAATTTACATAACGTAGTATTGCACAAAAGTAGTATTTTGTATTTCGTTATGATAGAGAAAAGTTGGCTAGTTATCATTACTTTATAGACAATGTATTCAGTACAGGGAAGCAATAAGGCAAACATTATTCCTATTAATCATCATGGAATAAAAGGTTAAGGACTTCTTTCAAAATTGAGAAATACTGCGTGACAAGTTTCTTATCAACAGACTTCCTCCGTGGTATATTAGGATTGATGTAATTAACTTCATTAAGATGTATGTAAATACTTCCATTGAAATGTTATGAGCTTCCTTCTTGACATCCTTTGTCCGAAGCTTCCTGGATTTCCAAAAGATCTCAAAATTTTGAAAAAAAGTCTTCCCAATGAAAATGAACCAATGTCAGTATATTCACCATGGGCTAAAAGACTGCTTAACATATTTCTTGCTTAAAACCAAAAGCAAACTCATAAATTAAATACTAGATTTAAACATTTGTAAAAGCTTCTTGTTGCAAAGAGTTTAAGAACTCAAGTTTAATCGAAGATGTGCAGCATTGTAGGATTATAGGAAGTTTTTATAGGAGTTTTTGGAGGAAATTCAAAACGAACTGATGTGGGATTATTTTCTTCGTCCATTTGATGATGAATTTAAGAAAACTATAGATTCTGGTTTTGAGTCTCGGGACAGTATATTTCATTTCAAAATTCAAGCTTTTATATATAACTAGCTGGCCCGTCACGGCTCCGCCCGGGTACACACAAATTTCGAGAACAAACTAAAATTAAAATTTAACTATGTGTCCTCGATTATTTGAACTCCGGATAACTGAGATTCGACTGCATTTTTTTAATTTTATTTTGTTATAACCAAATTTCATGATTAATTGATTTCTTTTCAAACTAAATTGATCTATTTTTAATTACATAAGGCAGGTACCCTGAGTGCGCCTCTGCATATATTTGGCAAACTGCCAGACCGACTTTAACCGAACTTCACAAAAACACTCCCAATACCAAAGATTAGGTATCTGAAAAGAACCATCCAAGTTATGGCGTGACAAAGGTAAATATGGATTCATTTTTAGAATAAGTCTTAGGGCTCTAAATTTTAAAGGTCTGGGTGAACTCCGTTTCGGATGAAAGCTATTTTTAACATAAAATCATTATAACAGCCAGATTTCTTCTGAAAAATACTGAGGGAAAAGTATATCACAATTCCAAATCTCGGCCCCACTGTGCGCCGCCGCAGTTATGCTGTTGTGTGCTATAAAGTGCAAGGAAATTTATTTTAATAAAACGAAGATCAGCTTTGGATTTTTCGTTGTCCATTTAATTATAGTCGTGCTGATAGAAGTATAAAGGTAATAATATTGGTACAACGAACAGCCTTTTTTAATTTTTTGCTGACGAAGTTGAAAGCACCTATACCGGAATTTCACTTCTTTTCTATAATTTCAAAGATATCCATACCATTTTTGTCATTAAAAGTGCCTTAGGTTACTCCACTACATCTACGTAAACTCTCGTCAGAATCGTTTTAAAGATTATTTTGTTCAAACAGACAAATTTTTTAAAAAATAATGCAATTACATGTGTATGTTTCTTAGCAAATAAACAACCACCTGAGCAACTTTAAATTATTTCCATATTAAAGACAAACACTCCAATTTAATTATTATGTAAATAAAACCTGACAGCGTTTCAATCGCATTATTGCATTTTTAAAAGTGCAGCATTGTGGTTAAAGGGCAGTCATAAAGCTGCAAGATTGATGGCATAAAGTTTGAACGAATAAAAAGTGTAAGGTATAAAACATTTTTATTTGTTGCATCTTGAAAATACATTTTGGTGCTCAAAGGGCCGGCCGTGGCATCGCTGCCTTGTTAGTGGCATGTAGTTTGCACAGATCCAGACACTACGTTCACAAAATTTTGAGCAAAGCTTTCACCACCTCTAAGACTATATAATTATAAGTGTCAGACACTTTTAAAATTGATTATTTCTACTTATTTATAATCATTTCCTGTATATAAATTTTTTGTTTCGACATAATTTTCCCCTAATTTTATTCTTTTTCTAATATCTTAAAGATGCCGTTAACATTTCTACAGTTAAAAGTAGCCTAGATTACTCCCATAGTTGTCCACTACATGTACCGAAAGTCCCATTATAACCTGTTCTGCTGTTTTGAAGGTTACAGCGGACAAACAGACAGACAGACAAAAAATTTTTAAATGATGCAGTTATGTTTCTTAGCAAGTAAGCATCCACCTAAGCTCAAAAATTTGAAATTATTTCAATATTAACGACAGACACTCCAATTTTATTTATATGTATAGATGTATAGATGTATAGATATAGATGATACAAGATCTTTCATTTAAAAAATCAAATGGTACACGGAGGCTTTCAATTATAAACATATTTAGTGGCGTAACACCTCGTGGAGAACCAGGGCCTAGTGACTTACAACTCTCAACCATTCCTATTTTTAGGTGGCAGCGGCTGAGAATCGAACCCATACATGACAGTCGGCATAACAGTCAAACGCACTTATCATTATGCCACGAAATAATACGGTTTTCAATAATACAAAATGTAAAGAAATGTAATAAGAGGGGAAGTACATAGACAACTGATATGTTTTCCTACAGTAAACATTCCACTGCGCAAGGAATCTTAAGCTCGATTAAAAACCCAGCCTCAGCTTAATCATCAAAAAGACTCTATTAAGCGGAGAGCCCATTGTCAGATCACTTAGCTCATGAGGTTTAAGGTTCTAATACCACTTAATCGATAGATCATTCTCAGGCAAAACTCAATACACATGCTAAATGTCATTTATCATCATCATCAGTTTAAAATTCAACATTTTAACGAGAAAACTTCGAATTTAGAATTGTGTGTCCTAGTGTGTCCATTAAAATCTGTACTTTTGAGTTAAAAACGTCTTGTCTTGTCATAAGAACTTTTTTAAATGTTGCTTTTTTTGTTAGAAAATACCTTTTTTATTAAAGACCAGCTCACTTCGAAACACGTTTTAATTTCAAAATTTCATTCAAGTTTATGTTTACTATGGTTGACGGTAGTGTTGTATGCAATTTGTTTTGTCAAACACAAATTCATCATCAAGATGTTATATTTCTGTGATGCAACGCTGAAAGAAATGAACTCACTTCAAATTCAAGAAAAACCAACAGAAGAAAAAAACTTTCGGTTCGGGTAGAGCCGACTCATGGATAAGATATTTTGAATGTCTATTACATATTTCGTATAGACTGCCTTTCAAATAATGGCGAGTACTGCAAGGTTCTGAAAACAAAACAATTTTAAACGAAAGAAAACGTCACATTAAAACAATGTTCAAAAGTAGATTGGGTCTCTATTGTTGACAAGCCCTAGCCAGGATTTGGGTCAGCGAATGATGGAAACACGGGTAGACATTTTTTTTTTCAAAATTCAAAAATTACTTCAGAAATTACAGGGCTTGATGTACAACTCATTATTTTCATTTATATTAAGAATCTTAGCTTCAGATAGAATCTATTGATATAATAGGTTTTCTGAATTGCTGAAGTGTCCACATAATTTCATATTTTAAAATACCTATAGGAAAGCTTTCTGAAGAAGCACTAGAGGCAAGTCACAAAGAGTTCCGTAGAAATCGCCTTTCTCTTGGATCAGTACAAATGAAGACCTCTTGACAACATTACTTTAAAAGTCTGATCCTTTTATTTCTAATCTAAGAAAAACGGATCCAAGACTGTCAAAAGCGAACCAAAGTGATATCAGGCCATATATCAAAGTGGATACAAATTTTACAAATTTATCATCTTCATCAATTACTCTTGAAGACTCTAATAGTGATCTTTCGTCGTAAGAGTTTATCTCTATTTTTTTCCTTTTTTTCCGGATGCCGAGCGGATGCCGAGCGGACGCTGAGTGGATGCCTAGTGGATGCCGGGTGGATGCCTAGTGGATGCCGGGCGGATGTCGAGCGGATGCCGGCCGAGCAGACACCGAGCGGATTAGTACAGGTAAAATTGTACAGAAAGGCCTCCGAATAAAAAAAAACTGGTACCACCATGAAACTTGGTGAAAACGTTTCATGTACTATGGGAATGAAGAATCAAAAGAGTCTATAAAAATATTTCATATGGAAGGGTATTTTTTTGAGGGGGGAGGGGCGTAATTTGTGGTGTATCAAACGGAAAAATAAACTTTGGTGCAACCTAAGTATATGACACATGTTTTCAAGGTAGTTTTAGATGCTGAATCAAATGACACCAAAATCAAGTCGATATGATCTCCGTGAAAAAAGTTATTTTCATTTTAGTGTTAGGATGACTATATTTTCGGTATAAAAGTCAAATATTACCGAAAAGTAGTTGAAAATGTTGGTCCGTCGATGAAACTTGGTATAAATGGTTCATTTGTCATATAAAGCAATAATAAAAAGAGTCTATAAAAATATCTGTTGTTAAAGGGTGTTTTTTTGAGGGTTGAGATGCGGGTAGGGGATATGGTGGGATTATTACCATATAACCTGTGACAAAATGGTACCCTCATGAAACTTTATAAAAATGTGCTATGAACTACCAGAATGAAGAATCAAAAGAGTCTATAAAAATATCTATATGGTAAAAGGATGTTTTTAATGGGTGAAGGAAACTATAATACTTTTTCAAAAACAAATATTGTTTCAAAAAACAAATAACAACCTGTACCCAAACCCACAAAAACACCATTTCTCCCTTCATATTTTTGTAGACTCCTTTGATTCTTAATTCTCGTAGAAAATGAAACACTTTAACCAAGTTTCTTGAGGGTACCATCCTTTTCCATTTTTATGAAAAATAACCACACACTTGACCCTATCTTCAAAAAACACCCTCTTCCATGGATAATATTTCTATAGACTCTTTTGATTACTCTTTCTGTTAGTCCATAGCACATTTTAACAAAATCTCAGGGGGGTACCATTTTTGTCACAAGTTTTATGGTAATAATCCCGCCCTACCCCAACTCCCCAAAAAACACCCATTAACAACAGATATTTTTATAGACTCTTCTTATTATTGCCTTTCATGACAAATGAACCATTGATGCCAAGTTTCACCGACGGACCATTATTTTCAACTAGTTTTCGGTAATATTTGACTTCTATACTGAAAGTATAGTCATCCTAACACTAAAATGACAATAATTTTTTTACTTTTTTCACGGAGGTCTTATCGACTTGGTTTTGGTTTCATTTGATTCAGCATTTAAAACTACCTTGAAAACATGTGTCATATGCTTAAGTTGTACCAAGGTACATTTTTCCGTTAGATACACCACAACTTACGCCTCTCCCCCCCTCAAAAAAACACCCTTCCATATGAAATATTTTTATAGACTCTTGATTCTTCATTCCCATAGTACATGAAACGTTTTCACCAAGTTTCATGGTGGTACCAATTTTTTTGTTTTATATATCCTATTTTACCTGTACTAGATGCCTAGCGGACGCCGAGCGTATGTCGAGCGCATGCCGAGCGTATGCCAAGCGGATACCGAGCGGACGCTGAGAAGACGTTTCAAAAGACGATTTGAAGGAGGTGAATTTGGTCACTTCATCATTATTGGCGACTCGTGCTATTCCAATACAAGCTATCATGTAACACCTTTTATGAATGTCACCAACGTGCCTGAAAATGTATGCGATGAGTCTCAGGTACGCACTCGAAATTGCATTGAGCGTTCATGTATGGTGTTTGGAAAAGGAGATTTCCAGTTTTGGCTTCGCGGCCTGAGGTGCAAAGAAGAAATGGCAAAACTCATCATCATTGCCTCGCCGCAGTTCAACGGCTAACCGTTGCAACGCGTTGTTGGCGATCTAGCTCTGCCTGCTCTCTTTCTAATTTAGGGGCCAGTTATAGCGATCAGGAAAACGAAACAGGAAAAATGTTCGAATGGATTATTTACGATGTTGTCATTCGATTTGAAACACAAATGCTACACTAATCAATGGCAATTAACTCCAAGAATTTTTTCAATTTTCAATTGATTAATTATATTTTGTTTAAAATGAATTTATCTATTTTCCTGATGTAAATTCATTTTTCGTGTCAGCTGATTCACATATCAAACAAAATGGAACAAATCGTTCCAATGATTTGAGTTCCAATTTTTTCCTGTTCCACTGACAGAATTGTGGACGAAAAATTTTTTCGTATGCTTTTCAATCAGAAAAATTTTGCAGCTTGCCAACTGACATATTTTTCCTGTTCGCTATAAACGACCATCAGGAAAAAGTGTTCAATTTTATACTGTTTCAACTTTTCCTGGTGGATTTTCCTGACCGCTATAACTGGCCCCTTAGCTCGCTCAACATCTATGGCAGTTCGTTTGCAACGTATCGTTCTTTCAATTTCTAAAATTTCTATTTCCATTTCTTGTTTTTTTTCCTTACAAAGCAACAACTTTTCCTCCGACATTTCTGGGACCTTACTTACAGTATCATTTTCTATTATCGTACGGCGGCGGCGGCTGTTCTGCAATAATGGATTTTTTGGCTTGCGCAGTTTTGCTGGATTCACTCTGTCCCAAGCACAAGTATTATTAAAAATGAAATCTGTTTCTTCAATTTCCATGTGATTTGACTTATTAGACACGACAATGTCACTGACGTCTTTATAAATACAATTTGCATCTTTTTCATCATCGCTGAGGAATATTAATTCTTCATTTATAATAAAGCCGATGCTTTGAGCAGTAGCATCAGGTTTTCCATGTCCATCATTATGGGTTTGGGGTACAGATGGACTGAAATTCACTATCTCCGGTTACAGCAGATTGTGATTTTCTCCCACGCTATTATCCTTGTCGCGTTTTGTGGCACCATCGTTTTTTTTTTTTTTTTCAATGATATCACGGTATATCAGAGCATTTTTTATGAACCAATCTTCCTCTTTCAGCGAATAAACAATTTTGGGAAGTTTGGAGTCTTTAACGATTTTTGAGCCATTATTATATAATTTTATATACACTTTCTAATTTTCCACAAGATAACACACAAAACTTGAAAAAAAAAAATCAGTTGCTCAACTTGAGAATTTGCCTCAAGTTGAGCATTATAATGAGAAAAATGGCTCTTAAAGTATTTCTTTTAGCCAAGTTAGTGGCTGAGATTGGGATATTCAAAGTCAAATATTTCGCTCTTAGTCGCGATTCCCTTTTTCCTCAATGGAATATTTTTAAGACTGAAATGAAATTTATGCAGTTTTTTTCGTCTCGAAGGGAGGCGCAGAACACTATTACTAGTTTGTTATAAAGGCTGTTTTTTCTTAGAGATATAGAACTTTGAAAAGGAATAAAACAAAGATGATTTTTTTAAATTTTAAATTGACATGGATATTTACTTTATTCGAAAGATAATCTTCTGGCATTATAATTAAAAAATGATTTCTGGCATATGACCGCCAAGGCTGGCTCGGACGTAGTCTAATATGGGGATCCAATTTTCGATAACTGTTTCCAAAATTTGTGGCCGTATATCGGCAATAACGCGGCGAACGTTGTCCTCAAAGCGGTAAATCGTTTCGGGCTTATCGGCGTAGACTAGCGACTTCACATATCCCCACAGAACATAGTCTAGCGGCGTTAAATCGCACGATCTTGCAGGCCAATTCACGGGTCCGTAATGTGAAACTATGCAGCTACCAAACGTTTCTTTCAATAAATCAATTGTGGCACGAGCTGTGTGACATGTTGCGCCGCCTTGTTGAAACCACAGCTCCTGCACATCATGGTTGTTCAATTGATGAACGAAAAAGTCAGTAATCATGGCTCTTTTTCTTTAGTGGTCACCATTCACTGGAACGTTCTAGCCAGCATCGCTTTTAAAGAAGTACGGACCAATTATTCCACCAACCCATAAAGCACAACAAGCAGTCAGTTTTTTGTGGATGTAACGGTGTCCCAACATACACTTGAGGATTGTCATTCAAATACGGCAGTTTTGTTTATTGACGTATCCACTCAACCAAAAGTGACCTTCATCGCTAAACAAAATTCGCTTATGAAAATTGAGAGCAACAGCAATCTTCTTATAGGCACAATTTGGAAGCGTTGTTCAGGCATCAGTGTATTCATGTTGAAGTGCCAAACCAAACTAAAAATAAATCTCTTGCCAGCTGACAAAATGGCCGCCAGTTAAAATGGTGTTGCCAACTTAAAGTTCTATACCTCTAAAAAAAAACACCCTTTACAATATTAAATAAAAATAATATTATGTTTTTTATTTTTTTTAAATAACAAAGAAATAATAATAAATCACAGTTCAAATGCGGTTTAAATCGTCAAGTTCGGTTCATTACATCAGAAGATATATATTTCTCAGAGTTACTTTTAAAAACTGCTTTAAAACCGGGGAAGTTTTTTTTCAAAATTCTTTTTCGATTTGAGTAAACAATTAACAAAGCTTTTATAAAATGTTCAAAAGGTAAAAAAATAACGACCATCCCATTTTAGTGGCCCGCTTGAGAAATTCTGACTCAATTACTAAATAATTGCTCTCGGATCCAACTTCAGGCCTTTCACAGCACCTCAAAGACTCTGGACATATTTGTTCTATTGAAGATATAGAACTTTTACACTCCTTACCTTCCGGACGCGTACTTGATAAGTACGAGATTTTAGAAATAAATAGACACAAGACGCTTAAGATTTTAAATTGCCAAATAGACCTTTGTAACAATAGCCCACTTTTAAAATAATTTTTTTATTTTTCTTTTAAAAAATAATGTTGTTTAATTTATAATTTTCATGTCGTAAATTTTTGTTTTTTCAATCTTTAATTTTCTTTATAAAAATTAAATTACTATGTATGTACATTTTATTTAATTATCTCTCACCAACCATTGAGTTTTGCACAAGTTTGTTTTAAAATGTATAACCAGTGCCCTGAGGATGTCCTTACCAGACGAAACGCGTCGGCCAAATTATTAGAATAAGAAGTTTTATAAACCGTGGAACAAAAATACAAGTGTTTTATCTCTATATTCTACTTAATAATGTTATAAATTATAATAAAACCATAAACCATCGATTTTATTTACTACCCCACTAACCGTATACTTCATCGTGAACCTGCGCGAATTTTCGGCGAGAAAGGTACAAAATTAAAACTTAACCAAAGTTCCCAAAAAAAGAATTTAAAAAGCCATTCTGAAAAAAAAAACAAACAAGCAAGCTTGGAATTTTTAGAAAAGTAAGCGGCATGCAGGTATATTTTTAGCATTTGATTGTTTTGCATCCCGATCTCTCAAATATGTAAAGTGATTCTTTTTTTGTCTCACCTTAACCAGCTTCTTCTTCTATCAGAGATCAATCAATTACAAGGTCAAACGTTGTCATGTTCCGATTCTTTCAAAATAAAAACAGTGTCTTCACTCTGTCTATATGTACTTACTTACGATCTAACCTCTCTGCTGTGTTCTAAAAACCCACCTTTTTGTGTCCATAATATGCTTAAGCCATCAATATTCCGTGTCCTCGAAGATCACTTTATCCAGTGGAAATCATTAATAAGAATATCGCTTTTGGGATACGTCAAAACAACCTCGATTGCTGGGACACATCACGCTAATTAAGAGACCAACAGTGAAATGCTGTGCTCTCTCGATTGACAGCCAACGATCCATCTTCACTGGCCTCACCAGTGCGCGTATGAGACTATCTATTTTTATATTTCTCGCCGCGTCGCGCCAGGCCATGCTGCCCAGCAAATCCCTATAAATCATTTTTCATAAATCATAAGACGCGTTCTTCTCACGTGACCAGAACCATAAGTGTTGTTCATGTCCTCCATGGGCTTGGCATAAAGCAAAGTCTTCCAGAACAGCTACATGCGCCGGTGTGTCTATCAGGGGGGAAGCTCACTTCCCAGATAGTCACAGTTGAAACTTGGGATAACTCAAGAACTGTATTCTAATCAAACTGCAAAACAAAAATACATTCCGCCGCGACTAGGATTATATTATTATATTGACAGCTCAGCCAGACATGGCCGGCTGGTGCGCAGAATGCGCGGCAAGACGACACGACGGACGGACGCAACAAGGCCGCACTCTGTGGGCGTAGCATTTTCCAAGCTGCCCATCCGAAAGTGTACGCCAAGTCGTTAATTATAATTTTCAATGTTTATGCAGAATAAATAAGCCATCAATAATATGGATTGGCGTGTCGGGACAACGTGTTTTCTGTCATTTAATATGAAAACCATATAACGCGGGCATCAGCCAGCCGCTGGCAGGGACGTAGCTTGATTCTTACTTAAGATTATCTCGAGTCGGAACAAAAATGAAGGATTTGTCAATATTTTGAGGATTCATGCTTTTGATGCTCATTGGAAGGTATCAATTCTTTAAACAAGTAGGTAAACATGAACTTATTTTAAGTATGTAAATTAATCATTCGAAGCAAAGGCAGTCAACACTTTTCGTTACGGCCCTGAAAAGTGAGCTTGGCATGTGCGCACGTTCTTTGTTTTGTATTTTTTTTCTTTTTTTTTTTTGTTATTTTGCCGCTGTCTGTGGTGCAGTTGCAAATCACTTGGAGCGCGCTGTAGCTTATTAATGTTACTGCGAGGGATCACCCCGCCCGATTCTTAGATCTGTCAAACTCAAGCTTGGCTCTGCGCGCCTGTCAGATCGAAGAAAAGAACGTCATTCGCACCACGATTGCAAACACGTTACTTTATGTGTGCGCATTTAAATGGATCGAGCTGCAACTTGTTCTCGCTTTTAACACTGCCACAGAGTGAGATAGCCATAGGTGGTAGTGCGGCAAGTGAGTGCTAACAGAATTGGATCGGGAACGCGCTCCATTCTGATTTAAGATATGCCATTAATATTTATGTGATTTATTGACGCACGATAGGCAAATTAGACTCAAGGAAGAGGCGGCTCACGTATGGAGGCAAGACAACTCCCCAAGACTGCGAGAAATGCAAATCGCTGGGTGGCGGCAGAGAATATCCACTGCTGGCACTGTTGCTGCTGCGACGTCGAAGCCTACTCAGCCACTATGCCACACAAAAGAACAACAAAGTCTAAGCTGTTTATGGAATCTAGTTAGCACCTTTGTAACTTTGTAAGTGCTGCTAACGCGGCCAAGTGTCTGGACATTGGAAACTTGATTGGGAGTTAGGCGAAATGACAGGTGGTGCACTTGTTTGTTGTGGAAATGTTGTTGTGTTAAGGAAATAATAATAATAATAAAAAAAAAATTACATTGCCAAGTAGATGATGTAGAACACCTAGATTAAGAATTATACAACCTATTTTGTGGCACTTTAGATAAGAACATCACACAAGTGTGGGCTACAAAAATTTGCATTTGCACGTGTTTCGTGCTGGAGAAAGAGACTTAGTTAAGATCTTAAGAAGTCTCTTTGGTGGTCCAGTGAAACAAAACTTTTAATTCATGCCTTGAATTAGATTTTGTATACTCGATCGAATAACTGGTCGGTAAATAAATTTCGAACATACATACTTCGATACTTTTTGTATTTATTCGTGATTTCCAGAGTTGTCAATAGACAAAAAGCTCTTCCCTTTTTCAATACATACTATGTATATTGTACAAACGTATGGTGACCAAAAATGCACAAACACTCCATAGAATTATCTCGTTCGGACTTTGCTCATCATAAAGTGTTGTAAACCCGATTGGGGCATAGGGCGCCAACAAATCGTTTCCACCCTTCACGGTCTGCAGCTAGCATTTTCACTGTGGCTACGACTTTCTCTGGGTGTCTGCTTCTGCTAGAACTATTGATTTCCATGTTGTTCTCGGTCTTCCAACCCGCCGTACAACCTGAGGATTCGAATCAAAGGACTGCTTTGCAATTTCATCGTTTGGTTTCCTCAGTGTGTGACCATCCATTACCATTTACACTTATTATGTCTTCGTTCAGTCGCTCTTGACTTGTTCTGCGCCACAATTCTTCGATTGATATAATTTGTGGCCAGCGAATTTTTAGAATATGGCGTAGACAGCCGTTCACAAAAGCTTGCAATTTCCTCGAGATAGTAGTCGTGACTTTCCAGGTTTCGCAAGCATATAACAGCACGGACTTGACATTGGATTCGAAGAATCTCAACTTAGTGCACTAGGAGATTTGACTGGATTTCCAAATTGGGGACAGAGCACTGAAATTTTTCAACTGGCGTCTCCTGTATTAAAGCGTGAGCATTATTTTTGTTTTTTTGCTATTTATTTTTAGACCACTCGACTCTCCTTTCACTTTCAGTGCTTGACACAGCCCGTTCAGCCCGCTGATATTATTTGCCATATATCATCGGCATAGTCTAAGTGACTAAGCCTTTGGCAATAGAACATCCCCCTGTCTCACCATTTCCATTGTAACTCTCGCTTCGATAAAATTGGCCGATAAACGATAAAAATTGAAACAAAATGCATGAGTTTTATTCCATTATTCAACGTTTCTTGACTAAAATTCTCTATATGAGGGTTACAGAACGTAGACACTGGTTCTCCACAACCTGGGGCCCAAATCTGCAAGCGCAAAACAAGTGTGAATAAATCTGATTGGTAGTGTACACGTTATCTGTCAAAAATGTTCAACTCACTCTTGCGGAATCGGAAAAACTGGATGGGTAAACGATTTTCTGTGTGCGCAGAAAAAACTTACTCTTGCGGAATTGGCCCCCTGTACTAGGCATAAAATGAAAACAAAAAAATTAAATAATGAAAATTACTATAATAAATAATAAATTGGGTGGCGCAACAGCTCGTGGAGAACCAGGGCCTAGTGACTTACAACTCTCAACCATTCCTGTGTGCGTGTTGTTTGGCAGGAATGAAGGGGACCTACAGTTTTTTGCCGAGACCGAACGGCTAAATGAGAAGCACTTTTTCATGACAAGTATACTCTTGGAGGATTTGTCAGTTCTTTGCAAGTGGCAGTACCGCGGATAAAACATTTCTGCTTTTAGGTGGCACGGCTGGGAATCGAACCCACACCTTCGGCATGACAGTCCTACGCACTAACCATCAAGCCACGAGGTACTACAATGAAAATTACTATAAGATGTCATCAAAATCGGTTCAGCTATTAACGATTACCTAAGTAAACCAGGACCTAGTGACTGTCAACTCACAACCATTCCTGTGTGCCTGTTGTTGGCAGGAATGGAGGGGACCTACAGACATGAAAAATTCAAAATTTTCGATTTGTTTTCCTTCTAAGTACGTCAAGCCCTACTGATCTACCAATTTTCATCATTCTACAACAATCGGAAGTGCTCCATATAGGTGGGTGTATGCCACACCCCCTGAATAGAAAATTGTAGATTTTCGATTTTTTCCTTTGTATGCACCAAAAAGCCTACCGTTGTGCGAAATTTCAAGTTTCTAACGGGTGATTTTTTAGCTGGTTTGGTTTTGGCAACACTGGTTTTGAAAGCTGACGTGTGTTTAGTACCTTGTGTCACTGTCAAACAGCTTCAGTTTGGTTTGCAATTTAACCATGGATCGTCTTACAAATGAACAACGCTTGCAAATTATTGAATTTTACTATCAAAATTCGTGCTCGGTTCGAAATGTTCATCGCGCGCTGCTTCCATTTTATGGTCGGCATTCTCGACCTTCTGAGCAGTCTATTCGGAAGATTGTGACCAAATTTCACACCAAATTTACTTTGTTGGACATTAAACCACCAACACGTTTACGTACTGTGCGTAGTGAAGAAAATATTGCGGCCGTATCAGCTAGTGTGACAGAAGACCGCGAAATGTCGATTCGGCGCCGTTCCCAGCAGTTAGGCCTTTGTTACAGCACTACGTGGAAAATTTTGCGGAAGGATTTGGGCGTAAAGCCTTTTAAGATACAGCTGGTGCAAGAACTAAAGCCAGCCGACCTACCACAACGCCGAATTTTTGGTGAATGGGCTCTTGGAAAGCTGGCCGAGGATCCGCTTTTTTATCGAAAAATTGTGTTCAGCGATGAGGCTCATTTTTGGTTGAATGGGTACGTAAATAAGCATAATTGCCGCATTTGGAGTGAAGATCAGCCAGAAGCATTGCAACAGCTACCAATGCATCCCGAAAAAGCCACTGTTTGGTACGGTTTATGGGCCGGCGGCATTATTGGGCCATATTTCTTCAAAGATGATGCGAATCGCAGCGTTACTGTCAATGGTGAACGCTACCGAGCGATGATAACAAACTTTTTTTTGCCCGAAATGGAAGTTCTTGACTTGCATGATATGTGGTTTCAACAAGACGGTGCCACATGCCACACAGCACGCGAAACAATGGCGCAATTGCGAGGCGAGTTTGGTGAACAGTTAATTTCACGTTTCGGGCCGGTCAATTGGCCGCCTAGATCGTGCGATTTGACACCATTAGATTATTTTTTGTGGGGGTATGTCAAGGCTAATGTCTATAGGGACAAGCCCGCTTCGATTGACGCACTGGAAGCCAACATCCATGCATTCATTCGTGAGATACCTGCCGATATGTGTGAAAGAGTATGCCAAAATTGGACTCAGCGGATGGGCTACCTGAGACGCAGCCGCGGTCAACATTTGCATGAAATTATCTTTAAACATTAAATTGCAAGGTTCAAACTATCGATTCAAATAAATATTTCATTCATTTTTTCGAATTTTTTGTTTTTTTTTTTAAAGTTCTAAACCTCTTAAAAAATCACCCGTTAGTATGTCGGGAAGTGCTTCATAATTTTGATGATCTGTCAGTGAGTCAGTGAGTAAGTCATTCAGTTACGGTTTTTGTGATTTTTGAAGTCCTATGTCTCGAGAATCACTCATGCTAAAGAGTTGAAATTTGGTAAACCACTTGTGTTTGATCAGTTCAGCAAATACTGTGAATTTGAAGTTTCTGAATTTATAGGTTCTAAAGTTAGAGGGGGGTTGAAAATCACCTGAGTTTGTTCCTGTAAAAAGGGTTTAGTGCCGCGAACTTGGCTGGGCACTACCGTGCCATTTGATAAATTCGATAACACATTACAATATTAAGAATTTCTTTTAAGAAAAGAAACTCCAAACAAATCTCTACAATCATCTAGGTTGTCCAATTTAACGACATACAACAAACCAAATTGTTCAATTTAGATACCAACCACAATGCAATCCATTTGCGTAAATTTGAATTTTCCATCGGTCAGCTTCAGAGCCCTTTTCCAATATACACTTAAAAAAAAGTTCATATGTAAAATAGTTACATGTTAGATACAATACGGAGGAACGTATAGTAATAGTCCTCCTTAGCTATTTTGAGGTACTTATGCATGAATCTGACAAGAGAATTAATGTTCTAACTTCCACTTCGCACTACCTACACTTTTAAAATTTTTATCAGAGAATTCGTGGTATCATTTCAAATTTGTTCATATTGGAAGGCCCTTTAAAATATAATCACTCCGATTATGGAATCCGATGAATGAGTTGCGAAGGGAATCAGACTCAAATTTGACATTTTTACTATGAGCGAAATGTCAAAAGGGAGTCTGGTCTGACTCCCTCCATAGCTCATTCATTGGATTCTGTAATCGTAATGAATATTACAAATCATTATGTGTACATTGGTACTATTTGTGTAAATTTCTCTTCGATTTTACAACAACTTTTTCTTCAGTGTGATTTATTTACCGGAATTGTTGAACATCCATTGCGAATTCAAATATTGAATAAACTTATTTAAGATCCTTAAACGCCACCGATCAGCTCACTGACTGATCCAGTATGGTCATTCACAAAACAGTAACCAATCAGCAATAGTATAGTAACAACCACATCAAACTGACTGACTGACTTGTCGATTTCCTGTGTACTTCATCATTACTCTCTTCAGCACAAATGACCAATGCTAAAAAGATACAATCCATCCGAATGCCGCGCCAGCCGCACCGCGACATCAGACAAACAGATCTCCCTTCAAAGAAAATGTCCAACAACCAATATAACAATAACTGGGCTCAATGAATCAATGCGAATGGGGAGAGTACCTTAATCCGTCCCGAAGTATTCTCCTATCCCAGATCCTTAATCCAGTCCACAAACCAGAAGATTCAGAAAAGTTTTAAAATAAATGTGCTGCAGCTCTATAAAATAATTGACGTTCTTATCCTTTATCCATATTTCTCCGAATCATCAAGACTTCGCAATGAAATGAGGGATGCGATTGGATGGGATGAGAATGAGATTGAATATATATGGGGGAGCAGTAAGTCTAATACCCTGAGAGTGAGTTCATGAATATACGAGAGTCGTGTACAGCTTAATTCACCTATAAACTATGCCAGGAAAAATGTCAACTTAATTTGGATTGAAATTTATAAGAACCCAAAGAACAAATATGTCAGCTAAAGACAGTTTGGGATCATTTAATTTGACAGGTCCACTTCACATACATTCGACCTATACAGTCAGGATCGACCGGTGCGGAGGTATATGAATACATGGAGATGCAGGGATCATTATTAGATCGCTGTTGCCAAGTGAAGCTTTGTTTGTACTGCGATACTTACATTACAAAAATCGAAATTTTGAGGTTTTCTATTTAGGTGGTATCCACCCATAGATATCGACATGGAGCACTTTCAAGTATGGTAGGACCTTGAAGTGTTATGTGTGTCAACGCAATTGTCACTCTCTGGTGTCAACGTATTGACACGTGAAACGTTGACGATTACACTACTTGACCACATCCAAACATATGAACGTTGACGCGGAGTTGACAAGAGCTAAATTGAATCATTTTGTGCGTCGACGATCAAACAATACAATGTGGATGAATTAAAAAACCTCTTAAAAATCAGAAATTGTATAAGTTTTTGTATTGCTCAGTAAAAAGGTGATTTTAAGGCAGTTAAGTGACATTAAAACCGATATACTCTTTTTCCGGTCAAAAATAGTTCATCCTCCATCTGTCAAACCATCAACTGTCAACCTCCATTGAAGGATGGCTACAATGTCGATGAATTAAAAAACAGCTAAGAAATCTGAAATTTTTGAAGTTTTCTTACTGCTCCGAAAAAAAAAAAGATTTTAGGTTAATTCGGTGACATTGGTTCGAAATACACGTTTGCTGTGAAAATATAGCTCGTCTTTCATCTGTGAAGCTATCAACTGTCAAATTCCTTTGAAGGATGGCTACGATGTTGATGGACTAAAAAACCCCTTAAATTACGCAATTTTTGAAGTTTATTGGGTGACTTTTGCATCGAAATATACTTTTGCTGCCAAGATATAGTTTGACTTCCATCTGTCAAGCCATCAAATACCATTGAAGGATGGCTACAATGTCGATGGATAAAAAAAAACATCTAAAAAATCAGAAATTTTAGAAATTATTGTATTGCTCCAGAAAAAAGTGATTTTAGGGCAATTCGGTGACATTTGGATTGAAATATACTTTTGCCGTCAAAGTATAGTTCATCCCCCTCACTTTCAAGCCATCAACTGTCGATGTAGGTATTAAAAATGCTCAAAAAATTCAAACATTTTGAAATTGAAATGAAGATCAACGCAGAGTAGGTTGACATGGCAGAAAAAACCGCTGTGTCAACGTAAGCTACAGTCATCGCGTTGTTGAGTAGTCTGTCATAGTGTGCTTACTGCGTTGACAGATGATAACGCAGGTAACGAAAATAATCAACGCATTGACCCTTAAATTGGTGTCAACGACAGTATTTTGCGTTGACGAACACACGACAAGACAACTTTGGAACAGAATTGTACGTCATTTTGACGTCAGATATTCAACGCGTTGACCATTGGCGTTGACCGTCTAATCATAGCTTAAGGGCTTAAGTGCATTAAAAATAGAAAAATTGAGATTTATATTCAGTGGCATCCACCCATTAAGTTGGAGTTCAAAATTTAAAGAAAACCAAATCCGCTGCTAAAACTTACTATACGAAACCACTACTCTGGCAACCATCCCTGTTACTTATCGTTCCAAACTCATGGAAATGACACAAAAGACGAGAGGAAGAGCTGCAAATATACACAAGAACATCACAAGTTGATTCGAAGAATCTTGCACGGAGACTTAACTGGAGCACACTTGTTGTTGCACACCAAAAGGCAAGGGTATACTATGCATAAAGGCAAAGGAATTTTCAAGACAGGAAAAATCAATCTGTAGCGACTTGAATGAGATTATTTTGAAAAAAGCGACATTATTTGCCGGTGCAGGATTAAATTGACGACCTACCTCAGGGCATCATCATTGCACTACCGCAGCACCACATAATAGTCTGTCCGTGTCGTGTCGCCTTTAAGACTTGGATCGGATCAGGTTCGGGTTTTATTTTTATTTTTTGTTTTTGTGATTTGGATGTTATATCTAGTTGATGTGGTGGCTCTTTGTTCCATTGGTATTCTTGATCTGATTTGGTGGTGGTGCAACAGACTGCGTGCGTGAGCCGTGTCCAGCCGGTTGGCCGTGGTTTACTTCTTCCTTTACTTAGCGATAGTGGCTGATGTCTCTGGCTGTTATTGGTATGGTTATGGTGCATTTCTGAGAGTTGAAACGAAAATCTTCTTAACTTCATCTTAGCCTATCGCTAGTCTTATACGTATACGGCTTATGACATTTTGGTTTCTATGGTGATGGTCGCCTTATGTCCCAGTAAGGTACGAGAAGAGTGAAAATATAAAAGGACTCATGTCAGTATGTCGTGAGAATTAAGCCAATATTGGGTATCCAACCAGAGAGGCAGATAAGAATGTGGCAGCTCTCTGTATGGATGGGACCAAGGCCGTGATGCATCTTGAGAGGCGATTAAATCAAAATCCTGTTCTTATATTTTTTTTTGTCATTTCGAAATAATCAGTTATTGATGGTTTATGACATTCGATACAATCGGTGATTGGGAATTATTGATTTATGGCCCTCAGTTGGGATTAAGAAAAAAATAATTGGTTTTGCGACTTGAAGTAGTGTATTGTAGGGTTCATACTTAGGAACCTTCCTACATTAAAAATGAAGTTATATTTAAATTCTTGAAATTCATAAAATGATTTTTTGGGCAGTTTGATGTCTATGTAAAGTTTAAATTTTCGATGTGCTTAGAGTAAGTCATAAAAGGCTGATAGTTTGCATGAAAATGAAATTCTGGAACCTCCGACCTCAGACTGCTCAGCAAGGATAGGTTCAGCAAAACAAGAAGTACCTAAGAACAATTTTGTTTAGGTACTCTAATTGGATTACCTTTTTTGATTCTTCCTTTGAATAACTTTCCTATTTCCTTTTCCATTCTGAAAAGAAGAAAAATAGGCACAATTGATTTTGTTTTTTTAAGAAAGCGAAACCGACGGACGTTGAAACCAATTTTTAAATACAAAAAACTTAAATTAATATTTCAAATATGTAGGGGTTTTTAATGACCATTAATTGCTTCTGAAACCTTTCGAGCAGGAGCAGTATTAAAGCCGAAGGTCTTTTAAAAGAAATTGTACAAAAAATATAAAGAATCAGAATGGACCGTTATTACCTTGCCCGAAAAACCAAACCGATCATTTTTAATCGGTCGCAGGTCTCACAATTTCACGGAACAAAAGCCAACCAATTAATGTACTTTATTAAGTCAACCACTCTACTTAACTTTTTTATTAACTTAACAATTATTCTTTCTGCTTTTATTTCGTTTCATTTTCTGTAATTTTTTTCCACTGCCTTATGAATGTCTCCTTATTTTTTCACCCTCCCTTTTTATATTTTCAATTTTTCAAAAATTTAAAGCAATTGACGTCAAGAAGTGTTTGTTCAGATTTCACAAGTCTGTTCGAAATACTCATTGCATTCATCCCCTGTGTTTTCGGCCAATCGGAAGCTGCGTGGACTTTAATCATGTAATATGTCAGCTGATTGTCTACCTTGCTGAATTGTGCTGTCGTTGACGAAATCCAGCGGTCCTACTTACTCACACAACACCCTGGCATTATGCAAAAAACTGAAGAATTCAATTTCAAATTACCTTATTCATCAGGCGTGTTTAATTGATAAAAGTAGAGCAAGCAAAGTAAAATGTTTCTCGAACCCAAAATAGCCTACTCATATAAGCTCAAAAAAATAGGCTCACCCAGAACTTATTGCAAAGGAGCATCTGTTAATGGGGTCTTATTGAAGATTATGCGCAGAACACGATGGTAAAAAGTCCACCACGACCATAACATGACGCGTTTTGTCAATATAGCCGATTATTCAAAATGGCTGCCCAGTGGCGAATCCAGAGGGAAGCCCCCACCCCACGAGTGATTCAGAAGTGAGTTAGACAAAAAAAAGTGTGAATACCGGGACTCGCGTGGAAGATGTTCGTATGGCAAAAATTAAGAATCTGTAATACAAGCGCTAAAACAAAATGGTTGCACGACACAAATTATAATGAATTTACCAATTAAAAAACTCCTTCCGAGAAAACTACTCCGCAAATAAACCATCACAAATTAAGCTACTTCAATTAACTTTATGACGTCACTGGATCCAAAGTTAAAGTGTCAAAAAGTAACTTTGAGTACATTTTTCCAACACATCTCTTTGATACTGAGTTGAAATGGTTAATCCGTCAAAAGCAGCTGCAATCACGATGTTTTCATTTTGAGTTATCTTTTGTTTGCTTCTCGATCGTTCGGTTTGGAATTGATCTCATTTTTGTGATATGTAAGAGTTTAATTTAATACGGATCTGATCCGTATTAGATTATTATCATAATAAAACAAACAGGATCCCAGTGCGACAAGTGTTATATACCTATCCGATCCCCATTTATCCTTTTGTTTCTGTATTTTCTCTCTACTCTACTCTCTATTTTCTCCCTATCTTCAACACAAAAAGCCATCTGCCTGTGGGAGAAAAAACTCATTTTTGCAAAAAAGTAAAAAGGGTGTATAATGTTTAAAGGGTAGACACGGTGCATTCAAGAGGACACAAGCGTCCACAAGCTTTTTTTCAAAGCGAACCTCTGTCTATCAACTCCTACTCTCACCTCCAAGTGGAGAACATCGGGTGCCTAGTACCTTTAGCTGAAGATGGGGTTCCAATCCCTGTGGACGGTTTTAGGGGGCAGCAAACGAGAGAGGGGGGGAGGAGTGTTCCCACTAAGGCACTTCTCCTTCATCCAGGCGGCAGCGGAAGAATTCTCAAGATGGAATCAACGGTGGCGTCTATAGTTCCAGTTAGGCTGAACTACTTAGTGAACATCTTATACGGGCTACTACGACATATTCGGAGCTCAGGCCTATAAGAAGCGGTTAATCCGGCTCCCCGCCCTTGGAGTTATATTGTAAGGGTCTGGTCCTCCAGGTTGGGGGTCGTGCCGTCGGGGTGACTTCCCGGCCACGTAAAGCTATCTTAGTTGCGAAGCACCAACAAGCCTCGGATACGGACGGATTTACTGTTGACGAACCAAGCAAACGAAATAAGGACAACGAACTTCGAATCTGCACGTGGAATGTTCTGTCTCTCTATAGACCACGTGCAGCAGAACATTAAGCGGAGGCCCTAGACTGCTACAAAGCAGACATCACCGCCATCCAAGAAGTGCGATGGGATGGGCCGGGCAAGAGAAAACTGAAAGACTGCGATATCTACTACGGTGACTGTTACCGACCACAAGGGCAGCGTCTCTTTGGATGTGGATTCGTCGTTAGAGGCAGACTTAGGCAAGAAGTCTTAAGTTTCAGTTATGTGAACGAGCGCCTCACGACAATTCGCATCAAGGCTAAATTCGCCAACATCAGCCTGATATGCGCGCATGCCCCCACAGAGGAGAAAGATGACGACACCAAGGACGAGTTCTACGAGCTCCTGGACAAGACATATGAGCAATGCCCTAGCTATGACATTAAAATTGTCTTGGGTGATTTTAATGCCAAACTGGGAAGAGAAGACGTCTTTGGTGGCACAATCGGTAGATACAGCCTGCACGACACCACCTCCGATAACGGACTCAGGCTAATCGACTTTGCTGCGGGGCGAAACGTTGTGGTAGCTAGTACGCAGTTCCCGCATCTCGATATACATAAGGGGACATGGCGAATTCCTGGTCAATCAACCGCCAACCAAATTTACCAAATTGCGATCGACGCAAGGCACTCCTCCAGTATCAAGGATGTCCGAACGTTCCAAGGAGCCAACGCTGACTCGGACCACTACCTCGTTGTAGCCAAGGTAATGCTACGGATATCCAGACCAAAGCCAAAATAGGGAAATACTGTGAGGAAGTTCGACGTCGGACGGCTACAGTCGCAGGAAATCGCCAGGTCCTTTTCCGATCGAGTCTCTCGCGCCCTCTTAACTAGTCCTTTGCCGCCAACTGCAAACATCGAGAACCAGTGGAAAAACTGCCAGGAAGCCATCAGAGATGCCGCCTCTGACGTGCTGGGCTTTGCACGACCACAACAGCGAAACCCCTGGTTCGACGAAGAATGCCGGCAAGTACATGCAGCCAAACAACAGGCATACAAAGCGGCGCTGCATAGAAGGACCAGAGCTGCTTGCGAGCTCTACGAGCAGAAGAGGATAGAGGAACACAAGCTTCTTAGAAGGAAGAAGAAAGAGCATGAGAAGCGCGCGATCGAGGAGTTAGAGAGATGCCACTGCAGGAATGAAGTACGGAAGTTTTACCAGAAAGTAAAAAGAACCTCCCAAGTTTACAAGGCCCGAACCGAAGCCTGCAAAGACGATCAGGGGAACATCGTGGTGGAACCGCAGTCGGTGCTGAGGATATGAAAAAATCATTTCTGCAAATTGTATAACGGCGATGACGAACCGAATTCCGCTAACATGCAAATTGCACCATTCAACTTGGACGACGTAGGCCAACAATTGAGGACCGTTTTTTCAAAACTCAACAAACGCCAAAAATCCGAAAATGAGTTATGGGCATCAAAATTTTTGGCTTCAAGAGGCGCACAAGATGGCGAAATAAAAATATACAAAAACGGTACAGATTTAATTCCAAAAAATTTTGAAAGCTCAGCGTTTTCGCAAAACTCAACAAACGCCACTGAGTTCTTGCAAAACTCAACAAAACACACTGAGTTTTTGCAAAACTAAACAAAAGCATTTGTCTTAAACGAACAGTTTGTGCATATTAGTTCAAGAATGCATTGGTGGGTTATTGAAGAACCATATTTATGTAATATTTATCGTTCAAACATAAGTTGATCTGGTGCGTTACGAAACTTATAAACGCTGTCTAGGTATGTATAGGACTGCGCCTATTTCTTGTAATATTTTAATTTCTTTTGCTCTTGCCCCTTAAAGTTAAAGCTCATAAAAAATCTATTTAAAATTTCATTATTCGGATAACCTTAACATGTGTTGGAAAACACTTGACATTTGCCATACAAAATATATTGAGTTTTAAGTCTTTATTCGAAATGTTGGCCAAAGTGTAAAAAATGATGGAAAATCCTTAAACCTCACTTTTGCTTTTTTTCTACTTTCATCATCTGTTGCGTAGTTTATGTATGTCTGTTCCAGAAGAACGTATAACTTTCAACACCTGACAGACAATCCTAGGACAAAACGAAGTTTTGTTTTTTTCTTTAAGGGCACTATTAGTCAAACTAAGAGCAAAATCTTCATCCAACTCCAAAGGTGTTCTTACAAAACTTTGTCTTTTTTGGACAACGGTGCTTTTCTGAACAAAAACACAATCACGATGGTTGTCTTGTGTTTTTGAAAAAGTCAATTTTCTTACATAAATAAGAAATCAATCGACGTTGAAGTTAAAGATATACGAAGAGCTATATTCGACAATCAGGAAAAGAAAGCGAAAGCTACATTAAGTGTGCGTAATACATTGACCGGATTTTCTATTGAGCCATAGGTGTCTGGAGCAGGGATGGGGGGTCAAAGGGGATATTTGCCTCCGAGCCCTGGAGAGTATCACGCTAGCAATTTTTTTTTAAATGTTGCTATGGACTTTTCGCAAAGACTGGTCTTTTTTCTGTCGGTATCCATGATCTCTCCACCCCCATTCTGGGAATTATGCTCCCTTTGGAAGATAACACCCTCCCCCCCCCCCCCGGGAAAAGTTCTATGAGTGCATATGTACAACCAAATACAGTTTTCAAGCGTTTTCGAAATCAGTAAGTTCGAAGAAGTCCCGAAAAAATAAAACCCTCAGCTAATAGATGGATGATATCGAGAAACTGATTCATTTTTCGGTTATTTTAGATAATGGTTAAAAGTTTTACCAACAAATATAATCAGCCAACGCAACCGAGTCTCCTGAAAAAATCGAAAAACACTTTGCCATTTCAAAAACTTTTTGAATTTAAGTTACCTATTATTTTAAAAAGGCTTTTCACTTTTATATAATTTATTAATTTTTCTTATATTTATTTTAACGTAAATATAAAATTATTTTATTTTTTTTGTTTAATTTATAGATTTTATATTAATTTTTGTATTTATTTATTTTATATGAAAATTAAACGTTTTTGCAAAACTCAACAAAAGCATGACTTTGTTTCGTTTTGAAAAAACGCACGATTTTTGGGTTCAAAATTAAGGTGAATGCTTTGAACAAATTCAAACGGAAATGAACCTGCTGATGAGATATGCAGCGAAGAAGAGTTCTGCATTAATACTTTTCTAGAATTGTCATTTTTATTCAAATAGGAAAGAAAAAACCTTCTCCTGAAAAATTTGCAAAATGGATTTGTTGAGTTTTGCAAAAACGGTCCTCAATTCCGTCCACCCGATCTTGACGAAGTGAGGATAGCCATATCTAAACTTAAGTCCAATAAAGCTGCTGGAGCTGATGGCCTTGCGGCTGAACTATTCAAAGCGGCTGGCGATGAATTGGTGAGGAGTATGCACCAGCTCATCTGCAAAATATGGTCGAAGGAAAGCATGCCCGATGAATGGAACCGCAGCATTTTTTGCCCGATCCACAAGAAAGGCGATCCTCTCGACTGCACCAACTACAGAGGCATCAGTCTTCTTAATATCGCCTACAAGATCTTCTCTGCCGTACTTTGTGAACGCCTGAAGCCATTCGTCAACAACCTGATAGGTCCATATCAGTGTGGCTTTAGGCCAGGGAAGTCCACCATCGACCAAATATTCGCACTACGGCAGATCTTGGAGAAAACTCAGGAGTTTCAAATCGATACCCACCACCTTTTTATCGATTTCAAGGCCGCGTATGACAGCATCTATAGAGACGAGCTATATAGAGCAATGTCTAGTTTTGGCATCCCTGCCAAACTCGTCCGTTTGTGCAGGATGACGATGGAGAATGCACGCTGCTCCATCAAGGTCGGCAAAGACCTCACCGACACCTTTGATGTCAAAAAAGGTTTTAGGCAAGGCGACGCGCTGTCATGCGACTTCTTCAACATCGTTCTTGAAAGAATAGTGCAAAACTCTCACGTCAACACTAGAGGCACAATCTTTCAAAAGTCCGTCCAATTACTCGCCTACGCTGATGACATTGACATAATAGGACGAACAAAGCGTGATGTCAGTGGTGCTTTTGTGAGCATTGAGAAGGAAGCCAAGAAGATGGGCTTAACGGTGAATGAAAGCAAAACGAAGTATATGCTGTCAACAAGAATGGACACCCAACACCGACGTCTAGGACAGAACGTCACTATAGACAGCTATAATTTTGAGGTGGTCAGAGACTCTGTCTACCTAGGATCCGCTTTAAACTCAGCGAACGATACCACTGCTGAGATCAAACGAAGAATTACTCTTGCCAATCGCTGTTTCTTTGGGCTAAGAAGGCAATTGAGAAGCAAAGCCCTCTCTCGAGCAACTAAACTGTCCCTGTATAAGACGTTTATCATCCCGGTCCTGATGTATGGTGCAAAGGCATGGACACTGCTAACGGTGGATGAGAACGCGTTAGGCTGTTTCGAGAGGAAAATTCTCCGGGTGATTTTTGGTCCCGTCTGCATAGATGGGGAATGGAGGAGAAGATACAACCACGAACTGTATGGGCTGTACAGCGACACCGACCAAGGCACAAAAGTGAAAAGCCAACGACTAAGATGGCTGGGTCACCTAGAGCGAATGGACACCAATGCTCCGGCCCGGAAAGTCTTTGAATCCAACCCCGTGGGACAACGCAGTAGAGGTGGAAAGCGTAAAAGGTGGCGCACGCAAGTGGAAGAGGACCTCAACCGACTTGGCGTGCGAAACTGGAGACAGCTAGCTAGAAACCGAGCCGGCTGGAAGAAGCTTGTTGGTTGAGGCCCTGGTCCACCCCGGACTGTAGCGCCACCTTAAGTAAGTAAGTAAGTAACAAAGGGTGTATGGTCAGAATTAGTTTGCAAATCGAAATCCAAAAGCAAGGTCGGATTTTATGTTGTTTTTGTAATACTTGTATGCATATACAATCCAGATCAGATCTGGGGGAATATATAAAGCTAATATATTTTAATTTTTATTGATTTTACCGTCGATAGTGAGTTTGGAAATTTTTTCCAGGTTTTGCGACATTTTTTATCTGATTTGATCGATTTGCAGTAAAGTTATATGATACAAAAATTGGAAATAGTTTTGCTTAAGGCGCCAGTTATAGCTATCATTGAAATTCATCATTGAAAATTTTAATGATTGTTTTTGAGACGTTTAGGAAGTAAAATCATTTATTATTTTTGTGGACAAATAAAGCTTAAAATTTAAATAATAATTTTTAGCCAAAAAAAATTCAAATAGGTCCAACTTTCCACGAAAATTGACTTTTAGTTTTTTACTGATCATTGGTAAGGTAGTTCAATCATTAAAATAAGAAAAGTTGGGCCTATTTGAACAATTATTTGGCTAGAAATATTAATTAAGTCATTAGCTTTATCTGTCCATCAAAATAATAAATGATTTTAATTCCTAAACGTCTCAAAATCAATCATCAAAATTTTCAATGATAGCTATAACTGGCACCTAAATATTCAATTTTGTGCTAGAATGAAGTTAAATGAAATTAAATTTGAAAAATTTATGCATTTTCGAAGTGCTGATCAAAGTTCTTTTCAATAATGAAATCATAGATCTTCTTGATTTTTAATTCCAAATCTATTTCGACTTTTTTTCACCCAATTTGTTTGGCAGATCAGCCATATTTTTAGCTTTTGTCGTTCCTAAGTGAAAAGTAACTCAAAGTAACTTTTTTAAATATGACATTACAACACTTCTTTTTGACACATTAACCACAGCCAACTAGAGAAACATAAAAGAATGCGCCACTTGGCAAATCATGTTATGACATTTCAAATCAAGAAATTGCAAATACCTAACACTTAATATCACAAACCAAAATTGCCACCCGCGATAGCAGAGATTTACATCAAAAACAGCATATGGATACAAAATAATGAAATAAAAAATTAAATTTCTAGAAAAAAAGCAACAAAATCTTCACCTGGCAAAATGTATGTCAAATATCTCTGTCAATATATGATTGCATCTTGACATTAAATCAAGATATGAAACGGAGTGACTCCATTAGATTTTTAATGTCAAGACGAACATTCTGAGAGAAATTATCTACTGTGGAGTCGGGGTGTAAGGAATTCACTCCACTTATCAAATACCAAAACCATTAGGTATAAAATGAAAACTACCTTACCTATTCGAGCTTACAGAGTTCTACTTACCTGCAACAAACAAAATGGTTCCAAACGGAACCGTGAGCCCATATCCGTTACAGCCGATTTTCAATTTTACCCATACCGAGCGCTAAGATGTTTATACATCAAAAATACAGTGAAGAGTTTAAATTGTTTTCCATAAATATTGAGATAAATAAAACATTTTGTTCTTAACTCCAAAAATTAAATTTGGGGATTTTTGTATTTGATGTAATTGTGAAATGCTATATTGAGTCATTTTGTGGTTATTATTCACAGATACAAAAACTTTTGTCTAACTCCATAATAAGAAATTCAAATTCCACGTCCGAAGATTTAGTACGTATACAGTATTTAACGCTTATAAGAAACACGCTTATAAGAAACACGCTTATAAGAAAACCTCGCTAAAAAGAAACCTGAACAGAAGCACCGTGTACTTTTCCATATATTTTAATTTTGAATTGTGTGTTTATAAGAAACACGTTTTAAAGAAAACACGGATAAAAGAAACATTTCTCAAACCACGAACTTTCTATTTTCCATGTAAAGTTGGTTTGATTTAAGAAACTTTTAAAAAAACTCACAAACTCATAAAATATGAACAGACCCTTAAGAAAAATTCAAATCAAGCAAATGTCATTTATGACGCAATTTGACATTTGAAGAGAAGTTAAGTTCAGTGTTCATTCTGACATTGAATTTGTTATTTGTTGTGTTTGTGTTCATTTTTGTTTCTTATATCTGTACATCCGTATAGGAAACTTGTTTCTTACATCCGTTCTAAGGATATACGAAAAACTCAGTTATAAGAAACAAAAATTGTGCAATTTTTGAGTTTCCTATAAGCATTATATACTGTACTAACATTGATAAACTACTTGATTTATGGGTACTAAATTTTTTCAATTATTTTAGATCCATTGAATGCAAAATTTAGGTAAATCCAAATACGTCTTTATCCAAATACATCTTTAGCACTTTAGGTGAGTGTTAAAAATACTTAAACTGCAGTAAATATTTAGGTACATTCTAATATTTGTAGTAAATGCAGATGAGAGTAGAATGAGTCTTGAAACTATTGAAACAACTTCTTTTTCTGTTGAGTCGAAAAAGGTAGGTATAAATCTTTTGATTCAGTATCGATATTTTCTGGCAACCAATCAACATTAGACAGTGTTGTTCCTTTAGGTGTCGACTATAATTGTCTCCCTTTAACGTCGACAGTTGAGTAAACTATGTCGACAATGACGACAATCAGGCGCGGATCCAGGAATTCAGCTTGGGGGGGGTCATGAGATTGAAACATCATACCTAATTTGAACTGAAACCTCTTGAAATATAGCCTTGAGTTTTTTACATGGTGATTACAAAAAGTCCAATTTTATCAAGACTTTATTACAGTCGAAGGCATGATCAGAGGTCTTTGCCGCTTTACCGCTCCCTACGTTCACTACGTGACCAGGCCATAAGACTATATCCTCCTGCTTAGAGTAATAGTGCACAAATTTCTGGCTGCTGGAAAACTTTTCAACGTGATTTAACTCCATTTCATACTTTTCACCCAATTATGACAGTATAATGAACGTATAAGACTGGAAGCAAAATTTGCAATCTTAAAGAAATAGTTGACAGAAACTAAAAAAAGGAGTAATTCAAGTGTAAAGGACAATCGGCAAAAATGTATGTTAGGTTGTTCACGCTTACGCTTAAAACACCTGAACCCAAAACACAACAATCCTGACCTACCGCAAATACGAGTCATAAATAAGCAAATCTACATTAAATCTTTTTTACCTACCCTAAGTAGGTCACATTTCATTTTATTCCACATTTAACATACCTATATACATACACACATTCACCTTTTACAATTATTAACTGCATATTTAAGCACATTTGCTTTATTATTCTACAAGTAACGTACATTCACCTTCTCCAATTAATAATTGCACATCCAAGCACATTTGGTTTTTTATTCTACAATTAACGTACACTCACCTCTTCCAATTAACAATTGCACATTATGCACTTTTTACTCAAAGACGTATTCATCAATAATTATAATTGATTTATTGATTATTTTGGTATTTTTGATTTTGTTATTTAGTATATAAGGCAGTTTAAGTTTTTGAATAAAGCACTATCGTTTTGGTTATCATCAAACAAACTGGTTTTTATTTATTATCTTGACTTCCCCCCACCAGAGGTAAGGGGTCATTTTAATTATTGAATTTAGCCACTGAAATCTTGATATACTCTATCCCAAACACGTTTACTTGGATATTCTGGTGTTTCTACTAAGAATTATCCATTGTTATCAAGGTGCATCGCCTTGATTAACAACTACGAGTAATCGTACATTTTGGTGACCCCGACGTGATCTGGGAATCAGTCGAATCAAGATTTCTGTGCAGCATTACCAAACCCATCCCTAACAAAGAGAAACGATCAGAGACGGCATCAGAGGTCTTCATCAAAGGCTTCAGCAGAAGGCATCAGCCTAAGGCATCATCAGAGGCCTTCATCAGAGGCTTCAGCAGAAAGCAACAGCAGAGACCATCATCAGAAGCTGCCATCAGAGAGCTTCATTAGAGGCTTCAGCAGAAGCCATCATCAGTAAATACCAGAGGCACCATCAAGGCCATCATCATCATGGAGCAGCAAGCAGCACTCCAGCAAACAACTGGGTCTGAAATTGAAAGACTCATCACCAACTTTAAGAAGGATTCAGCTGACCGAAAGTCAATTGAATACTACAAAGAAAGATTAAGAAGATTGGAGGTACATTGGAGTCAATTCGAGACCACAGACAGTGAAATTCGAAACTCCTTTCCTCACCAACTAGAGCACCCTTATTTCACGAAGGGTTATTTTAATGCCGTAAAGAAGACCTATGCAGAATATAAAAATCTGTTTCGAGGTCAGATACAGAAGCTTGAGGCAATGTCAAAGTCAGCAAAGGACTTCAGTGTGGACATGCAACAGCAACCAGAAGACGACGGTAGCTTTACCATAAAAGACTCCGACGTAAATGATGCTTCACGATTACAAAGGCGTCAGCAGTACCTGATGGATACGCTGCAACGCAACCTTGCCCATGTTGAAACAACAACAACTGGGTCAAAACACTTTTGGGAAATTAGCAGAAACACAATCAGTCAATATTGGGCCCAAGTTGAGTCAACCCAATTGAACTTAGCGGAACTAAGCAATTCCACCACAACAGACGAAAGCACCTCCATGTACAGGCAAATGGAGGACACGGTTCGAAGAATCATGATAAGATGTGCGGCCGAAATTGAAAATCTTACCAGCTTGCATCAACACACAAGAAACTTAGATGTTCAAACTCATTTCAAGTTGCCAAAAATATCATTACCGAGATTTGATGGCGACTACTTGACGTGGAGGCAGTTTTTCGACCTCTTCACACAAATGGTCGACAAACAAGATATGCCAAAATGTCAAAAGATGTGGTATCTGAAGACAAATCTAACTGGAGAAGCAGAAAAGTTAATCCGGCATCTACCGCTTACAGAAGAAAGCTATGCATCAGCATGGCAAATACTTCAAGACCGATACAACAACATGAGGCTTTTAACAACGGCACTCTTCAATCGGTTGTTGCAGCAGCCTGTCAACACGTCTGAGTCAGCCACTTGCGTTAAAGCACTTCATGACACCACTAAGGAATGCCTGCAAGGCCTGAAAAACCTCGGAGTGGACACCAAAAGTTGGGACCCACTTATCGTCCATCTGCTGATTAAAAAACTGGACCGAGTTACTCATAGCTTATATGAGCAATCTCTTAAAGAGCCGAGAGCATTGCCGTCGCTCAGTGACTTCCTCAACTTCTTGGAAACCCGTTTTCAGTCCTTAGAGACGCTTGGAAACAAGGGTCGTCATGCGGATGAGCATGTGCGTAAACCAGCAGCAAGATCCTTTGCGACAGTTGCAACAACTAGATCAACTAAACCACTCTGCCCGTGCTGCAACAGGAATGGACACAAACTATACGCCTGTACAAAGTTTTTGCGTGCTACTCCGGAGTCTCGATTATCAACAGTCAAAAGGTTACGGGTATGCATAAACTGCTTCAGTCCAGGACACATGACACATCAATGCCTAGCTCGAAGCTGCACAAAATGCTCCGAAAGGCACAACACCCTTCTACACACAGACAGCTCATCGGCAAGTAACACTGAAAGGGTCCTCGACCTCAAGAGTCAACGAACTTCACAGAAGCCCGAGAAGGAGGGACCAGCAACATCAGCTACAGCAGTGTCCCCAATCACCTCCGCTGCAGCAGTAGCTCCAAAGGAGAAAGGTTACGTGTTTCTCAGCACTGTTGTTGTTTGCATAAAGGACAGTGAAGGAACCCTAGTGAACTGCCGAGCATTGCTTGACTCGGGATCACAACTTAATTTCATTACAGAAAAGTTGTCAAGAAGATTGAACATTCCTGAATTTGCCGAAACAATGCGAATTCTTGGGATTGGAGAAGGAACCAGACAAGCCAATAAGAGGGTAAATCTCACATTACAATCCAGAACATCTGACTTCTCCATCAATTTAGAAGCCTTTGTGTTACGCCAGATTACTCCAAGTCAACCAACTCGAAGAATCAACACGGCCTCTTGGCAGATTCCAGACAAAATAAAATTGGCAGATCCGCACTTTAACGAACCTGGACAAATTGACCTCCTACTGGGAGCAGAACTATATCATCAATTCCTAATGGTAGGACAGATCAACATAGGAATAGGCTTTCCAATTCTTCAAAACACTCATCTTGGTTGGGTAGTGGCAGGCAAAATGGAAGGCACGCCAACACCGTCATCAATCTGTGGAATCTCTATCGAAGGCGAACTACAAGATAGCCTCGAAAAATTCTGGAAGGTGGAGGAAGTTCAAACAACAAAGAACTCTTTCACAGTTGAAGAACGCAGATGCGAAACTCATTTCGCGGACAACACCATCAGAAATCTAGAAGGTCGATTCATTGTCCGACTTCCATTTAAGGCCAATAACAGTACCTTGGGTGCCTCAAAGAATCTTGCCCTCCAAAGGTTTAATGCTCTGGAAAAAAGACTAGCAAGGCAAGACAACCTAAAAGAACAATACAGCAAATTTATTGAGGAATACATTGGATTAGGACACATGCAAAAAATTGACTTAAGTCAAGTTCATGGAATTCACTACTTCCTACCACATCATTGCGTGCTCAAACCAGAAAGCACATCAACAAAGTTACGAGTAGTTTTTGACGCTTCTGCAAAAACTTCAAGCAATGTCTCCCTGAATGATATACTGTCAACCGGACCAACCATCCAAAGTGAGTTATTCACAACACTTATTCGCTTCCGGCTTCATCGTTACGTATTCACTGCTGACATTGAAAAAATGTATCGACAGATACTCATTCACCCAGAAGATAGACGATTCCAGCTCATCTTTTGGCGAAATCATCCAGCAGAGAAACTGCAAGTGTATCAGCTGAACACAGTAACGTACGGGACCACATCAGCACCATATTTGGCCACGAAGTGCTTGCAGAAACTGGCTTCAGAAGGGGCAATTGACTATCCTCTAGGTGCAAAGGTCCTTAGCACAAACTTTTACGTCGACGATGTAATGACTGGGTCTGATAGCTTACCCCAAACCTTGGAGATGCGAGATCAACTAAATTCCTTATTGAAAACCGCTGGCCTTACCCTACGAAAATGGTGCGCTAACGACCCAGCCCTCTTGAAGAACATCCCTTGTGAAGACGTAGCCCTTCAGTTGGACCTAGACATTGACAATACAACACACATAAAAACTCTCGGTCAAGGATGGTTACCCAAATCAGACACATTCATCATAAACATTCAGCCCAGCAAAACTGAAAAAATCACAAAGCGGACAGCTTTATCCGACATATCACAGTTATTCGATCCACTTGGATTCTTGGGACCAGTCGTCATTACGGCAAAGATCTTTCTACAAAGGCTCTGGACAGGTGGCTATGACTGGGATACACCTCTACCCAAGGAATTGCAGTTGGAATGGATCAAATATAGAGAAAATCTAAGCTATTTACGAGACGTTAAGATTGATCGACATATATTTGCGCATAGGATTCCAAATTCAGTTCAAGTTCATGCATTCGCAGACGCATCCGAAAAGGCTTATGGAGCAGCTGTCTACCTAAGAGCTGTCAACAAGGACAAAATTGTCACTGTCAGACTGCTGTGTGCCAAATCAAGAGTAGCACCAGTTAAAAATTTGTCCATTCCACGTTTGGAATTATGTGCTGCAACCATGGCAGCCGAATTAGTAAATCGCATCAAGAAAGATTTACACCTAGAATCATGTTCGACATTCATATGGACAGATTCTGAGATAGTCCTTGCATGGATCAACTCGCCATCATCATCCTTTCACACCTTTGTCGCCAATCGGATATCTGCAATACAAGCAGTCACCTTAATTCCACAGTGGCGACACGTCCGGTCAATAGATAACCCTGCCGATCTCATATCCCGAGGAATCCCAGCTCAAAAACTGGCAGCTTGTAATTTATGGTTTTATGGACCTCTCTTCTTACACGGATCGGAATCTTCATGGCCCCTTCCTTACAACAACAAACTAGAATGTGAGCTTGAGAGAAAAACACCCAAAGTCCATGCCTTATCAGCTATAGAGCAGTCAGTCAACTTCATCTATTTGATTGACCACCAGAACAACTTCAGAAGATTGCAGAGAGTTGTAGCATACATCTTACGATACTGCCACAATTTACGAGCCTCAAAGAGGGAGAACCTCATCATTAAAACTGGTCCTCTCAGACCAACCGAGCTCTACAAGGCGCTAATACATATTGTGAAGAACATGCAAAGAGAAGAGTTTGAAGAAGACATAAAACATCTCGAACGCTTTTCGGAAACACCAAAGGGAAGTCCAATCACTAGCTTGACTCCATTCCTTGACGAGGAAGGAGCATTAAGAGTCGGTGGACGTCTGGAAGCAGCCTCATTGCCGTATGAAGCCAAACACCCACTGCTTCTTCCCTCTTCTCACCAATTCACAAAGATGCTTATAGTTTCCTACCACAAAGAAAACCTCCACTGTGGACCTCAAGCGCTTCTAGCCACAGTAAAACAAAAATTCTGGCCCGTAAAGGGAAAGTCAATAGCCAGATCAGTTGTTCAGCAGTGTATAAGATGTACAAGAGCCAAACCAAAACTGTTAACACAAATAATGGGAAGTCTTCCTGCTCATAGAGTCCAGCCAGCGCGCCCATTCCTCAATGCCGGGGTTGATTTCTGTGGACCAATTAAAACTCACTACAAAGTAAGAGGAAAACATCCTCAAAAAACGTACATTGCAGTATTTTGTTGTTTTGCAACAAAGGCGGTCCATTTAGAGTTAGTGACAGATCTATCAACGAATGGATTTATCGCTGCCATGAAGAGATTTATTGGAAGACGAGGTAGCTGTCGTCACTTATACTGTGACAATGCAACAAACTTTGTTGGTGCAAACAACCAACTACAAGACCTAACAGAGCATATACACACTGAAGTGGCAAAGGAAAAAATTCAAAACGTTTTCTCCGCAAAGGGAATAGAGTTTCACTTTATACCCCCCCGAGCACCTCACTTTGGAGGTTTATGGGAAGCTGCTGTAAAGTCAGCAAAGCATCTGCTACATCGTTGTCTTGGCGGAGCCTCACTAACATACGAGGAACTTGAGACAGTCATCATTTTGAATTCCAGACCCATCACTTCGATGTCAGACAATCCCAATGACTTAATGGCACTCACTCCAGGTCATTTCATCATTGGAGAACCATTGACCAATCCAACTGATCCAATTGCAAACACGCTGGAGGTCAATCCATCGAGACAATTCAAAACAATCTCTAAGATAAAGGAAGAGTTTTGGAAAAGATGGCACATTGAATACCTCAATGAACTTCAACAGCGCCACAAATGGCAGCAAAAATGCGAAAACTTGCTTCCAGGAACGTTGGTCATTATCAAGGAAGACAATTGCCCAGTCATGAAATGGCCACTAGGAAGAGTTATCCAAACCTATCCTGGCACTGACGGGGTGGTAAGAGTAGCCGAGATTCAGACAGCTACAAGCATCCTTCGAAGACCAATCCACCGGTTAGCTCCATTGCCAGTCATCACAGAAGCAGACAACACAAGTTCAGACCAACAAACATCAGTTCTTCTTGCAACATCCTCGCAAACGACCCAGGAACGTGAAGACGGTGAGATTTCACAAGACGAAGAATTAGCACCACCCCCAAAGAAAAGGAGATACAACCCATTCCACTTTTGCAGTACGGTGCTCATATCCCTACTAGTATTACCGATGGTAATGGGCAACCAGGTGAAAGTGTCACCATTCAAAACTACCCCCGGAATTCATTTTGAAAACTTAGGAACAGCACACATTATTTCTGATCAATGGGACATAGTGGTGTACTATGAACTAAGGCCTTACTGGAAGGAAATAAAATGGCTAAACATCGGCCACAACAGATTAAAGGAATTTTGCAAACAAATGAAACCGGCTGAGTCTTGCTTAACGTTCCTGCAACAATTTCAACACATTCTACAAGATATCAATGACAAGGATGGACTTTTAGAAGAAAATGTGGTTCGTTCAAAACGTGGTGCAGTCGACATAGTTGGAAATCTAGCAAACTCACTCTTTGGAGTATTAGACTCGAAATATGCCAAACACATGTCCCATATTATATCAACTCTACATGTCAACGAGAACCACTTGCTACAGCTGATGAAGAACCAGACATCCCTTATTGATTCAACAGCAAACATTATTCGCACTAACGAAGGAAGATTAGAAGAACAACTCCAACTGCTAGATAAGGAACTCAATTCCATCATCAATCAACTCAATAAGACAAGCAGTCAAGAACAGCAGTTACAACTCTCCCAACTTATGCTTGCTCATTGTTTGCAATTATTCACAGAGGCCACAAACATTCAAAAGGTACAAACACTACTTGTGGACTTAATCACAGACGTTCATCATGGAAAAATTAGTGCCAATCTAATACATCCCAACCAATTGCAACAAGAAATACACAACATAAAGGCCCATCTACCACCAACACTACGTCTTCCAGAAACGCACGGTAATATAGCTATATTTTACAAATTAATGACGGCAAGGGGTAGAATCGTTGGATCAAACATCATTTTTAAATTATCACTTCCATTAGTTACAACTGAACACTATGAGCTCTACAGTATGATTCCAGTTCCAGTCAAGATCAACACTTCCTTCATTGCAATAAGACCATCTTCTGATTACATGATTATAAACCTGCATCGAACGCAATATTACACTTTAAATGAGGCAGAATTTAGTACATGTACAACGATTCTAAAAGACGACACTATATGCCCGCAAAGGCATCCATTGTACCAGAAGGGCTCCAATATCAGTCTTTGTGAGTTCAATCTTATGAATCAGATTTTCGATCATGCATCCTGTCAACTCGAGAACTTTGTAGATGAGCAGTTTTGGATACAACTACACCAATCGAATCATTGGATATACTCGCTTCGAAGTCCAACATTAATAAATGTCGTCTGTGAAGAGAACCTTACCCAAATCCGATTAAACAACTCTGGCATCTTAACAGTTCCAGCTGAGTGTATTGTAAAACAAGATCTATTTACAATCCACGGACATAACGTTTTCACAAGTGCTACACGAGCATCCTATGTCCCAGGAAGTAACTTATCAGAGTTCATAAACAACTCACCACAGTCAATGCAGATTATTCACCATCCGATAGAGCTCCGGAGACATTCTTCCGAACTTCAATTATTACAAAAGGAAATCGAGCAACAAAAACTTGAAGAAACATTAATTCAAGTAAAGAATACAGACACCCATCAATTTATAATCAGCTATTGCGCATTTGGTTGCACATTAATTATCATTGGATACGTCATCTACAGAACCCTACGACGTCGCCGCAGTTATCACGCTAAGAGCCCTCCAATTCCAGCTCCTAGGAATCATCACGACGAAGCCTTCACCCTTCACGTTTGAACAATCGTTCAAGGCGGGGACTATGTTCACGCTTACGCTTAAAACACCTGAACCCAAAACACAACAATCCTGACCTACCGCAAATACGAGTCATAAATAAGCAAATCTACATTAAATCTTTTTTACCTACCCTAAGTAGGTCACATTTCATTTTATTCCACATTTAACATACCTATATACATACACACATTCACCTTTTACAATTATTAACTGCATATTTAAGCACATTTGCTTTATTATTCTACAAGTAACGTACATTCACCTTCTCCAATTAATAATTGCACATCCAAGCACATTTGGTTTTTTATTCTACAATTAACGTACACTCACCTCTTCCAATTAACAATTGCACATTATGCACTTTTTACTCAAAGACGTATTCATCAATAATTATAATTGATTTATTGATTATTTTGGTATTTTTGATTTTGTTATTTAGTATATAAGGCAGTTTAAGTTTTTGAATAAAGCACTATCGTTTTGGTTATCATCAAACAAACTGGTTTTTATTTATTATCTTGACTTCCCCCCACCAGAGGTAAGGGGTCATTTTAATTATTGAATTTAGCCACTGAAATCTTGATATACTCTATCCCAAACACGTTTACTTGGATATTCTGGTGTTTCTACTAAGAATTATCCATTGTTATCAAGGTGCATCGCCTTGATTAACAACTACGAGTAATCGTACAAGGTGGTCTAGGAACCAATAACAACGAGATGTATGTCATTGGAAAGGTGTTTTCATGCCCTACAATAGTCACTATGGCAGCTCATTTCAAATCAGTGTGTGAAAAAAGTTATTCGCTAACCTAGGTTTTGTTTTAGTGTATTTTAGTGTGGAAAAAATGTATACAAACTGGTCAAACCAATACCAATAAGATGTATATCGTTGAAAAGGTATTTTTATGAACAGTAATAGTTACTCTAACAACTTTTAAAAAATCACTGTGTGGAAAAAGTTATTCGCTGTTTTAGGGAATTTTGGAACATATAAAATTAATGGAGTATGGGTAATAATTAGCGAATAACTTTTTTCACACAGTGATTAGAAATAAGCTGCCTCACTGACTATTGTAGTACATAAAGTTACCTTTCCAATGACATACATCCCGTTGTTATTGGTGCAAGTAACACTCACGCTTTTTTGCCCATACTAGAAAATAACAGTTTTTTCACACTAAAATGAACCACACTATTTCATTAGTTTACGAATAACTTTCTTCACACATTGATTTGAATTGAACTGCTATGGAAGATATTGTAGGTAATACAAATACCTTTCCAATGACATATATATTGTCTTTATTGGTTAGATCAGTTTTCATAAATTTTGCCCATACTAAATATATTTTATTCGTACTAGAATGCACCAGAACACAATTCTATTTAGCGAATAACTTTTTTCACACAGCGATTTTAAGTAAGCGTCCATAGTAACTGTTGTAGTACATAAAAATACCTTTACAACGACATATGTCTCGTCGTTATTGGTCTTGTAGACCGTTTTGTCCTATTCTCCTTTGAAACGAAAAGATAGAAATAATTGCAAATATGTGGTGGAATCCATGCCGAAAAGACAAAAATTGTTGTCAATGCAAAGAGGAGGGTATTTTCTTACATGGACATTTTTTAAAAATGTCGTTACAAATTTGAGTACTGCACCAAGTATCTGCACATATTTTTTTATTAAATACAATTAAAGGAGAATAGGACAAAACGGTCTACAGGACCAATAACGACGAGATATATGTCGTTGGAAAGGAAATTTTATGCACTACAATAGTTAATGAGGCAGTTTATTTCAAATCACTGTGTGAAAAAAGTTATTCACTACTTGTTACTCATGCTCCATAAATTTTATCTGTACCAAAATTCCCTAAAACAGCGAATAACTTTTTCCACACAGTGATTTTAAATAAGTTGTTATGGAAACTATTATATTGTTCTTAAAAATACCTTTTCAACGACACACGACTCGTCTTTATTTGTTCCTAGACCACCTTCCATACAGTTTTGCCGATTGTCCTTTGTATTTTTCAATGCCTTTTTTAACATTCCGTTATAATTTTTCCAATAAAATAGAGTATCAGTATTCGCTGATAAGAGAAGCAGACATATTGCTTTACTTAAAATTATTTTTTTTTTTCGGAATTTGTATGGAATTTTTTCAAAGCCTTTTTTCAAAATTCCATTATAAATTCATGTACTGTACCAGTATAATTTTTCTGGTTAAACAGTATAATGATTTAGGAACATATAAAAGAGTCAGACATACTGATTTAGTTAAAATTGTTTTTCTTTTTGCTTTTGAAATACAGGAGAGTTTGTATGGAGTTTTTAAAAGCCCTTTTTCAAAATTCTGTTATAAATCCAAGTACTGCAACATATGGCTTTGTTCTAACACAATAAAGTATAAGGATTCATATAACAGAGAGGTAGACATACATATGGCTTTTGTTAAAATTTTTTGTTTGTTTTTGAAATACATCGGAGCTTGTATGAAGTTTTCAAACATTTTTTTTAATTCCGTTATAGATCCAGGTACTGCACCAGGTTTCTGTATTGTTTTCTAATGAAAAAGAGTATACAAATTTATATATCAGAGAGGCAGACATATTGCTTTAGTACAAAACAAACTGTCTTTGCTTTGAAATACAGTGGTTTTGTATGGACATATTTTTTAAAATTCCGTTACAAATCTGGATACTGCACCAAGTATCATTACATAACTTTTTTAATAAATAAAAATTAAGTATTAATATATTAAAGAGATAGATGTATTCCTTCAGTGAAAACTGTGCTTTTTTAAACTTTGAAATATAGTAGAACTTGTATGGAGATTTTTAAAGCTTATTTTTCAAAATTCTGCTAAAAAACTAGGAATTTCACCATTTTTCTGCCAATATTTTTTCAAATATAAACATTAACAGGAAACACATTTTATCTTATTTGAAAAAAAAACAGTTAAACGTGAATGGAGATTTTTCCTTATTTTTTGTATTTCAAAATTCCGTTTAAAATCCTGGTACTGCAACAGGTGTCTGAAAATTATTTTTTTGGTTATATTTACTACTTTTTATTGAAATATTAAAGACCCAAAGGTATAACTCCAAGATATACTAAACCCTATGCCTGCCTTTACTATTTTTGAATAGAAACAACTATAAAGGACGGTCCACACTATGCCGATCAACATTGTTGGTTAACACTGTCGATCAACATGCTAGTGTGTACGTGAAAAACTTTCGTAGCAAACATTTGTGTGGTTTGGAATTTTCTGATCGGTGCGTCAGTACGCAACCGAAGGGTTCAGGGTTCGAATCCTGGTGGTTCCCAACTTTTTTTTATTTTTTCTTGTGAACAATTAAGTTAAGACGATATTATTAACATTAAATACTTATTCACAAAAATATTGCATTTTTCATCTAGTAAAAATGTGATTAATAACGCACAAAATCAATTAATTATGTTCATGAAATTAAAACCCTACAAATGTTTTTAATAAAATTAAATTTGTTGGACATTTTTGTCGATTGATATCCATTTGAATCGGGTTACGTTCGGGTCAACAAATGTTGAATGGCTTTGTCGATCAACACGTCTACACTTACTCAACACTGTTGATCAACGATGTTGATCTACACAATTCGACATAATGTGGACGCGGCTTAAGGTCTTACATATCAATGGGTGGACATACTGCTATCACGTTTCCAGGTCGATTTTTTGACTTTTGTTACTCCGGTGGAATGCCCATTCCATGTTCAGGAAGTCTAATGGCTCTACTTATCGTACTGAAATACAGTTAGCCTGCCGACCACTGGCTCTTAGACTATAACCACCGCATATGAAAACCATGACTGGCGGACTCCCTATATATCGTCGGTTCAAAGGTAAAACTCTCTAACTAACATATTACACTTTTGAAGGAAATTTAATTGAAACATACTTATTATAAGCTGAAAAGTCACGTTCCGAAAATTTTTAAATAAGGTTTCCGGGCATACCTTTTTATATCCCTATAATAACCGTGCAAAACGGGACTTTTTGGATTAAAAAAATGCATTTCATTCTAATTTTATTGAACATTTTTCTCTGCACTTAGTGAGTTTTACCTTTGAACCGACGATATATTATCTAAGAGGGTGCGTATCCAGGGCTACCAATAATTTTTGTCAATATTTATTTATTGACCATATCATTACGAAGTTAGAATTTTGAGAATTTGCTAAAGAAAATAGAAGCTAACCATTAATAGGTCATGGTTTTGGTATAGTTTACTAAAATATATGGAATTACCCAAAAAGTTTATCTCTGTCTTCTTATGTGTTGAATAACAAGTAAAGATTGTTCGTATTTCTTCTTTAATCTGGAGCTCTGGGGGGGGTCATGACCACCATGACCTCCCCCCTGGATCCGCCACTGACGACAATGTCAACAATGATGTCGACAATGTCAACAATATCTTTTAGATCTGTCAAACTGCAAATAAATTGATTCGAAGAATTCTAGTTTTTATAATTGCAAGACTCGAGGTCGTTAAGTGAGCTCTTTTCTCCTCAGCCTAGTAAAAAGAATAACAGTATCTTATCTTTGCCGTTATTGGCCTTATTTTCAGCAATTCAAAACGTTGTTTTATCCTATCGAACATTGTTGCAAAATTTGTGGAGAGTGTTTCAGGATAGGAAGGCTCCAAATTGAACTAAGCCTTAGGTATTTGGATTTAGCATCTACGCTACTGTACATAGTCGAGTTACTTCATTTTGAAATTTTATATAAAAATTGAATTGTTTTTAATAAAAAAAATAAATTTGAAAAAATTGTCAACCCGCTTTTGAGATATCGAATTAAAAAAAAAAAATTGCAACTTTTTTTTTTAAATCCAAAAACTTTTTTTTGAAAGTTTTGATAAGCAATATTATTTATTCTTATCTGAAATTTGTATATAAGCAAATTCATCTAAATCCGTTCAGCCGATAACGAGAAAATTCAAAATAAAAAAATACATTCTATGACAGGTACTATTAATAGTTGCTAAGTGTAAGATTTTATAATTTTTGGTAGTAGATCGTAGTAATTTAAGTATATGCAAAAAGTTTAATCAAAATCATAGGAGTCGTTTTTAAGCAAAAAAATATTTTCCCTTGCGGTTTTTTAACTTATGTATGAAAGGTACCGTTATTTTTTCTAAAAATATTTTAGAAAAAACTAAAAGACTCTAAAATATCGAGTTTCAAAAAAATCGATCATATCATTTTCGAAATACATAACTGATTTTGCAAAAAAAAATTTGAAACATTTTTTAAAAATTCAAAAAAATATTTTTTCAAAAATAACTATTTATATTTCTTGGACGCTTCTGTATAAAAAATAATTGAAATCGGTTATATTGTTTTGAAGAACATCAAAAATTAAAAAATAGTTCTTTGGGAGGTACCATTAATAACCATTTTTGAAAAATGGGTTTCCACCCAAACGAAGCCTTTACTTAAATAAATTTATTGAATTTTTTTTAAGAAAAGTTGTCGAGCCGTTTTTGAGAAAAAATACGATTATGTAAAATTGCTAAAAAAAAAAAATGAAAAAAACGTGTGGGCATAATCACAAAAAACCACTACTAAGTTTTAAGAAAATTGATCAAGCCGTTTAGGCTGTAGACGAACAGACAGACAGACAGAATTGTGCCATGCACTTTTTTGGTGTTCTCTATCATCGTAATATCATGTTTGATTGTTACCTCGAAATTTTTTTTTGCACGAATCCAAAACTTGCCTATAGGTACTAATATCGCAAGTAAATTGAATAAAACAATAGGGGTATTCATGCAACTTGGTAAAACACTAGATAAGTTTACGATTTGGTTAAGTTTATTTTTTTTTTTTGTAGTACCTCGTGGCTTGATGGTTAGTGCGTAGGACTGTCATGCCGAAGGTGTGGGTTCGATTCCCAGCCGTGCCACCTAAAAACAGAAATGTTTTATTCGAGGTACTGCCTCTTGCGAGGAACTGACAAATCCTCCAAGAGTATACTTGTCATGAAAAAGTGCTTCTCATTTAGCCGTTCGGACTCGGCAAAAAACTGTAGGTCCCCTCCATTCCTGCCCAACAAACACGCACACAGGAATGGTTGTGAGTTGTAAGTCACTAGGCCTTGGTTCTCCTCGAGCTGTTGCGCCACCCAATTTAATTTATTTAAGTTTATTTTTTGGTTAATGAACTGTCAAAATTTTGTATGGGAAATGACTTACATAATTTGGTTAATCTTATCCAAGGATTTTGCTGCGGAAAATTGACCAAAAATTTGGTTAAACTTATCCAAACGCCATTGGGACTTTTAGAAATTGAATTAGGCGTGTTTGTGACTTTTAGAATTAGGCATGTTTAGAAACATGATGTAAATGATATCTCAGAGAACTAAAAAAGCTCTGAATGTGTTCTGTAATTATCGCATTGCCATTAGTTGGTGATAAAAGTTGAATTTGAGAAGGAAAAAGAGATGGCTCTAATTGCATCTAAAAATAAACAAATTGAAAATGATTTTGAACTCAAAAAAATTGAAATTGAATCTCAAGAGAGAATAAAAAAATATGAGCTCGACTTAAAATATAACAACAATTACCTAAATTAAAAAAAGATAATTGTGTGTATGTTAAAAAAAACTGTATTATGTTAAGTAAATTTAATAAAAAAAAACTGTATTATGTTAATGTTAAGTACATTTAATAATAAGACTGTACTATGTTTACTAAATTTAATATAATCTTTATGTTTAATTGATAAAACATCTAATTGTTATTTTGTTGTTACTCGATTATTTCCAATGAGGCACGTTTTTTAAGTTGTCCTGCTACAGTGAAACTGCTGTGATTATTTCCAGATTCTCTGTCTTCGTTTTCATCTATCAGCCATGTGGAATTTGGAAAATATCTTCAGTTTCAGCTTGATCGATTACGATATTATGTAAAATAGCACAAGCCAAGATCCAGCGACATGTAAGTTTAATGTTAACGTCATTTTCATTTTCAATTTGATTTTTTAATTCTTTTAGACTATTGTACCTCTCTTAAAGAAGCCCAAAGCAGTGTTCAATTCTAATGCTATATTTACTGATATTCTTGTTAAAACTAGTTCGTTGATCCAAAGTCATTTCCGTTGAATTATCTCTGAATGGAGAGATTGATTTGTAGGCACTGTCACCTGCCAACCATTCTTCTCCCGTGAAAAAAATCTTGTTCTCTCGTTAATTCACAGTTGTTGTAAATGCGAGCATCATGTACACTTCCTGGGTAACCCAAGACCATATGTCGAATTCGATTCGCAGTTCATAATCGCACACTGCTTGAGCTTTCAATGAGCATATTATGTTTTCTAGAAAAAAACGCTTCAGAATCGTCTGTGGGTTTTTCGACAAATTTGATTTCAGTCCCATCCATGTAGCCGATGCAATGGGACAGTTCATTCAGTTTCTGCAACAATTGTATTTCGCTCTGAAGCACCTGGCCAATATAAAAACTTATTCTTCAGCATATGTAAAGCTTTCAAGACTTTGGCAGTGATGTTCTAGAAGATGTTAGTTTAGTTTTAATTGAAAGTTTTTTGTTTAATCATAACCGTTTCAATTACCTGGATTGTTCCCCCATCACCAATGCCAAACAAGTTTGCAATTTTTGCAACTGTGGCCCCATCGCCACTTGAACCTAACCGATATAGGACAATAAGTAGATAATTGTTTTTCAACAGAAAACTGCTGGCAAGATATTGGGCCATTGAAAAGTTCATTTTCTTTGATTAAACCAAGGATAATATCAAAATTTGAACGACTAACTGGAACAATCTGTTTGAATCTGTCGTCATCCAAATAAGGCAAAACTTCTGTCAAGAATTATTGGCTTTGGGAACAGAGTGATGTAAAAATTGAGTCAAGTATCGAGAATTCTCAGCAATAACCATCGTAAGCGTTAGATCTTTTTAAATTGCATCCTCTTTTTCTTCTGTTTATTTATTTTTAAAATGATTTACTTTTGTAAAAGAAAATGCAAAAACCATAATTTTGTCCGAATTGTTCCATAATTAGTATATCATTATAGCCAATTTGTTCATATAGTTGAAAAAAATTTGTTTTTTGCTTATTTTTGGCATGGTTTAATTAACTTTAGTAAATTTTTTCACGAAATAATTTTTAAAAATAAATATTTGACGTTTAACGAAATAATAGGGCTGTTCCTTTACTTTGAATTTCTGCGCATTTAAGTCCAAAGTTCTGTCACAAACATTAAAAGCAAAGGATCACCCCTATTAGGTCAAAAAAACGTTGATAGAACTTTGCACTAAAATGCGCAGAAATGTACTGAAAATCACAGAAATTCAAAGTAAAGGAACAGATATAACTTTGCACAAACAAATCTTTCCTCGCGTTCGAGGGTCTATTCGTTAGGCTATCCATAATCCAAAAAATTATCAGAAACGTTGTTTTTGCATCAGCTGACATCAGACAACAAATAAATCCGGATCGGTAAAGATACACAGCCGAACGCGCCAAAATATTTGACGTTTAACGAGCAGCTGATTCAATTTCACAGCATTGGAAATTGGTTTCGATAGTTCAAGCCAGTGAACCATTTTGGAAGTTCGAACATAAGTTTAAAAAAAATAACAAGCTGTTACAAGCCTTTGGAAGAATACAGCCAAGGAAATGAAAAAACTGGCAGGTAACTCTTAATTAGACCTCAAAAGCATGTCTTATTATTGCAGGAAAGATTGCAAGGCAATGTGGGGCTCTCTTCGTGATTGCATGCGCTATCATGTTACAGGGAAAAAGAAGTTAGTCGGGCAGTGAGGCCAATCCCATTGACGGAGGTGAAACATTAGAAGACAAATCTTAATGCTAAACTGGGAATTTGCCAAGGGAATGTCATTTCTGACGCCTCTCAAAACAGACGAATCACGAAGGTAAGAAATATTTTAAAGTCCATTGGAAACATTTTGTTCACAATTTATTTGTTTGCTTCAACTAAATACTATTTATTTGTGTACATTTCAGAGATTCAAACGTTAAACGTCTTTAATTCCGTAACACTGAAGTTGGCTTTCTTTTGGGCGATAACAATTATTTGACTTAATCAAATATTTGCTTCACGTATGTATGTAAGTCGATAATCATCAAAACTTCAACAAGCTAGCCAATAGTCACGCCTTCGTCGCTAGACACTTTGATTTGAAAACGTGTCTTGAAAAACAGAAGTAAACATACCTTCATAGTTATTAAAATGTAAATAGATGTTGCAGCAATAAATTAATTCGCTCCATTTCCTCCTTCATAATCTTTCGAACATAACAATAACATGGGTCCGGTCTTGCTCTTGGAAGAATTGATGATGCTTTTAATAAAAAATAATGAATAAATGATATCGCGTCTTTGAATTCCTCTCTTTTTTTCCTCCTTCCACCATAGCACCTGAAAGAATTTTTATATAGTAATATTCCTTAAATATTTAATATTAGAAAAAGAAATGTCTTACATTTTTACATGCATTCGTTGTCAGATATTTCTCTTTTGACGAAGTTCATAATTTGCTCTATCTCGAATATTTTTTTTTTCCGTAATGAAATTTCTCGCAAGAATTTTTTAAATTCATATAAAATCCAGATTTCGGAGATTTCTGAATTATTACTCTATGACCTATAAGCTCTTCAGATTTTCATTTAAGTCAGTATGACCCTTCATCGTCAGTTTAAGAATGCCAAACACACTCAAATTGCACTCTGAGGTAAAGGATATACGAGACGATAGTGGCTGAGTTACGTGAAGCATTGACGATCACGTCCAGCATCATAGCTGAAAAACAAAAGCAAAATTATTTATTTTTTTAATTCAAATATGTAGGAACGTACCTTCATAATTATAAAAATATAAATTAATTTTGCAGCAATAAATGAATTCGCTCCATTTCCTCCTTCGTCACCGTTTGAACATAATCGGGGTCGAGTCTTGGTGTTGGAAGAATTGATGATTTTAACAGAAAATAACTAACAAATTAATTCCTCTTTGAATTACTCTTGTTCTTTTTTTTCATCCATCCATCGTACCGCCTGAAAGAATTTTTATATATATAAAACTATTCCTTAATTATTTAATATTAGAAAAAAAATATCTTACATTTTTACATGCAGTCGTTGTCAGACATTTCAAAGCTCTTTTGACAAAGTTCATAATATGCTCTGTTTATTTATATTTTTTTCCGTAGTGAATTTTTTTTTAGAAATTTATTAAATTTATATAAAATCCAGATTTCGGAGGATACTAAATTTGTACTCTATGACCAATAAGCTCTTCAAGCTTCCAATACGAATTATTCAAACTTTAAATTCTACTAAGCTTCGACACACCTTGTTAAATACGTCTTTGTGAATGTTCTAAAACTAAATTTAAATATTCTATATTGCAAAATAATAGATTTTTATCTTCCGTCTTTTTATATCTATTTTTCTAACGACTGCTAAAAAGGTGTCTGCCAACTATAAATCCAAACTTTTTCTTCACGTCATTTAAAAATCAAATATGGTTTAAATAATTCAATATAAAAATACTATCAATCTAAGTTTTAGTTTTCTCAGCCCACTGTGTATTAAAAAAATCACCCAATCGACTGAGGTAAGGTTTTACCATAAACTAAAAAAAAAAACATACAAATTTCTTCACTCCTCTTCCGAGATACTTAATATTTTTCCCCAAGTACATTAAAGTCTATTCCTTCATCCATACTCTAACTTATACTCGTGTGACTGAAATATTTGAGTTAATTACTGCCAATGACAATTTTTGATTTATTATCACGCATAAAGTCAAGACACGAAAAAGGAGTTATTAGCATTAGATATGACTGAAGGAGCGATTGTACTAATGGCACAGGCGGGAACTGCCTTTTTATAGCTGTACCTGTACTGCTTGTAGCCATTGGCGTCTACAAAAATATTTCTAGGAGGGGTAAGGAAAAAAATCAATTTTATAATGTTTGATTTGCACAGAAAATAAAGAAAACCAGTGACAATCTAGGATTGAGGGTTTTTCTTTTCTTCTTCCCTTCTACAAAAACGAATCACTAAAAGGCTAGCTACCATTTCAAAGACAATCTTTAAATCAGAAAGGCTAGAATCAAGTTCTAAAAAATAGTTTTTCCATAAAATTTTGAAGAATCACTAATTTAAGTAGTGAATAAGCCAAAAAAAGGATCAATGCAAAGAATTTTACGAAAGACCTAAGCTAGGGGCGATAAGCCCCTCTTTGATTCCATCCATGCGGACGGCTATGTCTATGCCTGTGTCTTGTATTGAAGTCTTAAGTTCGTCGTCGTCATACTACCTACCTACTTACCTAGTACCTATACCTAATACCAAACAGCCTATGTGAAAAAAGCCTCATGCGATAACAGTGTGTCACTCTAGTATTCGAGTTGCGATCAGCACCTGGCGCAAAGCCGAAGGCCTAGCAATAAATAGTTTTCTTTCTTCCTTTAAAGGCTCAGCGTCAGCATACCGAGTGAGCCATACACTATTGCTGCAAGTATGGAATGCGTCCGAAGCGATAGAAGTTACGGATAAATGTCATACAGTACATTATATACCCATGTATAACCAGATTGATGGAATACCGGATGTTATCAGGGGACCGGTGGTACTGGTGGTGGAGTTATGGATAAATAAATTATCAACAGGAAGCTTACATGAGAGAAGTTGCTGAAAAAAGAGAAAAGAAAAATAAACCAAACAAGATAGTATCTATGAACAATGTACGTCCGATTTTATGTTGGGATGTGGTTTATCTATGAACATAAGTCAGTATGAAATCAATAACAGTTTTTAAGCGATTTCTTTAAACAAACTTCATTTCTAGCTTAGTTCTTACAAATTACAATGTCTTAAAAAACAAAAAATCGTATTTTATAAATACTGAAAAGTGCTAGAGAGTAGGTATAACTATGTATTTGTTTTACAGAAAGAACATTATTTCATACATTTTGTAAGATAGTTAAATCTTCAAGTGACGCACATACCTAAATCTTAAACAAAGAGGAAGAGCCAAGTTCTTCTATCAACAGAATGTAACAGCCGTGAAAAATATTTAAGGTAAGGAGTCATTCTATAATCAAATGACTAATCGAAAATCCAACACATTTTAGATTTTTTTTTCAAACTTTGTGAGAATATTTAAAGGAAGTATATATCATCGTCTTTTAATTTTCTCATGTCTTAGCTCCCCTCTTTCCACATTACAATACTTACAAATCGCCATTCAAGTGCTTTAGTATTTAAGCTTTAAAAATGTTTCTATTAAAGATATCAAAGCGTTTAAGATGGCATATTAAAGCTTAAAAAGAGAAGTTATTATAGTATTTTAATTCACATAACACAGGTTTACAAATATCAGTTAACTTTTTGACACGACAAGTGAAGCATGCTTCTAGGCACACTTTTGGGCAGGTGAAGACTAACAACTAAGGATTTCTCGAGGACTAGACAGATATTTGAAAGATTTAAACTGCATTTGAAGAAGAAAATTAGTATTTTCAGAAGTCATTGTTTTGTTGTACAAACTTTACAAACCATTGGATATGTAACCTTAAAACAATCAATAATTTTGCCACACCACTCTTCTTCCCCCTTAATATGAATTGGACACACCCCCTTTTGTTGTACTTATATTGGAGGGCGATTTGTTTACGCTTTGTTTGAGATATAAAACCAATTTGGAAAATGCACTGTTATTTTGATATGCTACTTTGATCATATTGACTAAAAAATTATACGAATTGTTTGCGCCACTTGAATAGGTTCACTGAAAATGATTTAAGTTCACGTTAAACTGAGCTCGCTAATTGTCCTATTTTGTTTGTTTTGAACAAATTGTTAAAAATAATTCCAACTACCGTTTGTTTTAAACAAATTGTTAAAAACAATTCCAACTACCGATTGGCAAACAAAATAGGACGATTAGCGAGCTCAGTTTAACGTGAACTTAAATCATTTTCAGTGAACTTATTCAAGTGGCGCAAACAATTCGTATAATTTTTTAGTCAATATGATCAAAGAAGCATATTAAAATTACAGTGCTTTTTCCAAATCGGTTTTATATTTCAAACTGAGTGTAACTGAGCTGATATTTCGGTTCCTGTCACGAGCGTTTCTAGTTTTTTTTAAGGTCTTGGTCTATTTGAACTACTTTTTGCTGTAAGACTATCCAATCCCATAAGAATCTTCTTCAATCACTTTAGCTTAATTTTGGCGAGCCTATTTGTCGTAAGCCAATTCGGGGTTTAAGTCATGATCATTTATTATCATAATATCTTCATCATTGTCTGAAATATCAAGAGTTGTAAAGCTTCTTCCCATCGCTCTTTCGATGGAGAATTTTTTCGTTTTTGTTGGCTTGGAATGAGCGGATCCGATGTCAAAAGAAGGCGATAAAATACATCCTCATTGGTTGCTTCTCTGGAACATTTTCTAGGATGTGTCAATCTAATTTTTGTATAGTCCTTGTATGGAGACTCCTGGGAATCCTCTGACAATTGACCAATTGGCAATATCGCAAAATATTTCACCATGTTTCAATATTTTGTGAACAGATGATGGCATCTAGTACCATTTGTATCTACTGCCAAATAGCCGAGCTGTGTCGATGCTGTACTTACCAAATTTCTCCGCACTAACAAGCAACCCTGATGACAATGTTTGCAATATTATGTAGAATCTCAAAATAAGCTTTTCGTTCACTCCTATTATATCTGCTGTTGATTTATAGTTTTGAAAAAATCTTCGAGCTGTGTTGCAATCATTGCTATTTCCTGTCCCTTGTCGAGGCTTTTCGACATCATGTTAACCTTGTTAAGTTCGGAAGCGACTTTGAACATGTTTCTTCTTTTCTACTTTGCTCTTTTTGTTGTCTTAGCATACCACTCAATACTTGCCATCTATCCCATCTTTCTTTCCCATATACTCAGTAGCGTAGCTAGATGTGCGAGGGCCCTGGGGCAGAAAACAAAATGGGGCCCCTTAACCTGAAATTGGTTTCGTTTTTGATTAACATAAAAATGAGAAATATAAGAAGATAGGTATGTAATGTCGTAGTACCTCGTGGCATGATGGATAATGCGTGGGACTGTCATGCCAAAGGTCTGAGTTCGATTCTCAGCCGTGCCACCTAAAAACAGAAATGTTTTATCCGAGGTACTGCTTCTTGTGAGGAACTGACAAATCCTAAATTTGTCATGAAAAAGTGCTTCTCATTTATCCGTTTGGTCTTGGCAAAACACTGTAGGTACTCTCCATTCCTGCCAACAACACGCGCACAGGAATGCTTGAGAGCTGTAAGTCACTAGGCCCTGGTTCTCCACTGAACCACCCAATTATTTATCCACTCCACTGCACCACCCAATTTATTTATTTATTTATGTAATGTTATAGGAATTTTTTACAAAAACTGTCAGCATAATGTCTGTTAGGCATATAATTTTTAAAGCTTAGGATGTAGTTTGTTGACAATAGCAAATAAAATGCACGACTGAATCGCACGTACTTGCTCTTATGTTCAAGTTGTGTGGGACTTAAGAAATTTTAAATATTCAAGTAATTATAGAAAAAGTATAAAAAGCATTTAAATCGTTCTTTTAATTGTATAAACAGCATGATAAATAACTTAGAGCTCAAAAAAGGTATGCCATTTGATAACTTGAAAAAATATGAATATATTCAAAAAAAATTTAAATCGTTGTATCCGTTTTCTTAAAACTTAATTTCTTATATATAAAATGTTTGTAATATTTTTCAAAAATATTTTTGGTATGCCAATTTTGAGTATAAATTAATATACATTTAAAAATGAAATTTTAAAATAATTCATCAACCCGTTTTTGAAATATTGAATTTTCAAAAAAAAATTTTGAATCTTTATTAAAAATTAAAAATTAAGTTTTTCCAAAATTTTGGTATGCAGTATTATTTATATTCTTACAAAGCTTTTGTGAATTTTTTTTATTGAAATCGGATAAGCGGTTAATGAGAAAACAAAAAAAAACCGTTATATGGCAGGTATCGTTTATAAATGTTTTTGGTAATTTTTTTCTTACCAGAAATACAATAATACACTGATTTTTTTTTATCAAAATCGTTGGAGCCGTTTTTGAGATAAATTAGCTTTTCCTTAACGGTTGTATGGCAAGTACCTTTATTTTTAGAGCTAAACAAAAATTTCAATCAAGAGTTACAATAAACCCTAAGTTCAAAATTTGAAGAAAATCGGAGGGAATCAGGCTCAATTCAGACATTTTTACTATGAGCGAAATGTCAGAATTTAATCTGACACCCTCCGCAACTCACTCATTGGATTTTGTAATCGGGGTGAATATAAATGAAATGTATTCTGTTTCTGTCCGATAAAAGAGTAAAACCTTTTCCAAATAATCTGCTAGAATAATCAATCTCGGCCGTATAACAGAGTTTCAGAAGCAAAGTCAAAACGGCATTTTTCGTTTATGATCCCAGAAGTCAGTTTTTATGGATTTTTTTTTGTTTTGCATGGCGTGAAGAGCAAGGCCGTAGCCAGGGGGATCACAGGGGTTTGATCCCCCCCCCCGGAATTTTTTGAGAAAGACATTTGTTAATAATACTTTTCCATTTTAGTATGAAATTTGTTCTCAAATTTTTGCGATAGTTATTAATTAATTTAATTTAATTAAGCTCACTATTTACATAATTTTTAATGAATAAAGGTACCTTTCTACCATCATGATTTCTTAAGGGGCCAGTTATAGCGATCAGGAAAATGAAACAGGAAAAATGTTCGAATGGATTATTAACGATGTTTTCATTCGATTTGAAACACAAATGCTACACTAATCAATGACAATTAACTCAAAAGAATTTTTTTTGCCAAAAACATTTTCAATTGATCAATTATTTTTTGTTTAAAATTAATTTATCCATTTTCCTGATGTAAATTAATTTTTCGTGTCAGCTGATTGACATATCAAACAAAAAGGAACAAATCGTTCCAATGATTTGAGTTCCAATTTTTTCCTGTTCCACTGACAGAATTGTGGACGAAAAAAATTTTCGTATGCTTTTCAATCAGGAAAATTTTGCGGTAGGTTGTGTGTGTGCATATACTTATAGACATGTGTTCAGCTTGCCAACTGACATATTTTTCTGTTTGCTATAAACGACCATCAGGAAAAAGTATTCAATTTTATACTGTTTCAACTTTTCCTGATGGATTTTCCTGATCGCTATAACTGGCCCCTAAGTCAGCTTAAAATGAGATTCGTGTATTCTGATTCCCTCAATTCTTGGCAAAAATTTAGAGAAGAAAACTTCAATTTTTTAAAAAAATTTGGATCTTGACAATTTAAAGTTTAAAGGCTGAATGCAAGATATGGTAGACAAAATGCCATACACAAAATGATTCACATACACAAGCTTCTTAAAATTTTGGCGATTCCAACGGTCTTAACATTCACATCGGAAAGAACTTTTTCGACAGTGAAACGTCTGCAAACTTACCTAAGAGATTCTACCGATGAAGATAAACTTTTAGGGTTGGAGTTATTGTCAGCTCATCAACAAATTGAGACTAACACTGAAGAAATTAATATATATCTCATAGGAGTGAATTTTGGGTACGAAATAAAATGTTTGACGTTTAAGCAAAGTTTACAGTTCTCATGCATATTCTGTGCTCAATTTTGTATAGTATTTTAGACTTAAAATGTTTGCCTTTGCTTAGGCCACCCATTGAGTCATTAATTAACTCCTTATTAACAAATTATGGGCCTAAAAATGGATGCAAAAACAATTTGCATGGAAGTAATGCTGTGAGGTGAATATATTTTTTTGTTTGGAAGTGTACATATTTTTTATTCACCACACTTTATCTCACGCGAAACAATTGCCCAATGGCTTGGTAGTTCTATGACAGCATTTGTTCCTTTTTGCATGAATCTATGTATGTATAAGCCTAGTTTACAGTTCCCGTGCGCAAAAAAAAATCTATGCAAATATTCTCGCATGTCAAAAATAATTGAGGTGAAATGTAAAATTAATTGTTTGCATGATTGGTTTACAGTTTCATGCAAAAAAAAAAAACTATGCTGTCATGGAATGTCATGCAAAACAATGGACCGGCAATTGATTTGCATGCGAAAAAAAGTGTGGTGAATAAAATTTTTTTTTTTTTGATGGTCGGTTTATACTTCCGAAAAAAAAAATATATTCACCTCAAGGCATTATTTGCATGCAAAAACTATTTGCATGCTAATAAAGCCTTGAGGTGAACAAATTTTTTTTTTTGGAAGTGTAAGCCGACCATCAAAAAAAAAAATATTTTATTCACCACACTTTTTTCGCATGCAAAACAATTGCCGGTCCATTGTTTTGCATGACATTCCATGACAGCAATGTTTTTTTTGCTGCATGAAACTGTAAACTAATCATGCAAAAATTAATTTTGTCTTTCCCCTCAATTATTTTTGACATGCGAGAATATTTGCGTAGGTTTTTTTTTTGCACACGGGAACTGTAAACTAGGCTATAAGCGAATCATGCAAAAAAGTAATTTTGTTTTTCACCTCAATAATTTTTGACATGCGAAAATATTTGCATAGATTTTCGCACAGGAACTGTAAACTAGATTTATAGCGACGTATCTTTTTTCGCGCAAAAAATATGTTTGGAATTTGTATTTTGCTTTAAAATAAGAAAATCTTTTACAGCACGGACATTTTTTTTTTTTTTTGAGTATAATTTTTTTTTTCACCACCAACCTTTTATTTTTTACTCAAAAGAACTGTTAACTCAGCTTAAATGGTGAAATATTTTTTCGAAAAATTATATCCCCCTCCGAAATAATTGTCTGGCTTGGGCCTTGGTGAAAAGATCTGTAAAAATGATATCACGAAATATTCCCATTTCTTCTAGTTGAACTTCTCACCAAATGGCAACATATACTTCTAAAATTCTTCTGAAAACAATACTAGGCGTGTTCAGGAAAATGAGAATCCAGTATTTTCTTTCCTCAGTTATTTGACAGCAAAATTTCTGAGGAATCCTGTTCACGAGACTGAGATTGCTTAGGGCTCTGAGATCTCATTTTCCTGAACTCGCCTTTTAAAAAGCCAACACAGACTCAAAATTAAGTTTTTGTTGTCAGAAATGAAAATCCTTGTCGTTTTAATTTGAAATGTGACTGATTTTAAAGATTTAAATTCAGTATGAACTGCAACGGATCGATTTTAAGTGTAATTCAAAATATTAGGACAGAAACTCATAGCAGTTAGGCATCTTCTAGATAAAAGCTTTAACAGCACTTAGACCGGCAGATAGGCTATCCAAGATTTTATCTGTTTCTGTAGGATATCATTGTCCGAGATATTTTAAGCCAAAAGTTGAAATTTATTTGGCAAAAAAGTTCCGGATATGCTATCCGATACTTTACCCATAAATCTTGAAACTGACCCATAATATTCAAAACAAACTGAGCCAAAACTTTCTTACAGATAAAAAGAACTTTTATTTTCAATTTGAAAAATTGTTTCTGTCAGTCTCTGGGGCCCCTAAACCTACGGGGCCCTGGGGTGCCGCCCCAGTTTGCCCCTAGGTATCTACGCCGCTGCATATACCATTGTTAGGAATAACTCATGTTTGATTTTCACTTCTTCATCACTTTTATTCAGTTGAGTAACACCCCTATTACGATTGTCAATTATCAAATTGATAGTTGATAAATGTTAAATTCAATGTCTAAAAATCAATCTTATAAAAGCTTTGATCATTGAGAATGAATCAGACAGTTACTAATAACAAGAAAATTAAAAAATATAAAAAAAATTTTGACTAGTTTATTAATAAATTGAGTTTAAAAAACCAATTTTCAAGGTTTAGCAACTATCAATTTGATAATTGACAATCGTAATAGGAGTGTAAATTTTAGTTGATTGAGCTGCGTTTGTGTATCCTCCATCACCGCTCTTGTTTTCTCAAGAGTTTCTTTTGAAAACTCTATCAGAATTGGTCGGCAAAAGCGTACAGAAGAAGACGTTCGATTTTGCTATAAGATCATGTTAGTGTCTTCGTTTACTAGTTTGATTGGAACAAGTGATGCTATAAATAAGTTTGCATTAGATATTACCCCATTTTCTCCTGATATAATATCTGTTTGTATTCACTTTGCCCCGAAGATACATCACAGCCCCATTGTGTACTTTTTAGATAACGAGATACAGATTGGTAGATAGATTCAATTTTTAAAATTCGACGGATAGTATGGTCCAATAGATCTTGAAGCTGAACTTCAGCCCCAATTTCTGTTATGGTACTGCTTTACTCAGGTGGGTAGCACAGTTTTTTTGAGCGTTTTAACATCAGATAAAATTAAAAATTATAGCGCAGTTTTTTTGTGCCAAGAAAATCCTTAAATACCTATATATTGATCTTTCAAGAGGTTTAAATCAATAAATATAATAATAATAGCCTCTTAAGCTGAAAAAGGATTATTGGTACTAGTTTCACGGGTTAATTCTTTCAAACAATTTCTTTTTTATATTTAAGTTGGGTTTGTGTGTAATTGGAAATTCACACAAGTGCAGTTTATGCTGCAAGTTATACATCAATTTATATTGAATAATTTTGAATGAACAACAACAACTTGCGTGTGTTGCCACCAAGTATATACATAGGCTGGATTCCAGCAAAAATTTATTCAATTTATTTTTTCTTCCTTACTACAATTTCGCAGATGGTACAATTGAAGCTTCCTAAAATTCTCAAATAGACCAAAGTCTTTGTATATGCGACTTCTTCAACTGGCTTCTCGTGTAGAATACCCTTTCCTTTCTGAGCCTTTCAAACGGTCTCCATTGAATGCCCTGTCGCTCAGCTGTACCAACACTGGCCGTGAATATGTCGTCCATCGCCAGCAGGAACCAGGAAGGGAATTGACGACGGACATCCCCTTGTCTCACACCCTTTTGCACTACGAAGGAGTCCGATAGCTGCTCGTTTTGTAAAACAAAACACTGCGTTGTTGTAGGACTCCCTAATAATGGCAACACTTTTTTGGAGAATTCCTCTACAAAGCAACGATTTCCATATACATTCTCGGTTAACTCGATGGAATGCCTTCCCAAAATCCACGAACAAGTGGTAAGGCGGTGATTGAAATTCCATCGACTGTTCAAGGACGATACACAGGGTGTTGATATGGTCGACACACGATCGACCACTGCGTAAGCCAGCTTGATGCCTTCTTGGCTGTAGACTCGATTCTATCCTTTATCCGCTCGAGAATGATGGTTGCCATTGGTTTTTGAAAATAGGACAAAACAGTGATACCACGCCAATTGTTGCAATTCTTAAAGTCACCTTTCTTTGGCAGCTTAAGAGTGTTCCGAACTGAACAAAACCAGTCATTTGCTAACTTTTTTTTTGCATATATAAGACCGTTTTTTTCACTTTCATCAGATACTTTGTTTTATAAAACTTTGCATTTTTACTAATTGGTCACTAGTAGGCGTATTATTGTTTTAAAAACAATTTTTTCTAAAGTAACTGATTTTAACTTCTAAATTTACATAAATTTTCTGCCAAAAAGTGCATTTTAAGAATTAAAAATTTCAATATCAAATGATACAAATATGATTACATAATTAATGAAAATCATGAAAAATATATTGAATTTATATCCACAGCTAAAAAATTTGTCAAAAAAATACCGTTAGGTATAAAAAATTGACTGTCAAAAATGGGTTTTTTTTCAAAATTCACAAGCATTTTTATTTTTCATTATTAAAATTTTTATTAGGTACAAAATTAAAAATGTTCTCCAATAGTGGCATAATAAAAATATGGAATTTTATGTAATTAAACATTTTTTTGCAAAAAATGCTATAGTGTAGGCAACATTTGCTTTGAAAAACAGCCATTTTAGCCATTTTCTCGATTTCTTAAAGGCCTTTACCAAAATCTAGAGCACAAAATTAAATTTTTTTTCCAATGATGGCATAGAGAATAAGTTTATCTGTCCATAGACACCTTAATCGCTTTGATCGGACAAGTACACGCTTCGCAATCTTATTCATGAAATCACCATTTCAGTCCGGAACACATTTAACACCATCCTTCCAGTCCTTGGAAAAGCTTTAATTTTTCCAAATGATTTGTATCAACGAATGTAGAATGCTAGCCACTGTTATCGGATTGGCTTTCAGGAATTCAGCTGGTATTCCGTCAAGTCCAGCTGTTGTTTTTGAGGAGATTTATTGATGTTTGAATTTCCGATACAGAAGGAGGTTCGCTGTAAATACCCCCATAGGACCTGCGCATCTCGTTAAGGTGGGACACTTCAGCACACTGCTCAGCTGAATCCTCATTTAGCAGGGCACATAAATGCTCCTTCCATCCACGTAGCTGACCCTCATGATTTTTTCCCAATAACATCTTCTTCTTCCAGCATTTTCCGTATTATCTGCAAGTCCATCTAACCTCACCCTCTTGTCACGTCTCACACAGCAATAGACCGTCTTATGTGCAAGGCGATACTGACTTGGCAAAACAGTCTTTCGTTGAACATCTGCTTCGGTATTTATTTGCATTTTCAACGATTTGCGAAGTTCGATCCCAGGTGTCTTGAAATATCCAAGAGTCCTCTCGTCCGATTGGGCACAGTTTCGGATCCATCCTCCATAAAAACACCTTTTATTACACCACACATCTCATCAATTGTTGAATGTTGATTTGCCTTTAATGACGAAACTTTGTCGTTAAGGGTGGTGACAAATGTTGGGGTAATTTATAGCATTCGTATTGAATTTTTGATTCCTTGCTGCATCCTGCGCTTGTCTTTGTACGACAGCGGTGCGTAGTTTTAGTTTGAGACTCTTCGGAACCAAATGGTGATCGCTTCTCACATCAGCATTTCTTATATGATATGGTCAATTTGGTTTTCAGTTTGGCGGTCCGTCCTGATGCGCCCAGGAGATTTTGTTGCACGGCTTATGTTTAGATACAGTCACACCTAGAACAAGACGATTCGCATTGCAAAAGTCGACAAGCAAATCGCCATTACGTTTCGTATCTTCGAATCATTTTTTCCCATCACTTGTTCCAGACCGTAATTTCCTGATCCGACTTGGGCATTGAGGTCTCCCATGACGAGTATGATATCGGCTCTCAGAACATTCTTATAAACCGAGTTAAGACGCGTGTAGAACGCGGTTTTGTCTTCCTCTGTCGATTCATTTGTGGGCGCGTAGCACTGAATAACTATTATGTTACGAATTTTTGAACGATGCCTTGCTGTCTAAGGTGAAGCATCTCACGCTCAACTTGCTCGTAATGTACTACCTTCGTCGTACAAGGATCGAATGTTCCATGCTTCGATTTTTGTATGTATGCGGTAGCCAAAAGCAACATTTGCGCTTTTTGAAAGACTTCTTCTATTTGTTGACGATTCATTTATTATTATGGCGTCTTGATGAAGTTCGTACATAAAAGATGCCGAACCCCCAAATCTGTTGTGCGGTTTACTGCAGCCAAAGCTACAGAAGGATTCTCCATTAAAAGATTAGCTCTTGGGGACGCATTTTCAGTTGTTGTCGTAGTTCATGTATTTGCATCCTTTTACCATGGTGTTTTCCGAGATACGATTAATAACATACGTAAGCTCAGATTTGACGGGCAGACCCACCCTTTGTATGATCAAACACATAAGTAATTGAGGCCACCCACTATGGGAAAACAGACGCCTTTTGTAGCCGACCAATATGGGTCTACAGACGCTTCTTGCTGCTGCCGTTGGCCCTTCAAGATAGGCTCCTTCGCCACTGGACTATCGTGCCGTTAACCGCCACCTGCAGTTCTTCCGTCCGCCTACTGGGGGCTAGTTGTCTGCTTATTCCGGCATCCATTCGGTCCCCTTTCACGTTAGCGTTACCTACTCTCTACCACGCGGACGTGTGCATAGGGATTTTCCTTTCATTGAGCCTAGGGCCGGCCGTAGTGACGTCCTAGCACTTTCCAGTACTTTAGAGAGCAACAAATTGATTTATAGCCGTTTTAAATTGATGGAAAAATAATTTGGACGCAAAAATAAAATCAAAGATTTTTTTTCTAGACTCTACGACATTCTTATCGATCTAGATTCTGGGTCAACGAAAAGCAATATTAAAAGCATGAAGACTTTCTTGTACTTTTAAGTTATGGAACTATAAGGAATAAATTGCTATATTCTATATATACATAGCTACGGTGACCATCCGTCCTCTTTTTCAGAGGACGGTCCTCTTTTTCGGCATCGTGCCCTCTCTATTTAGTTTTATTAAAGAGGACAGTCATTTGTCCTCCTTTTGCTAAATTGTCCTTCCAATGTCCTCTTTTTATTAATAGCAATCAAAAATTGAAAAACTAATAAAAAAGTTTATTAAATTACGACTTCAACTGTGCAGATTTTAAAATTTTCTTAAGAAATGGAATCGAAATCAAGAATTAAATTAAATAATTAATTATATTCAGTGTTTAAGCATTTTTTTTGTTACAATCTATCATGGGGTTTGGTTTTGAAGTAAAAGCTTTTTAAACAAATATAATTTGTTATTAAACTTTTGTACGTTTTTAAAAAGTTGTCCTCTTTTTTACCCCTGAAAAAATGGTCACCGTATATAGATATAACTAAACAGCGGAAGTTGGCGGAAATATTTTAAAGTCCATTTGGATTTACAAAGAACCTAGCACAGATTAAGCAATCCGAGAAGTTTCTTTTAACAATCTTTACATAATATTAGTAATACCAACGAAATTTGTAAGTGCAGATTTTATTTTTTTTAAAGCATGATCTTGGTTTTAAAGCCACAGGTTTTTGGGTTACTTTGATTAATTATGGTCACTCTTGGTTGGTCACAGTGTTATAATCCCGTTTTATTTTAATTTATTTTGATTTTGACGTAGAACTCATCCATTAGCTCTCAAATGCACCTCCCTGTCCATTCGTCAAGAAAGAAAATATAACTAATACATTTACCCTTGCAACATTAGCCATATCTAATCCATTAACACTATAGCTCCATGCTCCATCCGCAAACAACATTCTGACACACGTGTACCTACATTCTACACCATCATTATGTGGCGCGAAAGCACAATGATTCTAACACTATATCGACTACATCTACCATCGAAGTATCGAGTGATAGATTTTCTTCACTCCCAGTTCCATCGAATTTCAATCAAGTCAACTGAAATATTTATAAATCTCAACTCCTCCACAGCCCTTTCGGATCTAAAGCGCGAAAACCATAAGCTCACTTCAGCCAACTATACACAAGAATAACCATGATGCCGCGGACGCGCAATAACACATTCACTTCACGCGGACGCAGTACGTTTCACGCAAGCATTTGCCGCACACACAACATCGCACCACATTACCACTATCTGCAGGCATTCGGAAGATCTATTAGGAAGACTGCCATTGACAGGTTCCCGGCTCCAGCGGCCTGGTCGGCCAAGCCGGACAGAAGAAAACTGCTCTCGATCGATATATTTATTCACACTTAGCCGCACCATAAATAAAGTAAATTGTCCCAATGGACAAGGAGACTCGACTCTGACTTGGCACTTCCATGAGTCCATATGAGCACATATACGGTCGGCCGTCTTGGTCTTGAATCTTGATGCACCGCACCACTAATCTGCACGTCTTCTGTCCCATTCGTCTCGTCCCGTTCAGCATTTGTTTTTGCTTTTGTGTTTTTTTTTACGTTTTCTAGTAAGGAACAGGTTAACGTATGATCTTAACTCTGGAACTCAATGGCAAAACATGCTCAGCTGTCGTGCTCATGTCATCCGGATTAGAGGCTTAGTGACAAGTGTCTGGGTGTATAACATTAGGGTATCGTGTTTTCAAGACTCCCTCTGTGCCTCCTCCGCACGTCTTTGGCAAGAGAGTGTGAATCGAGTGGTCTTCACAGCTTTGGAAGAACACACATTAATCCATCCATTGATGGAGGCTTAGGAAATAAATTAGAAAATTGTGTCTTATTGTGGACTCTATTGCTCCATCATTCAGGTGTCTTTCGAGCTTCAGGGTCTTGAACCTTTTTTTTTTCCTCTTCCGTAATTGATTGGCCAAGAGAGAGAGAGGGAAATGGAGAAGTACACAGCACAAAGCGGGTGAGCATTAAAGTCGATTTGTTTATTTAATAATGTGGTTATCGGTGACAGCGTTGCCACCCTACGAATACATTGTTTTGTTAACAGTTGAAAACTGAATGCCTCTAAAAACAGCAACACAAAATAAAAACAAATATTTAGTTGTCAAAATAAGGTGGAGTTTAAGAGAAACAACCACTTTAGTTTTCTTGACAGGTTGTAAACTCAAGCCTGTGTGTCAGTATCCCATGTTTCATCGAAAACTCTGGCTTTATTTTTAACGAATTCATAACAAGCAGTATCACTTGGCAAAGCAACATTCGGACGGCCATCGCAAATGCTCAAAATGTATTCCTATACACTCTGATGTCAAAATTTGTCCCACATCTGATCTCAATTTGACGAAAATGATCATTTGCTGCCCTTGTATCCCTGAGCCAAATCGGTGTTTATGAAACGCCATCAAATGTTATACACTTACACTTTGCACTTAAGTGGCAACGCTGATTTGGTGATTGGTAGTCCAAGTGGTGAAAATGGTAAACAATTCACGTCTATTACAAAAGTTACAATTCGCAAAATGACAATAAAATTTATACTCTCAAGCTTTGCTGGCGACTCGAATGAACGCTACTGGTTCTTCTCTTGGGATGCCGCCGCACGCTGTTACTCTTTTAGTTGGTGCGGCTTACCTCAAAGGACAAAGGACCATTGTTTCGATTCGGTAGCTATCCGGTAGCGGCAGCTTTGATGTTTTTGACTCTTTGCGAAAACGAAAACAGTGTAGCAGAAAAGGTTTCTTTTATCCCACAGGGTTCTGCTGGCGTTCCCCAGTGAATTACCAGTATGTACACGTGACCGCGAGAGAGAGAGATAGAGAGAAGAGAAAGATTCACTTAAAAGCAAAGCTCGTGCTCCATTCCTTTCTTGGGGTACTTATGGTGGACGGAAACAACGACGACGACACAACGCGGTGGCAAGCGACCTTCTATTATGCTAGAAGTTTTTTTTTGATGAAGAAGAGAGGGGCTGCTGCTATTGCAGGGCCGATTTCCCCCCGCTGCTATATGCAAAAAAGGAGCTCAGATGGAACAGTCTATACGAAATTATCTGTCCATTGGAAAATGATGACATCTACCAGTGCTACTGTTTTTAGCAGCGATTATTGGAACTTTTTTTGTATCTTATTTTTTGTTTGTTTTGTTTGACTCTGTGTTCTGCGCGAGCGGCATTTTGATGTTGGAGTCTTGGAGCGTAACTTTATGGAAATTTACCTAAAATGGTGATCATTTATTTTGGTTCTTAGGGATGTGTTTTGGATTTGGGTTTATATTTTGTTGGTATTATTATTGTTGGAAAGAAAAACCGCGCGGTTAAAGATCTGAAGTCATATATATTTCAAAATGTCCACTTTGGAACACGGTCTCTCTCTCTCTTTTTCTGGCTGAGTTTTTGACTGGAGAATGAGAAAGATGACATTTGAATGCGATTTGTGTATGGATGTTGTTTGGTGGAAGATGAACTGGGATTTGCTTTTGGTTTTTTATTTTGGTTTTTGTGGTTTTTGATTGGAGGGTAAAAATATTTATAATAAAATACTGTGGGAGCAATTATTGTAGCATTGATTACATTTATTTTTGTTTGTTCTCCATAAAAACAATTGAATTTGGTTTCTTCTATTTAAAAAGAAATTGGACCTGGAAAACCCTTTTCCATGAAACAATCTTTGAATCAAATATAGCTATACATGAGATTTTTAAAATAAAATTATCCACAGCTAAGTGAACAAATATTTTTTCGCAAATAATTTAAGTACATTTGCTCAATATTTAAAAACGAAAACTGAAGAAAAAAATGATGTATGAATTTGTATTGGAAAATAATTTTTTCATTTAGATATTGACATAAGGGTGGTCCTTAAAAAAGGTAATTGTTCAATTTAAGTTGGTGCCCCAAACCAAAAGCCTCCTTAATTTTAGACCCATAGAGGAGAGTTAAAAAATAATCGAATTTTCCTTAGGTAAGGAAAGGAAATAAATACCCTAAATTTTTTTCTAATATACACATACGTCATTTTTACATCATATATGTGATTACATTTGTACCAAAATTTAATTTTTTCTTTCAATTTTTACCAAAGTTATAAAAATACAGAGTTTGATTGAACATTTTATATGGGTTTTCCCTTATAACTGAGACGGGTTAACGTTTTAAAAAATGAGCTTACATTTTACAGGAATTGTTTTTGTATTTATCTGGAAGAAATAAGGAGGGGCACCCGGGTTGGGTACGAAATCCCGAATGCCAAAATCCCGAAATGGCAAAAAATCCCGAATGCCAAGATCTCGAAAGACAAAATCCCGAATGGACAAAATCACGAATGGAGAGAACCTCGAATGGCTAAAATCCCGAATGCCAAAATCCCGAACGGCCTAGAACTTTTTTTGGTATTAAAAATCGCGCACATCTTTCGGGATTCTAAATATACATTTTGCAATGTCTTGTAAGAATATTATTTATTTTCAATGAATAGGTGGTCAGTTTTTTAACAAGTGACTTTTGAAATACCACATTTCAATGTTTATCAATTGTCAAATTGAAAATCATAATAAGAGTTTGTAGCAACCCAAGCAGATGCTGAGAACAATATTATAAATGTCACAATCCCAAAATCAACCCGTCCAAGTAGGCTATGCGTTTTGTAGAACAAGAGATATTACACGAAAACGGAACAAGAACATTATCTTCTCATTATTCGCAAGAGTAGACATACATAGATTCGTTTGAATAAAACTTAAACTAAATAAAAGTTACGATTGGAAACAATTTTTTTTTAATCATCAAAGAAGTATTCAATTAATGTATTATATCTCAAGATTTGTTTAAAAATTTCTTTTATGTCATGATGCCAAAGCGAGCAGAAATCAAAAGACATACAAAACAGTTTGATATCTTTGAAAGTACTGAAAAAGTACTAAAAAAGTTATGAAATTCGGTATTCAATTCCAAATGTTTTCGGGATTTTTGTCATTCGGGATTTTGTCCATTCGGGATTTTGGCTTTCGGGATTTTGTCCATTCGGAATTTTATCCATTCGCGGATTTTGTGCATTCGGGATTCTCATTTTTTGCTTTTCGGGATTTTGGCATTCGGGATTTTGTACCCGTCCCAACCCTGGCACCGGGTTGGGTACAATTTCCCGCTTTTTATAATCCCGTTTTTAAAAATCACGTTTTTTTAATCCCGCTTTTTAAAATCCCGCTTTTTTATAGTCCCGCTCTAATAATACTGTTTCTTGTAACACTATTTTTTACTATCCCGTTTCTTATTATCCCGCGATTTTTTAACATAAAACAACTAGTTTTGATTGCAAAAGCGGGATAAAAAGAAGATTGCAAAATAAATAAAATAAAGAGAGACGTCAGATATAATAATAAATTTTATTTTATTTTAAACGTATAACAAATATAACAAGATACAAATAAAGGGATCATGACGTTATCTCGAATGACAAAAATCTCGAATGCAAAAAATCTCGAAATAAAAAATTAAAATCTCGAATGCAAAAATCTCGAACGCACAAAAATCTAGAATGAACAAAAATCACGAAAGACATAATCTCGAAAAAATCTCGAAAAATAAAAACAAATTCGAGATTTTTTTTTTAACTTATTTCAAAAGTTAAGTCTCTGATAACACGCGTTTTATGTTCAGTTAATCAAATTATCGACTTTTCTGGGCAAACAAATCAACAAATAAAATGCAACAGATATATGTAGGTATTTCATAACAACACAACATGAAAAATATATCAAAAAAATAAATAAAAATATAAGCTATATAGAATTCCAAAATAAAAGCAGTAATTCCAGGCATGCCAACACTCTGACATTCTCACAGAGTGTCAAGTTTTTTCGGCTTTAAGTTTGGCAGTGGCACATTTTTAGATAAACTTTGTTTTCAGTGTTACAGTGCAAAAGTATACAGCTGTCCAAGAAAATTGTTCCCCTAGGTGCCTACCTGGCGATTGAACATAACAAAAACGGAGCAACGGGGTTTCCTAGGCGGTATAAAGGGGGAGACGGACACAATCCCGAAATTCTGAATCCAGAAAACCCAAAATCCCGAAAATCCAAAATCCCGAAAACCCAGAAGCCCGAAAACCCAAAATCCCGAAAACCCAGAATCCCGAAAACCCAGAATCCCGAAAACCCAGAATCCCGAAAACCCAGAATACCGAAAACCCAGAATCCCGAAAACCCAAAATCCCGAAAACTTAAAATCCCGAAACCCCAAAATCCAGAAAGGCCAAAATCCCGAAATTTTACTTGAAAAAAAAGGAAAAAGGTTCAAGCCATTACTGTGACTTTTCTGACAAAGTTTAAGGCCAAATTCACAATAAAGTTCTGATATCGATACATGATAAAGCATTTTAAAACAGCACACAATGAGTACCTACACATTCACATTCACTAACGCTTTCGCTCCTTTCAGTTTTTCTTAAATGTAAAAATATTTTATTGTAGCGATAGCGTATCGGTATTGGCCAAATAGTGTGGATCTGGCCTTATTGAAACTTAATCAAATAGTTTAAACAAATTAATAACTGTTTTGTCCCACAAATCTGAATCTTAACTAAATTCCGATAATTAAATCGTTTTTAAACCCTCTTCCGAGCTTCAGCATGTTGTTTTGTATTTAATATTCTGAATTTAAAAAAATAATTTTTAACTTTTATCGTGCTTTGCTTGTTTTGTGCCCTAGGCACATTATATTCCCAAAACTTTCGTACATTAAGTTTTTTTATAAAAAATTGGTTTTAATTTATCATATAATTAAAATGGTTTTATTAAACAAATAAAGTAAAGAAGTACTTATTTTCGAAGTAAGTGCACTCCATCTTCATTTAAATAAAACATATAAAAGGTATATGGAAAATCTATGAACATATGTTTTTAGGAAACATCTTTAAAGTTCTGATTTATTTTCGTTTTCTTCTTTATCTCGTTATGTTTTACTTAGTTCTTCAAAGCTAATTATTTTTCAGATGAAAATTTTAACACAGTTTTCGCCTTTCCCATATAGGTAAGATAAAACAGAAATTATGAACATCAAAAATCTAGAAATACTTTTCCTGAAATTGAAATCCCGAAAAATTATATAAAATGAAAAATTAGCGCAAATTTTTCATTTTATATAATTTTTCGGGATTTCGGGATTCTGGGTTTTCGGGATTTTGGGTTTTCGGGATTTTGGGTTTTCGGGATTCTGGGTTTTCGGGATTCTGGGTTTTCGGGATTTTGGGTTTTCGGGATTCTGGGTTTTCGGGATTGTGGATTTTCGGGATTTTGGGTTTTCGGGATTTTGGATTGTCGGAATTTTGGGTTTTCGGGATTTCGGTTTTCGGGATTCTGACCCCAACCCGTATAAAGGACCCAAAGAAGAGAATTAAAAACCTTTGAACCCGAGAACCAGGCTACTCAAGGTACTTTTGCTCCACTTCAGTCAGTCGTACTCTTATACCTGTCCCGAGTCACAGCCTCAACAAAAATAAAGTCTTAAAAAATATAAAAACAGAATTAATAAACTTATTTAAAAACAAAAACTTAAGTTGGTATAAATATAAATGTCATTCTAAAATTTCCAGCTGTTTGCAAGGCTCAAAATTGTAACTTCTTTAAGATAGATAGACATTCTAAGTCTAGAATTAATATTAATTTTTGAGACAGTGATTATAATTCGCGCGCGCGAATTATAATCATTATGGTTTTCCACGATATTTAGAAAACAATAATCCAGAAAGCAAAAATCTCTAAAGTAAAAATCTTGAAAAATAAAATCTAGAACTAATAAAATCTCGAAAACAAAAATCTAGAAAGCAGAATCTCGAATTACAAAAATCTAGAAAAAAAAATCTAGACTTAGAATGTCTATCTATCTGAAAGAAGTTACAATTTTGAGCCTTGCAAACAGCTGGAAATTTAAGAATGACATTTATATTTATACCAACTTAAGTTTTTGTTTTTTAAATAATCTGTTTTTTTTATATTTTTTAAGACTTTATTTTTGTTGAAGCTGTGACTCGGTGACTGGTATAAGAGTACGACTGACTGAGGTGGAGCAAAAGTACCTTGAGCAGCCTGGTTCTCGGGTTCAAAGGTTTTTAATTCTCTTCTTGGGTTCTTTGTGCCGCGCAGGAAGCCCCGTTGCACCGTTTAGGTTGTGTTCCATCGTTAGGTAGTCACCTAGGGGAACAATTTTCTTGGACAGCTGTATACTTTTGCATTGTCGCACTCAAAACAAAGTTTATCTAAAAATGTGCCACTGACAAACTTAAAGCCGAAAAAACTCGACACTCTGTGACAATGTCAGACTGTTGGCATGCCTGGAATTTCTGCTTTTATTTTGGAATTCTATATAGCTTATATTTTTATTTATTTTTTTGATATATTTTTCATGTTGTCTTGTTATGAAATATATCTGTTGCATTTCATTTGTTAGATTTTTTTTTTGTCCAGAAAAGTCAATAATTTGATAAACTGAACATAAAATGCGTGTTATCAGAGGCTTAACTTTTGAAATAAGTAAAAAAAAATCTCGAATTTGTTTTTATTTTTCGAGATTTTTCGAGATTATGTCTTTCGTGATTTTTGTTCATTCTAGATTTTTGTGCTTTCGAGATTTTTGCATTCGAGATTTTAATATTTTTATTTCGAGATTTTTTGCATTCGAGATTTTTGTCATTCGAGTTAACGTCATGATCCCGACCCACAAATAAAGTTTAATTCTATTTATTTAAGAAATGAAACATAAACTTTATCATAGGATTTCCTGTCAATCAGATTGTAATGTTCTGTTGGCAGATTTGGGTAGATTGGTGATTTGGTGCAAAGCAAATTCCCTGGATCTTAATATATCTACATAAATGTCAAGTCTTATCTTGTTACAGGCACCAAAATCCAATAATGTTTGATTACAGCATCGCTAATGTTGATTTAGAAAGAGTAATTCAGAAAAAAGATCTGGGAGTTATTCTTTACGTTAGTCTTTCATTCCACCCTCATTCCGATTATATGATCAATAAAGCTAACCAAATGCTAGGATTTGTTAAAAGGAATACAAGAGAGTTTAATGATTCATATACTCTGATTACATTATTTAATTCATTAGTAAGATCTGTCCTAGAGTACTGCTGCACAGTTTGGAATCCGTATTACTCAAATGCATCTAAAAGAATAGAAAATGTACAAAGAAATTTTACCAGATATGCTTTTTTTAAACTAAATTGGAGAATTCCTAGACCTTCCTGCGAGACCACATGTTTATTATTTGGAATGAAATCACTCGAAACTCGAAGAAAATATTTTTCCATCATGTTTGTCAGGGATGTTATAACCAGGCATATTAAATGCCCCCCGCTTATAAAATTATTTTATGAAGGAACTGCACCTTCAAGAGTTACACGCGAACGATATATTTTCTATGAACAGTTTCATCACAGAAACTATGGTCGCAATGAACCCATCTCCCGTTGCATCAGAGAAGCAAATTTAGTTTGCTCTATAGTTGATTTTGATATGAATTGTTCGAGAAATACTTTTAAGTCAAATGTTCTTAACCTAATTTAATTATATAATATAATTTTGTATTATTGTTTATTTGAGTAATTTATTTATTTATTTTTTATTACTATACATAATGTGTTAAAATGTTTATAGTATTGTATTACCCACCTACAGTAAAATTTATAATTGTATATTAGTCTACAGGAGTCAAAAACTCCGATTGATGAAATGAAATAAAAAATAAAAATAAAAAAAAATATGAAATTCTTAGCAATTATGGAATTTTAGATTTTAAATAACAAAATTAGTGCAACTGTATGTTGTGCGCGATACGGCGCAAAAATCCTGTTTTGCTCATTTTTTTTCGTTTTCTCCTGATTTTTTTTATAGCGCGTGATCTAAACGCATTAGTTTTTTTTAAATAATTAAGCTTGGCTGCTTTTAATTTTTTCTATTTGACAAAAAACAAAAGAAACAATTGTAGTGCGAACACTACAATTGTTTCTTTTGTTAAATCTGAAACTATTTTGTATAGTCCAGCATTTTTCTTCCAACTAAAACTTTAAGTCTGCGATGCCACGCTTCAACATTATTTTGGTTGCCTACTTCCATTCCGAACAAAATTTATTTTAAACCACTCTGCAAAACAAAGTTCTTCTTTGTCATCTTTCAAACTAGTTTGCAGGGAGTCATAATAGGAAGAGACTTTTTCGGGTGGTACAAATGCCAAACTTTTCACCATTCGAATCTTCAGTGAAAACTCATTACAGTTCCCGTACTTGGTGGCAAGACCTTTTTGTTGCACTCGGCGCCAAATGATCTGACCAAAATGCCTCTGAAATCTGAAAGCGGGAAAAACGATTTCGCGGCTGAAACAATAGCTTTTTCAAAATCAGTTATAATCCTCTCCGGTTTTAACTCAATAAGAAAGTCTTTCGAAACTCTTATCAACTCAGAAAAAAGCAATTCATAACATTTAATGGTCTTTTTAGACATAAAACAAAAAATAAGCGGGACAGCACTGTTTTCAATTTGAGCGTGTATTGTAAATAACTGCCGCATGATTTTTGGGACGACGTAAAATGTACCGTTCATCAACCAACATTTAGAATTGTTTAGCACAACCAGATTTGACATTGTGCCTAACATAATTATTTTGTTCCCGTCGCATTCCTTTTTGGATAAAACAAATAATTCACCCTCGAGATGCTTCAAATCATCTGGTATATCTATTGATGTCGTCTAGCCTTTCAGGTTCTTTAATCGTTGTTGATCTAACGCGAGATATTTTTTGCTTTTGGACGGAAGATGATGGTAGGCATGGTCTCACTGATGGTTCACATTCCACAACACTATCGGGAATGATTTCAGAAGGATTTAAACAAAGTGATTCCGCAACATTTTTAACTTTCGTATTTGTTTTGGAAATTTGTAAAGCACAGGAGTCAGGGTTGTGGCAGTGCTCAGATGGTGCTTTTTTTATGATGTGTTTCCCATCTAATAAAGTTGTATTGATTCGTCCCTTACAAGATTTGTTTTTTCTTTGTGAACTGCACCTTCGGAAAACTTCACCAACTTGTCTTTCAAGGTGATAATCGTAGCCATCAACTATAAGTTTTCGGCCACCATTGTTAGATTTAACTTCACTTATATTAAAACTCATCGTGGTTGATTCTTCTGCTCACTCATTCAAATACTAAACAACTATACGTAAAGTTTGGCTTAACAGCTTGTTACTGCACTAATTGATAGCGGTAAAGCCTTAAGCCGTTACCACGAGTTCGAGTTTTGATTTGGTTATAGGTATAGCCTGAACCAAATCCTTGACCTGCGCAGCTGCAAAAAAGAAAAAAATGATGTGCATTCTGGCGTTGTTGACAAAAAACAATAATTCCTAAACTATTTTTCAATCAGTCCGAAGTCACTGCAATAGATTAATTTTTTTTATTATGATAAGTGCGCTGAAATTATTCAACCCCAAATAGAAAAAATTATACTCATTCAATCGCATTTTAATTTTAAAGAAAAACAAAGTTGAGCTAGGCGTTGTAAAATTTAAGGAATAATCTTTAATCATTAAATATCTTGCGCACCATTTTTGTTCTCTTAAGTCCTCTCTCTACGCAACCGACCGTTGGCCAAGTGATTTGGTTCAAGCTATACAAAGGTACTTTACTTAGTACAGTATTTTACGGATATTAGAAACACTCAAATAAGAAAAACTAGCTCATAACGAAACGCAATTCAATATACCACGTCTTTCTTTTCTTATATCCATTGTTTGCATCTAAGAAAAACCCGGATTGTACTGTATTTGCAATGAGTTAATAAATACATACAAATGTACATAGGTAGTTATATTTTATCAGTAAGTACAGTTTTAAATTTCATTTATTTTTTTGTGGACACAAAAAATGTATACATCAGGGAGAAATGAAAACAATTAAATTGTTTTAGTTTAACAAGGAAATAAAAATTTTAACGTTTAACGGGATTAGACGGGATTTTAAAAAGCGGGATAGTGATAAATCGGGATTTTAAATAAACGGGAATTTTCAGAATTTTAGAAAACAGTATTATAGTAGACGGGATTTTAAAACTTTTTTTCGGGATTTTCGAAAAACGGGATTCCGATACGCTGCCCCTGGCACCAATTTGAATCAGACAATTACCTTTATAATGACCGCCCTAATGTACCTACACACTTAGTTATGATATTTTCCTTTCTTTATGTTTTCAAGGATGCTGAATCCGAATCTGGGATTTGCAACTATAATTTCGTGACACAACATGGGTTTGCGGTTTATTTCTTATAACTCGAAGTCTTTTTGTTTTTCGAAAATTATATAAAAGTACAATTGAAATTACATACTGTAACAGTCATCCTACAGAAACCTTAACATTAATAACATAACTGTATATATTTCCATTTCTTTTCATTTATAAATTCTTTAATTTTAATATTTTAATCCATTGACTCATGTTTATATGAAATCATTTATTTTAATAAGCACATTTTTTTGACTAGAACTAAATTTAAAAAAGGCTAACAAAAAAAAACATAAAAACATAAAGAACAACACATTTTGTAAAACTTAAATATTGTAATGTGCTGCTGGCTTCTAGAGTATAAAAGGCCGCAGCAAATCATTAAGAATTGGCATTCTGTCGTATAAAGCTAGTGAGTTAACATACAACTTATCGTTGGAGTAACTTGTATTTCATTTTTTCTGACCGATTGCTTTCCACTCGTCTTCTCGTCTTCGTTGTCGCACAGTAGACAGGCTGAACACTTGTTTGGTCGCCTGGCTCTGCACCCCACTCATTGGTAATCCTCGTCGTAAAGCTTTTAAGGAAGAAGCCGACTGTAGACAGGCTAAACGTCACTGACAGTTGCCTGGCTTTGTCTTGTCGCCAGTACTCGTACAAGATATTAAATCACACACACACACGCGCAGAACTGATTTTGCACTCACACACACACAAGCATAACACCCTCTCGCTTCAATACACAATATAGAGTTTCCAAAATATTTTAGTTCAAGGTTCTTTTCTCCATAAATCCATTTGGGCTCAAGCGAAAGTTGAACATAGGCGTATTGTTGCTGTATCCGCTAAACCCAGCTTTTTTAACTCCAATTTTTTTTGTATTAATCATTAAAAGCTGTCAGTTAAGCTGGTAAAACAGAGCGCGCTCGGACGTTTTTTGAAAAAAATTAAAAACAAAATTTAAACTTTGCGCCTGGTTCTTTCTTTCCCAGCAAAATATTGATAGGCCCGTGCGTCGGCGTGCACCGGCCGGCGCGAAGCTGTGTTTGTCCAGGGGGCCGATTCTGGGTCTGTTCGTTCGTTTTTACATTCGCAGTCAAGCATTGCTTTGATTTTGTCCATTAAATTCGCGTTCCGTGTATCGTTAAATTCAATATCATTCATCGTGGTAAATAATTGTTGTTCGTTTTTACATTCGCAGTCAAGCATTGCTTTGATTTTGTCCATTGAATTCGCGTTCCGTGTATCGTTAAATTCAATATCATTCATCGTGGTAAATAATTGTTGTTTATGTATGTTGCATTGTGAATGCAGAATGTAAAAAGCTAAACCAAACATTTTTCTTATTATGTTTTAATTTCAGGATAAATACCTAACTCCTATATTTTAATATTTTATTTAATATACAGGGTATCCCACAGTCACAGCGATAATTTTCTCGTTTTGGCTAAGTTTAGAAGTTATAAAGTATTTATTTTTTTGTACCCGTTTCTTTTAATTGACTATCTTTACCAAGCCCAGACCGATTCTTAAAATTTGTTTTTAATTCAAACAAAAATGTTCAACCGTTCAAACTTGACCTACAACTTTTTCTTGTAGTCCAGTAAATAGAGGTAAAAATAGGGGGGTTACCCTACAAAAGGTCGGGTAGTTCTAAATTTTTGATATGTTATATGTTATGGTTGGTAGATGAAAATTCCACAACCACGCCCCCTCCGCCCCCTTCAAAATCCTGGAAAAACTACAAAAAATCGGCACTTTTCTCAGTTTTTTGCTTATAACTTCTTTCCGGTACAGTGTTACGGAAAAAATATATAGAAACTTTGTAGACAATAAAATTTCCTACAAATATGATCTAGAAAGTATTTTTGTACAATCACTACAATCAGCGCTATGGAGCTCCCAAAAAAGGCTAAAATTTCGTATTTTGTAAGATTTTCAGTTTAATCCCTCTTTACAGCACAATAACTCCTTAACCGTCAAGTTTAGGACGAAATTTGTCATAATCAATCTTGTAGATAATTTAATTGGCTACCAATTTTATGTAACTACAGTCGACGTCCTCTAAGTCGAACTCCCCCTAAGTCGAATTTCCCTCTAACAAGAATTTTTTCTCCATGTTTGTTGTATACTCCTGTCAAATTTCCAAACTTATTTATTTTTCTCTGAATCGAATTTTTGCAAAACTCTCTCTAACTCGAGATTTCGACGTAGAGAGAGTCAACTGTATTTTCATTTTGTGACCAATACAATCTGGAATACTGTGAGTTTTGAGAAAGTGTTTTTTATTCAAACGTTTTTACGAACTCACTTTCTTTTCTGTCTGTTTTATACTGTACTGTAGTGTACTGGAATCCCGTAGAAATTTTATTACCGATTTTTCTAACCACCTTAATCGATTGAAGTATACATAGGAGAATCAGAAAACTTGGATAGACATCACGATATTCTAAGCCCGGTGTTTTAGTCGCAATTTTTTGGAGGTAGTGCCCAAAATTCCATTAAGAACTAAACCACATAGGTACTGGTTTTGATGAAATTTATATACATGATAATTGACGTGATGAAAAACCAATACAATTCCACCCACTGCCGCTCCCACTTTTTTAAAACAAAATATTTTCGGAAAAAATTATAAAAATTCGGGTGTTGCTCAGATGACCCATGAAGGGCCGAAATCATTAGTGCTCTGGTGATGGCTTACCCTCTGATCCAGAGGTTTGATCGTCCTTATTGCCTTCAACTTGAGATTCAGAAACTCAAATGGCTGGAGCATTGTTTCCCATTCGCACAATCTAGTTTATCCAAGTCGACTTATTTTGATTTTTTGGACTACATTGTCTTTGAACAGCTCATTGAGCTCACGTTTGTGCCTTCTCCTCCAAAAATTCGTCAAATAATACGAGTATTACTTGCGAAAGAGCCCAGTATCAGTTTGTATTACTGATTTTCATCTTACCAAGAGTAGGAATGTCTTGAGCGTAAGAAGAGTGTTGAACCTTTTTTGACAAACATAGATTAGAAGCAGTGGTTTCCAAAAGCATTTTTTCGTCTCGACTTGAAGTTCATTGGTCATTTTCAGAATTTTTGATCTTTTACTGGCATTCATTTTAATGTCCTTCATCATTCTTACCTACAATTTGTATTCCAATGAGTAGGATGAAAGACAAGACTTGCTCCGTATACAAACAACGTGGACAAAATTTGCATAAATTTACCAAATTGTAATAGATTAGGTTAGGTTAGGTAGAGCTGGATGTCAGTGATCAATACTGACACTTAGACCAAAGTTGGCCCGTTGTGATACCACATGTATCTTGAAAAATCTTCCTCACTCTTAAAACCATTTAGAGCTCCTGACGAAGCGTACAAGACTGTAAATGTCTTTGCTTGCCAGATCACTAGGATCGTTATAGTAGTAAGCTCCTAAGTGGAGCCTACGTCTGTGTGAAAGAGCAGGGCAATTACAGAGAAGGTGAGGAATCGATTTTTCATTCTCCTCGTCCATACAGCTTCTGTAAAAAACATTTAAAAGTACACCAAGCCACGTTGCGTGCCTACCTTTTAAACAGTGCCCCGTTATGACACCTACAATAGAGCTTATGTGCACTCTGCTTAGAGATTTTAAACACTTGGAGCGCTTTAAGTCAAGGCTTGGCAAAATTTGTTTTGTCGCCAAACAAGTAGTGATGTTGTCCCACCCAATGTTTGTTCTCTCCAAGGCTTCTTGCTTCAGCAAAAGTTTACACGTAGCGATGGGCATACCAATATTTAGCTTTTCAGGTAAAATGGGTAGTAATGTTCCACTTCTAGCGAGCTCATCAGCTTTACAATTACCTGGAATGTCACTATGACCCGGCACCCAACAAAGGTGAATTGTAACTGTTGCACCATCTCCAACAGAAATGATCGACAGTTAAGGGCTGTTAAAGTTTGAAGAGACAGAGTCCAGGGATTTAATAGCAGCTTGGCTATCAGAGAAGGTTGATATCACGTTTTCTTTCCGCCAAGATAGTACTTCTTTTATCGCAAGAAGTTCCGCCTGGAATACGCTAGAGTGATTAGGAAGACGGAACGAGAGACTTAAATCAGAGTACACACCTCCACCAACCCCATTGTCGGTCTTCGATCCGTCGGTGTAGAAGTGAATTGATTGATCTTCTAAGAATTCCACATCCTCCCAGGTGAATCTGGAAAGCAGGTATGGTTACTTCAAAGTTTTTATCGTAATTCAGCAGTGGGATTGTGTAGTCAGTGTAAACCAATTGTATTGGTCACAAAATGAAAATACAGTCGACTCCCTCTCAACTGAGTTCTCACGGGATATCAAAATTATTTCAAGTTGAAAAGTTTTTCAAAAGGTTGATTTAGAGAGAAATAAATAAGTTTGGAAATTTGAGAGGAGTATTCAACCAACATGGTGAAAAAATTCTTGTTAGAGGGAAATTCGACTTAGGGGGAGTCCGACTTAGAGGACGTCGACTGTAGTTACATAAAATTGGTAGCCAATTAAATTATCTACAAGATTGATTATGACAAATTTTGCCCTAAGCTTGACGGTTGAGGAGTTATTGTGCTGTAGAGAGGGAATAAACTGAAAATCATACAAAATACGAAATTTTAGCCTTTTTTGGGAGCTCCATAGCGCTGATTGTAGTGATTGTACAAAAATACTTTCTAGATCATATTTGTAGGAAATTTTATTGTCTACAAAGTTTCCATATACTTTTTTCCATACAAATATACCGGAAAGAAGTTATAAGCAAAAAACTGAGAAAAGTGCCGATTTTTTGTAGTTTTTCCAGGATTTTGAAGGGGGCGGAGGGGGCGTGGTTGTGGAATTTTGGAATTTTCATCTACTAACTATACCATATAACATATCAAAAATTTAGAACTACCCGACCTTTTGTAGGGTAAAACCTCTCTATTTACTGGACTATTGTGCGGATAACGGTTTTCCCGCAATAAATTATCAAACGCGATTTTTCACATTTTTAAGTTGATTTATCCAACTTTTTTTTTAATTTTTCTGAAAATTCAGCTCATATTCTTAAAAACAATACATTTTATTTCACTATAGAGCAAAACAGAGGTGAACAGTATGGCAGTGTGCATCGGGTGAAAGCAATACAAGTATTGCCATTGCAGTACGTTTGACAGCACTGATTATGAGTCCAATATTTTAGCTAAAGGGCGAAGTATTCGACAACAAATTGTAAGAAATAATTTCTCTACTTTATTAATTTAAAAATTGTAAATTTTACCAAAAAAAGAAATAAAAATGTCAGATTCAATGAAAAAATATTCTTTTATTGCATTTAGCAAATCAAAGATTTTTGGACACCTTTCCAATGACAAAACTTTCCCCTTTACCAATCTAAGGCGTTTTTCGTTAATGACCAATAATTGTATTAATGTATCTCTGCCTTTAGATTAAGAAACAGAATTTTAATTTAATTTAATTATAATTTAATGCACTTACAACGACATTAGGTACTGTCAATTCCTATTTCTGAAACGGTTTCATCACCTTCAACATTTTCCTCCGACATACGTGGTTTCAAATAGCTGTTGATTTTGTTTAAACCATCAACTCCACTTCGGTTCTCCGCTTCCGTAATCTCTCCATATTTCCCTTGCTGCAACTTCTGAAAATGCAACAGAAAAAATGTTAGTAAATAATACAGTTTATTTGTATGTTTCTCTTACTTTCTTTAAATCGCCCCAAGACTTCCTCGGTCCTCCAGTGGTCGTCAGTTGCAGGGGGATTGCAGTATTTATGTAAGGCAAAGCATTACGGCGAATAAACAGTGAGGTATGTATGGCGGGGCATGCTGCCCCCCTGCAACCCCCCTGCTTGGGTACATTATACGATTTGGGGTAAGTGCGAGGCTGGGTGTATGCAAAGTTTCTTTTGCATTTAAAGAATCTGGATTTAAAGAAACGCACATTAAAGTGAAATTAATTCCCACAAAAAAGTGAAATTATTACTCACTTTCAGTGGGAAATAATTTCACTTCAAAAAAGTGAAATTAATTCCCACTATTGGTTAAGTAAATTCCCATGTGAAGGTAGTTCTCGTGAAGTTAATTTCCTGCACCAAATGACTGAGCCTTTCGAACGGTCTCCATTGAATGCCCTATCGGTCGTCTATACGTCGTCCATCACCAGCAGGAAAAGAATTGCGATAGAACGTCTGCTTTTTCCCATAGAGCCATCGCCAATAACACCTCACCACATCGATCCCTGAATTTTTAAGGGTGGGAGTGGATAATGATTGGTGAGCCAGTCTCTGGTATTATAAATGGGTGGATACGGTATCATTTGCTTGCATCATCCTAATTTCACAGTCACAGATTAACGATTAACGATTTTTTTTATTGAACATTTATAAACAATTTGAGTTAACTTACAACTATTAAATACATTGAAGAATATAAATCTCATGGTACATAAGGGGCCTATTGTTATACATTGGCTTAGATTTAATAGGAAATATAAATATATATTATACATGTCAACTTAAAATTAAAAGTCGGTTGACTTTGATGTTCTCGGGGTGTTCCGTCCCTGTTGTTCATTGGTGGTTTGGGTGTGGTTTGGTGGAAAGGGTTGGCGTTTAGCCACGGTTGTAGGCTGACCCTGTGTCAGCGTAAAAGGAAACGGCTGCTTCGTCGTTGTCGGTGAAAATATTGGCATCTAGGGTTTCCATCACACTGGGGTACCTCGGCTCGGGATGTCGCTGCTGGGTGGCCATCCTTCTCATTAGTTGATTCGGGTGATTGACGGTGTTCTGCACTAGCTTCTTCGCCGAATTTGCTAGGTATTTGTCCAGCGGTATAATCTTTGCTTCTCTGTAAAGATCCTCGTTCCTGTAATGCTTTCTTCGCTGCCGGTCGAAGTGGAGCCCGGTGCAGATTCTTAGCATCTTCCTCTCGAAGACTTGGAGATCCTTCATCGCTGATTTTGTAATTGTGAACCAGACTGGGAAACAGTTGCTGATTACTGGTCGCAGGAGTTGCTTGTAAACAAGTATCTTCGTCTGTTGGCTTGGTCCTGATATTCTCCTAACTCCTAATCAAAGGGTGTAGTCGGTGGAGTGCCCAGTTCGCTTTTCTGAGTACACTTTTTGAGTGTGGATTAAACTTTAGCAACTCGTTGAAGTTGATCCCCAGGTATTTGGTGTTCCTTTTGGCGGCAATGGTGGAAGGAAGGAAGTTTCAGAACTAAGTTTCTGCAAGTGGCTGCTGAGCGTATTCTGCCGTCACGGGGTCTCCTGAAGCAAACAAGCTCCGATTTTGCTGAGTTGATCTTGATGCCCCATTTCTTGTAGAATTCGAACAGTCTGTGGATGTGAGCCTCTACTATCCGGACTGCGACGAGTGGTGACATTGAGATAGCGTATGTGAGTGAGTCATCTGCAAACAGCAGGTTTTCACAGCCAGTTGGGACGGGTTGGTCTGATGTCATCAGGCTGTAGAGGAAGGGGCCAAGACTCGAACCTTGTGCGACTCCGGCTTTGATGTTCCTTACAGTTGATGAGCAGTTTCCCAATTGCACAAAGAAGTTCTTGGAAGAAAGAAAAGAAAAGAGAATTTTTATTAGTGGCGGCGGTAAACGTAGCAGATGTAGTTTGTGTATTAGAGCATCTATCCAGACGCTATCGAATGCTTTCTCGGCATCCAGAAAGCATCCGACGCACGGTGACACGATGACTGTTGAGGGCTATGGTGATGTCATGCTGGAACTTCTGGAGTGGGTGTAGTGTTTAGTGCTTCTCCCTAAAGCCAAACTGCATATCAGGAATAATTGATTCAAAATAGCTTTTTATGGCCTTTAGTCCTACAAATTGGCGTTTCGTTCAGCTTACTCACTTGAACTCATCAGTGACATAGTGAGGGCTTTGTCAGACGCAATTTGTTTTAAGTTCAGTTCAACTTACATGAATTTTTCAACGAAAATCCACTGTAAACTATATCCAACAAGATTAGAATTCCTAATCATTAAGCTGGAAGTTTTTTTGCCCGGGGCCAGGCATAGTTTCTATATAAGAGGGTTTTATAATACAAATTCTATATACTACTGAAATAAATCAGCCAAGTAGAAGACTTAGCATTAAGGATTGGACTTGTTGAATTATTGATTCAAAATAGCTTTTTATGGCCTTTAGTCCTACAAATTGGCGTTTCGTTCAGCTTACTCACTTGAACTCATCAGTGACATAGTGAGGGCTTTGTCAGACGCAATTTGTTTTAAGTTCAGTTCAACTTACATGAATTTTTCAACGAAAATCCACTGTAAACTATATCCAACAAGATTAGAATTCCTAATCATTAAGCTGGAAGTTTTTTTGCCCGGGGCCAGGCATAGTTTCTATATAAGAGGGTTTTATAATACAAATTCTATATACTACTGAAATAAATCAGCCAAGTATCAGGAATAATGTTGTTGTCGCTGCAAAACTTCTTCAGTTTCCTTAGTATCAGCTCTTCTAAGAGCTTGCTTAGGTTGCTAAGGAGGGATATTGGCCTATAGTTAGATATCATGTTCCTGACACCTTTCTTCGGGATCGCAACGATCTTCGCTGTTTTCTATTTTTGGGGGAAGTAGTTGTTGTTGACACAGTTGTTCAGGATGATGGTAAGAAGGATCAAAACGGTCTCTGGTAGCCTCTTTATGATGAAGTTGGATATTCCATCTGGTTCTGTTGACTTCTTTGGCCTGCAGCTGCTGATTATTTCAACTATTTCTTCTTGGTTGCTCAGGTTTGGGCTGTCAACTGGGTCACTCGGTGGATTGGTGTCGCTGAATATTGCTCTTTCTATGTTAGATTCCAGGGTTAGTTGGATGGAATCCTTCACTTCATCAAAAAAGACTGGATCAGTGGATGGGTTGGGGGTGAAGTTTCCTTCAAAATATTCAGCAAATGCCTCAGCTTTGTCCTGTGTCGTTGTAATTTCTCCATTGTTGGTGATAATGGTTTCAGGCATCGATGGTGTTTTCCCAATCAGTTTATAAATGTTTTTGAAGGCGTCAGGTCCAGGTTTGATGGCTTGCAGTCTCTTGTTGAATTGGTCATTGTTATGGTCTTGGATAGAGTTCCGCAACATAATGTTGACACACTTTAGTTCGCTCCATACTGTCTGGTAGTTGCTGTTTGTTGTGTTCAGTTCGCACTGGTGGATCCTTTGAAGACGTTTCCTTAACTTTTGCCGATGAGTGTAGAGATTCTGGATATACTCAGGAAGGTGCTGGTATCTGTCCTTTGATGTCTTGGGCTCTTTTTGGATATCCAGTGCACTAGAAACAGCCGTTTCCAGACAGTTGATGGCTGCGTTAATTTCTGTGTTCTGCAGGTTCCTGTTTTGGGGCGGCAGAGTTATGGTGGCTTCTAAGTCTCGTTGAAATCTATCCACATCAAGTCTCCTATAGTTGATGATGTGCTCAGTTGGTTCTGTCGTCAGGAAGATGGGTTGTTGGAGTTGGATGTTTAGCTGAACAGCTTCAAGGTCCGAGTCGCCGGGTATTAGAGATCAGGTGTAGTTCCTGAGTTCTGGAAGTATGCAAGACAAATTAGAGGTAGAAATAAAAAAATGAAGTGTCGATGGTGTTCTGGGATAGGTTGGTTTTTGTTGTGAAACAACCACCAAGGAGTGTTGGTCGTTGTTGGCGTCCAGCCAGTCAGCAATCGCCTTGCCCTCGGGTGAGATCGTTGTATCCAGCCACAGGTGATGCCTGGCGTCGAAATCACTGATGAGTCCATATGTGCTTCTTTCGAGGATACCGTTGAAAATTATGAGGTAATTGTGAATATTTCTCATGCTGGATTTGCACTTGAAATACACACTGATGATGGTGAGGGTTTCATCTCTTCCAAGTTCAATGGTAACGGCAGTGGATTCGCTGGTTGTGAGACCTGTGATGATGGTTTCAGTAGTGTTGGGGGAAATCTTCTTCTTAACGTAGATTGCTGTCCCTCTACAGCCCTCATCCTTGTCCCTTCGATAGCTTTTGAAGCCGGTAATGTCGATGTTGTTGCGTTTAGTGACGTTGGTCTCGCTGATGAGAGTGATGTCCGGATTGTTGTTCTTCATCCATAGGCTGAATGTCGTCCTCTTCTCTAGGCTGTACAATGAATTGACATTGTACGTCAGGATTCACAGTCACAGCCGGGTTAAAATCGTGTGCAATAAATATAACTTCAAAATATTACAGAGTTTGTATACAGTTGAATCGGTCATTTCAAAAACCACTTAAGTCACACAATTAGAATTTTTCAGGAATCAATAAAAACAGTTACATTTAAAAAAAACTAGTTTTAAAGGACTTTTTTAGTATTAGAGTTTTAAAGGATTGAAATATAAAAAAATATTCACAGTTTATCAATATTAATAATGATGCAAAAAGTCTGAAAACCCGTTCTTGACTTACGTTGTTTTAGCAAGAAACGGGTGACTTACGTTATTTTAGGAAGAAACGGGGTCAGTAGTATACAATAATTTAAACAAAATCAAAGTTTTCTTTTTTTATTATGCTTAAATATTAACATATTAACATTTTAACATGTCACATGTTTTAATTTATCGTGTTTCAATATATTTAATCCTTAGGCAAAACTAGATATAACTACCTCCACCATATAGTAGTGCTTACAAAAACCACTTAAGTCAATTGACTTACGTTGTTTCTGCATGGAACGTTTATTGTAAGATATTATTTTGAGAGGAAGGAATATTTGGACCGACGTAATTTATTCTTAGAATATGCTTCTACGTTTAAGGAAGCATTTACAGCAAAAAAAAGCATATTTGAAAAAAATGTGACTTAAGTGGTTTTTGAAATGACCGATTCAATTGTGATCACGAGTTTTCAACTCATTGAATTTATTTTTTAATCGAAATATTTATTGATTCAAAAGATGATGAGATTGTTTGATCTTTTCATATGAGTACACTCCATTTATAATGTCTTCCAGATGGTCAACGAGAAACTCATCATCACTATCTGCTTTTATCTTCTTCAAAATTATAATTGACAAAACTAGACGCACGCCGCCGCACTATGGGCCCAAGTGACGTTTTGCGTCTCAAAAATCTGTAACTTTTTTGTCTTGTGAGATAATACGCTGAAATTTCGTACATATCTTCTTGAATATACGGCCAATAAAATAATGTAAGTTTCTAAAGGTTAAATGTATGCTATTTTTATTTAAAAATTATTCAAACAATTGGCACGAGTACGATAACTCAGGTGCCAAGAAATAATAACGGTTTTTTGTAGAACAGTTCAATACAAGCATTTTTTACCATGGGAGGGGGGGTCTATCTCACCCCGTTTGGGCGGGAGGGGCAATTTCATAAAAACAGTACCAAAAATGTAAACAAATTATTAAAAAATAACGGTAATACTTATAACAAAGTATTATACCTTCTTTTAAAGCCAATACTCTGTTCTATCAGCCAGTTTTTGAATCAAGTGAAATCTATGCATGGTTTTTGAAAAAAAATAATTTTAAACTCAAAATTTGCGAGAAAAAAGCATAAAAAAAGGTTTAAAGTGTAATTTCTCAAAACTGTAAAATTATATATCATTTTTTTTTCTGAAATTCGTTGCTCTAATTAATTCTTAATCAAAAACTGAAAACTAGATGATTCTATGTCTTCTAGTTTTTGGTGCTGTTTTTATGAAATTACCCCTCCCGCCGAAACGGGGTGAGATAGACCCCCCCTCCCATAGTACAAAATTCTTGTATTAAACTGTTCTACAAAAAACCGCTATAATTTCTTGGCGCCTGAGTATCGTTCTCTCCCCAAACATTTGCATACACACAAATAAATGTTCTTTAAATTTATAATAAATACAATTAAAATTAAAAAAGTAGTACAAATGAAAGGGCACGGTAATGGCAAATAAAGTTCTTGCTCTACATCTTATTTACAAATCCAACCTAAGCAATTATTGACCCCCTCTTACTCCAGTACCAATAAAGTCAGATACTTCAAATTTGAAGCATTTACTTAACTAATCAAGTCCAGACATGGCAATAAATTTCAATCTCTAAGAATTAGTTGTTCCTGAGATATATAGATCTTCATACATCACTAAAACCATATAACTGACCTACTCACCCCTCACTCGCTCTTAAATAACTGATACCAGTTTTGTATAAACATATAAATGTCATACAAGCATTATGCAAACCTATGATATCAAAGCATAATGTGAGTGCGCTGCTGTAATAAAAAAGATGCAAGATGGTCGATCCAAACTGGTGGAAAATTTAGGACTTTCGAACCCTTCTTTTATTAATTTTAAAATGAGAGTAGACTTTAAAAATAAATTCTTAGTATGTTCTTGGAATCGATTTTAAGTCTACAATGGTTGGGAACCAATTTTAAACGTTTCAAATTTTATGCGTAAAAAGATATTGCAAAAACATGTAAAATCTGTGAATTTTTGTTCTACTTCTTATAATAGGTTTATAGTTCTTAATCAAAGAAAAGCAATTAAAAGCATACAGATTTTTTATATGTTTTAGTTTATGAACTAAGGAATAATTTGCGCCCTAGAACTAAACGGTGGATGACGGTGGAAGTACTTAAAACTCCAATCGAAATTTGTCAAAAGCTAAAAAAACATGTGTTATTGAAAAAAATAAATTTATCTAAAATATATATTTTCCAAAACATATTTTTGCAAATTCGAATAGTAGTAATAATAAGCTTTCCAAAAACATATAACACTTATACCTTATCATTGTCAATAATTAAAAGAAAGTGGTTTCAAAAGTAGCTTCACTATGTCACGCAAACAGTGTTTTTTCTAGGGAGCACTTTAGAAAGGGTTAAATACTAGAAAGACTGCATGGAAGCATAATTTTTTTATTGGAATCTGTACTTTAAGTATTCCTTAATTCATTTCTGCCAAGAAATTAATCTTAAAAATAGTTTTGAAAAAACCATTTTTGAGACGCCAACCATCATTTGGGCCCATAGTGCGCCGCCGCCGCCCGACGTACTTTATAAAAATACCAGCTTTCCAAACGTTTTTGGAGCAATAGAATGAAAGCACATCCAGTTGATACGGCCGTCACATAGCGGATCGGATATCCTTTTTAATAATAAAAGGTATTTTCAATTGAGCTGATGGCGTGAGTGGATGCAGACTACAAGATTGTGTATATAGATGTGGGATCATATGGATCAGCAAATGATGCATTAATTTGTACGAGCTTACTATGGGCAAACAATTTTAACCTAAGGAACTTGGCTTACCATCACCTCGGTGTTTACCAAATGATGAAAAAGGAACCACAATGCCGTTTTGTTTACTTGCGCACGAAGCATTTGGGCTTTCAAACTATATCCTCGAGCCCTTTGGAAGTTTTAACACTTAAAAACCATGCTCGTCGCACCCGCATGGTGGAATGTAAGTTTGGGATTTTGGCCAGTTAATGGAGAATTTTTAACAGGTCACTGGATGTGGAATTAAACTATGGAGCAAAAATAATTCAAGGCAGCTGCGTGTTGCACAACTTCGTGAGAATAAAAGATGCAGCAAAATATGTGCAAGATGTTTAACTGCTGTATTGTCCGCTAAAAAGTTGCCACTTGGAAAGTGAAATAAGCGTTTCGGAATACAAAAATAAAAAGAATGGTAAAGCGGCAGTTTGATATACGCCGGGAAAATACAATCTCTGCAAATAGGAGTGAAATCACAACAAAAACATAAATGTTATAAAAAGAGCCAAGTTTTTATATGTACAAGAAACCTGTGTAAAAAAATGTCAGCCATAAAAAAGTTATGAGATCTAAAATATATGCCAGGTTTTAATTTCATGAAGTTTATAATATCAAATAATTAAGTAAATTAATAACGATGCAACTCCAAATTATGACAGCAATTTGGTTATGTGGTTACTAATTGAAATTTGGTGGATTTACTTGGCGAGCTTTCTCTTAATTACTTAGTTACTCACTTATAATGTATTAAAACTTGATCAGTGAACCCACCAAAATTTAAAACTTGGCTGACTTTTTTACGCATAGGTTTCTTGTACATATAAGAACTTGGTTCTATTTTCATAATTAATGTTTTTGTTGTGATAATTTCTATCAGTTTCATCTCTTGTTGGGATGTCAGGTAATCTGCGATTATCTGTCAAGATGACAGGTTTCCCTGACATCAATTTTGACAGATGAAGATTTGTTTGCTTGTTGTCTCATATTTTGTATTATTATTTTGTATAGTTTCGTCTTCGGCAAACAGAAATTTATATTTTGTATTTTTTCAAACTAAAAATTCAATATCGGTTTAAGTTTCGTGATTTTTTGGACGACTTTTTGAAAATTGCGTGTTGTTATAAATTAATAAATAGGAAAGCAGTTAAAAAATTATACATGGTACTTACAGTGCTGCCCAAAACAAAAACAACTTTTTGGGAGAGATACACCTTTGGTGTATAAGTGCCTGGATTGTAATTTTTTTATTATCTTTTGATATTATTACCACACCAAAAGTAATAATAATACAAATTATTTATATTTTTAATATTCTCCCTTTACAAAAAGAAAAATATCGGTACTTATTCACTCAACTACCAAAACCAACACAATCGAATAGATATAGCTAGTTTTTTCCGTCTTTCAGCCGTCGAACTCTCGATGAGTCGTGATATGGAAAGAAATGTCAGAACATGATTTGCCCAGCGTAGATAAAAGATAGTGTTGTATAAGATATAAATATCTGACATTTAGTTGGAGAGAAATTATCTCCTGTTGAGTCGGGGTGTTAGCAACAGAGCACTAACAAACAAAAGAAAGCATTGGGTGCATCCAATTAACCAGGAAAGAGGAAAGACATTGCAAAGGAAAACACCAAATGCTGTTTAAAAGCAGCAGTTAAGGCAGCATCCTGAAATTTTTGTTGAGTGTTTAAGAATGAGCGTCGAAAGTTTCGACGAGCTGCTGGCCCTTTTAGTTCCAGGAATACTACCAAGATACAATTTTTCGGCAAACTATCTCTCCCACTGAAAGATTATCTGAGCAAAGCAAATAAAAAGCAATATTTTTGTTTTTATGCAGGTGCATTAGACAGTAGACGCTCGATATTGTGAAGTAATCAGAACCAGGGATGTTCTCTATTTCGACAGGAAGGCTAAAAAGGCTCTCCAAAGTTGAATTTGATCCAAATACACATTTTGTTTTGTGTGTATTTATTTTATATTTATTTTACTAAAACACTCAATAGATAAGAAGATATCTCTTCTCGCACACGAAACAAAACACAAATGAGAAAATGCGATAAATTTCAGCATTGGGTGGAATTTGCTTTCACAATTAAAATTTATCACAAAAGTGTTCTACTGGAACTACAATATACAATACTTACAGATTGTTTAGACTGATTCAAAAAAATGAAAATGTCTTCGATTTTCAATGCCACTAGCTTTTTAGTTAAAGTTTAATGAAATAATAATCCTGGCAAAATTTCAGCCCTTTAGGTCAATATTTAGAGGTCGCTCATCGTTACTTTCTGTTTTCCATACAAATCGTATGGGAACTTTTTTTTTATTCCTTCTTTATTTTATAACTTTAGAAACGGTTATCATACAGAAATGATCAAGGTAGAATCTGAAAGAAGATTTGATGTTCTTTAAAAAAGGTCCTTACTTCTTATCTAATTAATGTACTCCTTCCAAAGTTATTCAAGGTCAGAGTGGTATTCGTGGTGAATTTAAAAGTTTTTTGGATTCCGTGTTGAAAAAATCTGCTATAATACAAGGTGTTTTGCAAAAGTTGTAACAAAAGGCAAGTGCGTGTAAGTTGAACTCAGACAAGAAAAAAATCGTTATAGAGTGGGGGTCTATTTCCCCCCATTTAGGCGGGAGGGGCAGTTTCCTAAAAAAATTGGTTTAAAAAAGAAAAAAAAAAATTAAAAATCAACGGCAATACTTATAATGTCATGCTATTACTTTTTTTAAAGCCAACAATCCATTATTTAATTAACATTTTAAAAAAAGTTGTTTTTGTAAATATTTTTTGAAAAAATTAATTTCAAACTTAAATTTAAAAAATTAAAAAGTGATTTTATTTTTTAAATATCTTTTTGAAAAATTTTTCGTTATCAAGTGCAATTTTTGTTCATGGATTTCAATACCTTCCTTAATTTTCAATCAGATGCTGTAAACCGCAGGCTAAAATGTTTAGTAGTTTCTGAGAAAATTGATATATATATATATTACATACTTTCTTCATATTGTTATGTATGAACTTGGTGTCATATTATCTGTTTGCACATAACTCTTTCTATTTCTCACTAAATCTTCTTATCGCATGCTCTGCATGTGATACTCTATTCTACCCACTCAATTTCTACCCACTCAACTAACTATTTTCGTGCACACAGCACATTCTTCCTTTATTTCTATGACTGAAACTGCAACTTTTATAATTTTTAATACTCAATAAAGACATTCTTGTTTCTACTCTCCACAAAGCCAGTCGTGTTTAATTCATTACAATTTGGTGTCAGAAGAAAAATAATATTCAAAAAAAAAAAATAATAATAAATTCAAGTTCACTTCATTTGAAAGAAAAAGTTTGAATTCAAAGTGTTATTAATCGAACCATATATACCTACTAAATAATGTGTATAGCAACAGTGTAAGTACTTGATATATCACATTTTGTTTTTTCGCATTTGGTTATATTAAGTTGTGCTTTTTGTGCTAATTGTGCGTTGACTTTCTTGTGGTGATTCATTGAATAAAAAAGAAAAAATCATGTCGAATGATGATATAAATAATGTTGGTATTGGAGATGGAGATATAAATGATAATGAGAATGAACAAAGATATTCTCGTGGAGATTCTTCGGAATTCCCAATAACTTTTCTCATTAAATTCATTAAAGGCTTCGATGGGAACAGGGATCAATTAAATGGGTTTATTGCAGATTGTAATAAAGCCTTTGGCCTTGCAAATGCAACCCAAAAATACATTTTATTAGACTATATACAAACTCAAATCTCTGGCAAAGCCAAAGCGGCTTGTGTCAACAGAACCTTTAAAGATTGGGATGAACTTAAAGCATTTCTTAAAACAATGTATCAAGATAAAAAACATTATTCCCAACTTCTTTGTGAGTTAACAAATCTAAAACAGAAGGTTGATGAACCCGTTTCACAATTCGTGTATCGAGTGGAAACTCTCTTAAAACGAACTATAAATGCTACACCAGAAGTTGCTCACCTTACTGGAAGGTTAGAAATGCTTAATGAAATAGCTCTAAATAGATTCATTTTCTTTTCTTTACCACGGATATCAAATTCTCTTAGAATAAGAGAAATTAAAACACTTAACGAAGCGATATCAATCGCTATAGCTGAAGAACAAATTCTTAACATGTATCAAAATCCACCTCGAAATAATTCAAAACAGATCAATCAAGCTTCTTGCTCAACTTCTGTAAGATTAAATAGTCCTAAATTCAACGGTTCTAACCAAAAACATTGCAAATATTGCAAAAAATACGGACATCTAATAGAGGAATGCCGAAAACGAACCTATAATAATAATAAAAAACAACAGAATATTTCAGTCTCAAATCAAAACCAAAAAAACGGGTCAAGTTCTTCAACAGTAGTTGCTCTGCTGGAAGAATAAATAAACTAAGCAACATTTTCAATCATTCTAGTCCAATTAAAGAAGAGCAAATTCTCCTTGCAGGAAAATGTTCCTCAACTATCTCTATTATGCGACTCTTCAAAAAACGCAAAACTCAAACTTCTTATCGATACTGGAGCAAATGTATCTATTGTTAAAGCAAAATCTTTGAAAGAAAATACGCCGGTATATCTTAATAATAAAATTATCCTTAATGGTATAAGTCCTGATCACTCAATAGAAACGAGTGGCTATTCTATTCTATCTCTGAAAATATCAGGGAAATTATTTAATCACCAATTTCATGTTCTAAATCGAAACTCAAACATTCCTTTCGACGGAATATTGGGTAATGACTTCTTAAAAGCATATAAAGCTTCAATTGATTACGAAAATCACATGATTATTGTTGATAAGGAAAAAATTCCTATTTTTTATGAATCTGAAAATAAAACCAATAATATTCAAATTCTTAAACCTAGAACTGAAACTCTTATTGAGGTTATAGTCCAAAATCCAGAAATAAAAGAAGGTATTTTACCTAACATAATTTTAAAAAATGGAGTATTTCTAAGTAAAGCTGTTACTAAAGTCAGCTCTAGATCTAAAGCGTATGCTTCTATTCTTAATACTACTGAAGAAAATTATACTCTTCCAGAAATTGAATTAGAGGAAGTGTACCGATTATGGAATACGCTCCTAATATGGAATAGTGCTATATTTTGAAAACTACGTTGTATTTTTACCTGTTTATTTCAGGTAAAACTTTTTTTTCATGCGCATATTCGTTGTTATTATCCTTGTGGAAGGTGATCTTTGTAGACAAGAGCAGTTATTAAAAGTAGTGTTTTGGTAAAGTGCGTAACAATTTATTGAGAGCTTATTTTTCTTATATTTTTAAATCGGTTCAAGCTTAAACATATTTTTTGTCCCGTGCTATTAAGAAAAAGCTCAACCTTTGCGATAACTTAAATTATTTAGGTAAGCTCAGTTAAATAATAAGAAAAGTTTAACATAGTTAAGTTAGTCTTCTTGTTCCTAATATGGAATATCAGTATGTTCCTAATATGGAATAGTATTTCATATTGAATATTGGATAGTATTCCTAATATGGAATAATATTCCATATTTGGAACCACCTTAAATATTTGTTTAAATTTGTGCATAGGTTGTCTTGTAAGTAATCAGATGACACCAAAAGAAAAAAAGCGTAACGTCCGGGACAAGGCGGATATGGTGAAAGCCATAGCAGCCGTCAAGTCAAAAGAATTGAGCATCAAGAAAGCTGCACAAATTTTTCATGTTACTCATACAAATTTTTTTCAAATTTTTCGATCCCTTTTGACCTCTTGCATTCTTTATTGCTCTGCCACAGAATCTAATAGATAATTTTATTTGTGTTTTCTGCACATAAATTAAACTATCACATATATTATGGGGAAATCTTTAGTGGTCCATATTAGGGTCACTTTTTGAAATGTGCTCATTTTGTGTTTTTTTACCTTTCAATTTATTAAATGGAGTTTGATAATTTTTTTAAGTTCTACTTTTGTTTAAAAGCAAGTTTATAGTATTTTCATCAACATCTATTTAAAAGACCGAATAAAATTTAATTTTTTTGTGTTTAAAATTGAAATTATATTTTGGTATTCCATAATCGGTACAATTCCTCTATGTCTTGAGCCTATTCCAGAAAATTTTAATAAATCAACTTCCAGAAATCATTCAAAAAATATTTCTCATACAAGAGAGCATGAACTCTTAAAAAATATAAGAACTTCACATCTTAATGATGAAGAAAAAACTTCGTTACTCAAAATTTGTCAAGAGTTTAATGACATATTTTTCTTAGAAGGAGATTCCTTGACTTGTACTGATACCATAACACATGATATCAATACCGGATCTTCACCTCCAATCGCTGCTAAAACATATCGTTATGCAGAAGCTCATAAAAACGAAGTGAAACTCCAAATTAAGAAAATGCTTGATCAGAATATTATAAAACCATCTAAATCCCCATGGTCTGCACCGCTTTGGGTAGTTCCTAAGAAACAGGATGCTTCCGGTACTCAAAAATGGCGGGTCGTAGTGGACTATAGAAAATTAAATAATGTGACTGTAGGAGATGCATATCCTCTCCCGCACATATCTGAAATCCTCGACCAATTAGGTCACTCCGTTTATTTCACAACCCTTGATTTAGCCTCTGGCTTCCACCAAATCAAAGTGAATTCGGATGACACTTCTAAGACAGCTTTTTCTTCGCCATTAGGACACTTTGAGTTCGATCGAATGCCTTTTGGGCTGAAGAATGCTCCTGCGACCTTTCAAAGGTTAATGGATTCAGTTCTTTTAGGATATCAAGGATTATATTGTTTTGTATATCTCGATGATATTGTCATTTATGCGTCCAATATTCAAGATCATGAAATGAAATTAAAAAAAATATTCAATCGAATCAGAACTCATAATCTTAAACTACAGCCTGATAAATGCGAATTTATGCATACAGACGTAACGTACTTGGGTCATGTCATCACAAAAGATGGAGTCAAACCTAATCCCGATAAAATAAATGACGTTTTATCCTATCCTACTCCTAAAAATCCAAAAGATATTAAAATTTTCCTTGGATTAGCTGGCTATTACCGTCGCTTTATACAAAATTTCTCTTTTATTACTAGACCTTTAACTAAACTTCTAAAAAAGGATGCTATATTCGTATGGTCGAAAGATCAAGAAAACTCTTTTAATACTTTGAAAAAAATACTAACAACCGAGCCACTATTACAATATCCAGATTTCTCTAAGGAATTTATCGTAACAACCGATGCCTCCAATTTTTCAATTGGAGCAGTCCTTAGCCAAGGTGTTATAGGCACTGATTTACCTATTGCATATGCAAGTAGAACACTTAATCGTTCAGAATCTAATTACAGTACCACCGAACGAGAAGCATTAGCCATTGTATGGGCTACGAATCATTTTAGACCGTATCTTTATGGTCATCATCATCAAGTCCTGTAACCCCGGTTGGGGCATAGGGCGCCAACAAATCGTTTCCATCCTTCTCGGTCTGCAGATAGATATTTTAACTGTGGCCACGTCTTTCTCTGGGAGTCTGCTTCTGCTAGAACAGTTGATTTCCATGTTGTTCTTGGTCTTCCAACCCGCCGTGCACCCTGAGGATTCCATTCAAAAGACTGCTTTGCAATTTCATCGTTTGGTTTCCTCAGTGTGTGACCAATCCATTGCCATTTACGCTTTCTTATGCCAACGTCCAGCCGCTCCTGGCTTGTCCTGCGCCACAATTCCTCGTTTGATATAATTTGTGGCCAGCGAATTTTTAGAATATGGCGTAGACAACGGTTCACAAAAGCCTGCAATTTCTTTGAGATGGTAGTCGTGACTTTCCAGGTTTCGCAAGCATATAACAGCACGGATTTGACATTGGATTCGAAGAATCTCAACTTTGTGCGCAAGGAGATTTGACATGAGTTCCAAATTTGGGAGAGAGAACCGAAGGCTGCGCGAGCTTTATTTATTCTACTTTGAACGTCCAGATCAGTACCACCATTTGCTGAAACAATACTTCCAAGGTAGTTAAATTGTTCAACCTCTTCAACTGGCGTCTCCTGTATTAAAATACGCTGATGTGTGGAGCGGCCTGTGAGCATTATTTTTGTCTTTTTGCTATTTATTTTAAGACCACTCGCCTCTCCTTTTAACTTCAGAACTTGACACATCCCGTTCAGCCCGCTGATGTTATTTGCCAAGAGACATATATCATCGGCATAGTCTAAGTGGCTTAGCCTTTCAAACGGTCTCCATTGGATGCCCTGCCTCTCTGATGTTCCAACGCTGGCCGTCAAGACATCGTCAATCGCCAGTAGAAAGAGAATTGGCGATAGAACATCTCCCTGTCTCACACCCTGCCGCACTTCGAAAGAGTCGGATAGCTGCCCATTGTGTAAAACAAAGCATCTTGCGTTGTTATAGGACTCTCTTATAATGGCAACAATTTTTGGGGGAATTCCTCTACCAAGAAGTGATCTCCATATACATTCACGGTTGACTCGGTCAAAGGCCTTCTCAAAATCCACGAACATGAGGTAAAGCGGTGATTGAAACTCCGCAGACTGCTCAAGAACGATACGCAGAGTGTTGATATGGTCGACACAAGACCGCCCACTGCGGAAACCAGCTTGATGCCTCTTGAGTGTAGACTCGATTCTAACCTTTATCCGCTCCAGAATGATGGTTGCCATTAATTTTGGAAAAACGGACAAAACTGTAATACCTCGCCAATTGTTGCAATTCTTAAGATCACCTTTCTTTGGCAACTTAACAATTACACCATCCTTCCAGTCGCTGGGATAGATTTCATTTTCCCACACAGCTTGTATCAACGGGTGTAGAATACTAGCCGTTCTGACAGGGTCAGCTTTCAGGAACTCGGCTGGTATACCATCAAGTCCAGCTGCTTTGTTGTTTTTGAGAAGATTTATCGAAGATTGAATTTCCAGTACTGTAGGGGGCTCGATGTCAATACCCCTATATGATCTACGCATCTCGTTAAGCTGGGGCACTTCAGCACTCTGCTCGACAGAATCCTCATTAAGCAAGGCACAAAAGTGCTCCTTCCACCTGCGCAGCTGATCTTCGATTGATACCAAAAGTGTACCATCCACATCCATTACAGGATGATTGGTGTTGGTTTTCTTCCCGACAACTTCCTTGGATATTTGGTACAATTCCCTCATGTCTCCTCTTCTTGCAGCGTTTTCCGCATTTTCTGCGAGACCGTCTAACCTCACCCTCTTGTCTCGTCTCACACAGCGATAGACCATCTTATGTGCTAAGCGATACTCTCTTCGCAATTCAGCCTTTCGTTGAGCATCTGCTTCGGCATTTATTTGCATCTTCAACGATTTGCGAAGCTCGATTTTATCCCAGGTGTCTTGGGATATCCAAGAGTCTCTAACTCTCGACTGCTTGGGTACAGTTTCGGATCCAGCATCCATAAAAACACTTTTTATATCACCCCACATCTCATCAATTGTTGAATGTTGTATTCCATTTAATGACGAAGCTCTGTCGTTAAGGTTGGTGACATAGTTACGACATATGTTGGGATCACTTAAAGCATTTGTATTGAACTTCGAATTCCTTGCTGCACCCTGTGATTGACGTTGTACAGCTGCCGTTCGTAGCTTGAGACTCATGAGAACCAAATGATGGTCGCTTCCAATGTCGGCATTTCTTATGCTCCGAACATCGCACATTGACTTCCTCCATCGCTGCTGAATCATGATGTGGTCAATTTGGTTTTCAGTTTGACCATCCGGATGTACCCAGGTGATTTTGTTGCAAGTCTTATGTTTAAACACAGTTCCACCCAGTACAAGACGATTAGCGTTACAAAAATCGACCAGCAAATCGCCATTTTCATTTCGTGACCCCAAGCCATTTTTCCCCATGACGCGTTCCAGACCGTAGTTGTCTGATCCGACTTGGGCATTGAGATCTCCCATGACAATTATGATGTCGGCTCTTGGAACACCACTGTAAACTGAGTTAAGATGAGTGTAGAAAGCGGTTTTGTCTTCCTCGGTCGCTTCATTTGTGGGGGCGTAGCACTGAATTATTGTGACGTTGCGAATTTTTGAACGGAACCTTGCTGTCATTATTCTTGCAGAAATGGGCGCCCAGGATATAAGACTACGCCTTGCTTCTTCGTTCAACATAATTCCGACACCATGCAGCCTTTGGCCACCCTCTCTTTCATCCTCCCCGGAATACAGCATTCTCGTTTGCCCAGAGTCAGCTCTGTATTCGGCTCTTCCTCTCCACCTAGTTTCACTGATGCCCAGGATACTGATCTTAAGGTGAAGCATTTCACGCTCAACCTGCTCGTATCTACCTTCGTCGTACAAGGATCGTACGTTCCATGCTCCGATTTTCGTACGTATGCGGTAGCCAAAAGTATCATTTGCTCTTCTTAAAAGACTTCTTCTATTTGTTAACGATTCATTTATTGTTATGGCGTCTTGATTGACGCTGGTACACGAAAGATGCCGCACCCCCAAATCCGATGTGCGGTTTACAGCAGCCGAAGCTGCAGAAGGATTCTCCATAAAATGGTTACCTCTTGGGGACTCATTTCCAATTGTTGTCATATTTCATGTAATAGCATATATCCTTCCACCATGGTGTTTTCCGAGATACGATTAATAACATACATAAGCTCAGATTTGACAGGCACACCCGCCTTTTGTATGGTCAAACACATAACTGCTCGAGGCCGCCCACTATGGGAAAACAGACGCCTTTTGTAGCCGCCCAATATGGGTTACAGACGCTACCTGCTGCTGCCGTTGGCCTTTTAACAAAAACGCTCCTCCGCCACCAGACTATCATGCCGTTGACCGCCACCTGCAGTTCATCCGTCTTAAGGGGGCTTTTAACCATCCCAAGGACAAGTTTGTGCCCTGACCAGCAAAGCTGGGTTGTCTGCTTATCCCGGCATCCATTCGGTCCCCCTGCACGTTAGCGTTACCCACCCTCCACCACGCGGAGGTGTGCATAGGGATTTTCCTATCATTGAGCCTAGGGCCATATGGCGTCCTAGCACTCTCAAGTACTTTTGGAGGGCTTTATGGTCACCATTTCAAAATTGTAACGGATCACAGACCACTAGTTTGGTTATTCAATGTGAAAGATCCTGGTTCAAAATTGGTCCGCTGGAGATTAAAGCTCGAGCAATATGATTACGAAATTGTTTATAAGCCTGGTCGTGTCAATATGAATGCCGATTGCTTATCACGAATAAATTCTAATAATAATGTATTGTTTACTGAGATAAAAGAATCATTTGAAGATTACGTTAAATTCTACTACAATTCGCTTACTCCAAATATCTATGATTTTACTGAAAGTTCAGAAGTTATACTTAGATCTCAAGATCATATAGCATATTTAACCGCAACTGATCTTTCCGAAGATAATCCTTATATGGATGATATTTTATCAATGTCAAAAAATCCAGAAATCATTACTAACTCTTCTCATGGGCTCTATTCCATCTCCAAATCTCAAAACAAAAATGGGAAAAATATCTATCATTGTTTTCTCAAACATTTGTACTTCGAAAAACCCAAATACGCTGATTTCTTTTATACCAGCTATACTCAACCTGCGGCCCGCGGGCCGCATGTGGCCCGTCGAGTATTTTAAGTGGCCCACCTGGCATACTTAAATAAATATGCGATTGCATAAAAAAACTGAATACCATAAATCAAAATTTACAGCCTTTTGGAAAAGGTGCCAAGCTAAATCAATTTGGAAATAACACCCAAAAAAAGACTGAACATTTTGGATGATATTTCATAATTTCGTCGCTTTCTTTTATAAAATGAAACAATGCTCAAAAAAATAAATCAAATGGGAAATAAAGCCCAAGATATGAAATATTTCCAAATAAAGAGTGATGTCAGTGAAAGAAATCGACAACGAAATGTCGCTTTGTCTTTTCGTTTTAACGAATGATTGATAGGGTTTTGTTTGGTCCTCCCGTAGCGTCTGGAAGCATTTCAAATGCTTCTGGAAAAGTTCGTTTGGCACTAGATGACAGTTCTTCTTCTGAAAAGAAGATAGCAACAGTTCTGAATTTGAAAAAAGAATCAAAACCAGAAGCACGAATACACGCTCTCAATTGGAGCGTCAAAATTGTCAAATGTTATTTGTTATTTAATTTTGGAACTGCCAATGTGCATTGTCATTATACCTACTAAAATTTCGAGTTAAAATGAAACAATTATAAAAAAGTGGATAGGCCAAACATTTCATCCTTTGCATTATCGTCATCTTGCAGTAGAATCTTTGCTTAGGTAAGGAGTTTACGCAAAATAAAAACCCAACAACCAAGTGCACAAATACAACCTAATTTCAGAGTCAAGAAAGGGGTTGCAACTTGTTCGTTTGGCATTGCATTCGGGAATCTGGATCGGAGAGCTCCGGAGAGTTCTTCCGGATTACCAAACGAAAACGTTATAAAAAAGCAAATATTTTGCAAACGTGTGAAAGGTACTGATTTTGCAGCTGATTCAACTCCAATCGCAAGTAATTTTGAGAAGTTTTACCGGTTTTGCTCTTAAAAGTGAAGACACATACTAAAAAAAAAAACAGTGTGAATTGAGCGACCACAACATAAATTTTCCTCCTTCTACTTCAGTTAATAGATAATGTTCCTGACAGAAAAAAAAAATCAGAAAGTCGACGTTGGATTGAAAAATTAACATATCTTGGATCTACATACGTTTTGGAATCATCGTTTTCTATCCTACAAATATGTGTGAAGAAAAAACGAATTAGGTTAGCATGCACGAACAAGCCAGATCTTGAAAAAGTGTACTAAGTTTCAGAAATTAATTTTTAAATGAATAATAAACCATTCAATCTGAATTACTTAACACCTAAGTGCTGCGGCCCGAGGCCATATAACTAAAACGTGTTTGTGGCCCTTACGAAAAAAAGGTTGAGTATGGCTGTTTTATACGATACAAAATCTAAAAATTGAATTAGAAAAAGATAATATCAATTCAATAGCAATCGCTAATCCTGTTGATGATTTCAACCAGTTTAAATACGATAAATGTAAACAGATAATACTGTTTGTTTTCCGAAACTCAAACATTAAAATCATTTTATTTAACGATACTATTGCAAATCCATCAAGCGATCAAATTCCTATTATCCTTAAAGAGAATCATGATAGTCCTCTTTCAGGGCATTGTGGTTATCATAGGATGTTTAAACGAATTTCTGTCAAATATAAATGGCCAAAAATGAGGAAAGACATTAAAAAGTACATTAAAAATTGTACTTCTTGTCAGATAAATAAAACCATTAGGAAAAAACATAAAGCCCCAATGGAAATAACGAGTACAAGCTCTCAACCTTTTGAAAGATTAGCACTTGACATAGTCGGTCCATTACCTTTGTGTGAAGATGGTTCCAAATTTGTATTAACTATGCAAGATGACCTTACTAAGTATTCATATGCAATTCCATTGCAAAACCATGAAGCTAAAACGGTAGGAGAAAACCTAGTGCATTTCATTACCATGTTTGGTATACCAAAAAGTATTCTCACTGATCAGGGATCTGACTTTACCTCAGATCTAATGAAAAATGTTTCTAAACTATTACATATCAAACACAAGTTTGCTACTGCTTATCACCCGCAAACCAACGGAGCATTAGAACGGTCGCATTCAACTTTGAAGGATTACTTGAAGCATTTTATCAACTCAAATCAAACAGACTGGAATGAGTATATTCCGTTAGCAATGTTTGCCTACAGTACAAGTGTCCATGCTTCTACGAAATTTACGCCTTTCGAATTACTATTTGGCTACAAAGCTATTCTTCCAAGTTCAATTACATCCAATCCAGAGTTTAGGTACTCTTATGATTCGTATCATGACTTGTTAAAATATAGACTAAACAAAACTCATCAAATCGCACGTGATAATATATTGCGCTCGAAGCAAAATTCAAAACAACATTATGACAAAAACGTTAATACATATGAATATAATGTAGATGATGAAGTTTACTTAGAGTCTACTGAAGGTAAAAGCAAAAAGCTTAGCCCGAACTTTAAGGGTCCTTACAAAATAGTAAAAGTTCACAAGAATCAAAACGTTACAATTAAAATCAGAAATAAATTTGTTCGTGTTCATGTCAATAGACTAAAACCATTATCTTCTCTTCCAGACTAATCATCTTGTTGATAAAGGAAATTTCTTCCTTCGATATTCAACCAGTAAAAACAAGTAGTGGCATATACTACGAGCAAATAGGTCATGCAAAATTCTATTCTGATAAATATGAATTAATCATTTATACTAATATTTCCTTTTATTCAAGGAAACTTAATAACATCGAAAAGGTTTTCAAACAAACACAATCATTTTGTCACGAAGAAAATCCTTCATTTCATTGTTCTCAAACCTTAAAATTGTTCTCTATCAAAATTCATACCTTATTTCAAAAACAAGAAACTCTATCTCATTTATTGAATCATTCGCAAGAAAAAAGAAAACAGAAAAGGGGTATATTCAATGGTGGCGGTTATGCGCTAAACTGGCTTTTCGGTAATCCCGATGCAGACGACGCACCATATTACAATGAAGCTATAAAACATTTTGAAGAAGATAATTCGAACTTACAAAATTTAATGAAAGAACAAACAAAAGTGATTACAAGTACAATTTCAAATTTTAATGATTCTATTAGTGATTTGAAAATGCACGAAGAAACTTTTAATGCAAATATAAACAAATTAAATCATTTTATTAAAAATTTTAAAGAAACCAAGAGTTCTATCGAAAATTCTGTCATATTATTAGATCATATAAACTATATAACTTATTTAAGTAATGAACTCGATGAACAATTTGACCTTTTAACAGATGCAATTTTACTTATCAAAGCTAATATCATTCATCCATGTATTATAACTCCTAAAAATTTTATAAAAGAACTCGATAACAATGTAAAAACATTAACAAATGGAAAAATGTTTCCTTTGCCTTTACAATATAATTATGCTTACAAAATATTCGAAATAAGTTCATTAAAAGCATTTTATGCAAATGAACGTTTAATATTTGTTATTCAAATTCCTTTGATAACCAATCTATTGTATAATATTTATAAATTAATTCCATTACCAACTGTACAAGATACTTCAACTTATGTTTATATAGAGCCTACTTTCCAATATATAGCATTGTCAAATAATAAACAATCTTATAAACAAATGAACAATCTAGAACTTTGTAAAAAATTATCTGAAGAAGACTACATCTGCCAAAATCAACTGGTGTATTCCACAATGGATAAACCAATATGTGAGACTACCATTCTCATCTCAGCAAACAACAAATTACCAAAAACCTGCAAAGTCAATACCATTAAAGGAAACCTAGAGATCTGGCAACCACTCAAATTTAATCAATGGATATATATACTGAGTGAACCACAAAGAATTACTGTTGACTGTCCAAATAAGGACATATTTGATGAAATCATAAAGGATACAGGAGTCCTCAAACTTTCAGAAGGATGTCGCGCTTACTCCAGACTTGTCCAACTTATTGCAACTGGAAAAATAAGCACAGAATACCACAATATTATTCCAAGCATAAACATCCTTGAAGACGATTGTTGTCCCAAAACATCGATGAACAAAACAAATTCCACGTTTTATCTTTCACCAATTCATCTTACAAATATTAAACTTGATGATCTAAAACATGCAGCACATCGACTAAAATATATTGATGATCAACTTGATTACATGATAAACAAACATACCATAATTCAACATGGAAATTGGGTAATAATAGCCCTTAAAATAATAGCTTTTATAATAGTATGCAGTATTTTACATAAGATGTTTTCTTGTATTGGATTATATTCATTTCTCCGGCTACTATGCTGTAAACGCAAAAGACGAGGATCATCTCCAGGATGTCTTGTCAACATCTACAATCAGTGTAGCGGTCAATCATCTCAAGAACCATATTCTTCACCACCAATAACCATGCATGCAATACGAGAACGAGAAAATTGCACTTTACCTATAACAGAAACAAACAGTAAATCTTCAAGGACTGGTCTCAACTACATTTCTCCCAGACGATCAATTTCATCCTCCCGAAACAGCTTATCACCCGGATTTTCTACTTCCGATTGAAAATATGTAAATAAGTTAATTCTCTATATTTTAATTTTTAAATACTTTGAAAAACAATTTGTACAAAATAGTTCTAAGAAAAATTGTATAAAAAAATAATTATAAGAAAATTGTAAATTCTCATTTCAATTTATTTCTTTCCACTATTTCCTTATTCTTAAGGAGGGAAGTGTTATGTATGAACTTGGTGTCATATTATCTCTTATTTCTCACTAAATCTTCTTATCGCATGCTCTGCATGTGATACTCTATTCTACCCACTCAATTTCTACCCACTCAACTAACTATTTTCGTGCACACAGCACATTCTTCCTTTATTTCTATGACTGAAACTGCAACTTTTATAATTTTTAATACTCAATAAAGACATTCTTGTTTCTACTCTCCACAAAGCCAGTCGTGTTTAATTCATTACAATATTAACTAAAAGGTGTTTATATAGAACTCACTCTACTGCCAACTCGTTTTGACGTTTTTCTTAAATCGGAATGTTATTGTTCCTTGGATTTTTTCTATTTGAATACTTTGAAGTCTATAGCTTTTTAATTTGAAAACATATATAACATATATTTATTTAAATGTTAACAGAATTTGTGATTTTTCTAATGAACGTCAAAGTGTGTTGGTCGTGTTCACATTAGTTTCGTATTAAGCCCAATGACATCAAAAATATTAAATTACCATTGCTGACGAAAATGTACCCGGATACTGCAAGAAACGTTAGTTTTGTATCTCTTATTAATTTATGAAAATATTGTATTCATTGAATTGTTTTAATTATATATTACAGGATTTTTAAGCACAGTTGTCTGATATAACAATAGATTCATCATCGACCATTCAAGAATTTCCTTTCAATGAACTTATTTCATACACCACTGATGCAAGCTGCAGTATTGTAAGGCAGTGACTTTAAATCTTTAAAAAACTCAAACGAGGTACTCGTATGTTTGTATTATTATATTATTATTTTCAAGCTTTATTTACCTAACAAAAATATAAGATTTATATATTTACATATTATTAAAAACAATTATTTTGAAATCAAAAACTTAAAATCTGAAGGACATGTATCCTTTGTAGTCCGAAATATTTTGTATCGACAATTTGCATACCGTTATTTTTCATTAGCCTGTTGTTTTTATAATTTTGGACTTAGATACAACTATTTTTAGCCTATTGAATAGACCGGAAAATGAGGGGTATAAAGGAACAATTACGTGCAAGGGTTTTTATTATTGAATATGTTTGTTTGGCCCATAAGCATGCTTAAAACCGAAAATTCTACTAAATTCACCCATGCGTTTCTGAGAGAATGGTCACACTGGCCACTTTTCAGTATTTTTGGTATAACTCGAAAACTAAACCGAATTCGACAATTTTGCATATAATACTTTTTGTTCAAAATTAAATTTTCTATTGGAGTGGATAGTTCAAAAAATTTTACGAAACAGTTTAACCAGGAAAAGTTAGCAAAAAACAACCTAAAAAAATAAAAAAATCAGGGATATCTAAATTTTTTAATAAATTGTGCATAACTTTTTTTGGAGCAAAGATAGAGTGAATACATGCACGGACAAAATAAAGTAGAGACTTAAGGCCTTAATATGGCATGTTCAAAAATTAATATTTGTTCAAAATTGACAGAGATATTCCCGTTCAAACCTTATCATTTCTTATAATTTTTCGCAGTTTTGGCCCGAAAGTCCGTTTATCGGTACAATATGGCAAATTTCACTTTCGTAGAAATGTTAGAAATCAAAATTTCGATATAATATGACATTAGAACTATAGAGAATTTGTTAAAAGGATGTAAATTCGCAATTTCGTTTTTCGGCTGTTTTTTAACGCTTTCAGACCTACAGACCGAACGGCTGGTCCGATTAACATAAGATTTGGTAGAGGTTGCTAGGAACGTTAAATTTGTCATAAAGTACAAAAAAATAGGCTCTCTGGTAAAAACTGTGAAAAATGATAAGAAATGGTAAAGTTTGAATGGATATATCTTTGTCAATTTTCAAATAATATGGCTTCTTTAACATGTCATATTAAAGCCCTAAAACTTCAGTTTACTTGTTCATGCATGTCTTGAGCGTATCTTTGCTCCGAAAAAAATTATGCGCAATTAAAAAAAAAATTTAAAATCTATGATTTTTCGATTTTTTTATGTTGGTTTTTGTTTACTTTTGCTGTTTAATTTTTTTTAAGAAATTTTCCAAACTGTCTATTTCGATAGAAAATATAATTTTGAACAAAAAGTATTTTACGTAAAATTGTCAAATTTGGGTTAGTTTTCGAGTTATACCAAAAATACTGAAAAGTGGCCAGTGTGACCATTCTCTCAGAAACGCATGGATGAATTTAGTAGCATTTTCGGTTTTAAGCATGCTTATAGGCCAAACAAACATATTCAATAATAAAAACCCTTGCACGTAATTGTTCCTTTTTAAAAGGTCTATTCAATAGGCTATTTATAAAGCTAACAAAAATGAAAAAATGCAAACTTTAAATATTAAATAATTCCTTTTTAGACCTTAACAGAACTGTTTGAAAGCTCTTTGGAGGGAAAAAATTTGTTATCAGTTCCAAAAACCATTCCTCTTGACAACTCCTCTCGATTGCATCTTGTGCGTCTTATTTGAACATACATTTTGCAGAAAAATCCAGAAAAAAACGTAACAGCTGACATTTATAGCTATTGGACAAACGAAATTGTCCAGTTATTTACGCAGAAGAAAAAAGTGGTATATTTGCATACCAAGTTGGTAGAACCTGCTCGTGGTATTGGCAATCGTTTAGTAGGAAAACTGCCTGAACAAATACATTACCTGAAAAGGAAATACAGAGACTCAGGTTTGATTGCAAAGCAACAAAGAACTAGTTCTCCAAAAACACCATCTCCTTTTTCACCACCATCATCGCCAGTGAGTCGTTTCCAAGAAATTAATTTTGAAAGTGACACCGATTGTGAGGAAAGCCCTCAGTGGCTAAAGAATTCAAGTCGTCCGTGAGAAACGGTTGAGCAAAAGTAGGAGGAGACTTCACACGCTCGTCTACACCAGTTAAATGAAATGACCATCGATGAATATTTCAAGGAGTACCCAGCCCTACAAAAACCAACTGGTTATTTATTGGTAAATATAATATATATTATATATTTATAATAACAGCCGAACAATTTAAATTTATTTTAATGTTGAAACCATACTGTATTTTTCAAAAGATTTTTAATGATTTAAATTCAAATCCGATCTCAAAATTTTTGTTTTTACATTCCAATCTAAAAATGGAAAAACAAGAAAAACTTGCGTTTTCAATTCTTATATTAAGATATTTCAAGCGGAAGAAATGTTGAGGTCAGATTAAACTCATTAAAGCTCTCCAGAAAAATTTCGTCTAGACACTTGTTGCGTCAGTGCAAAAATACAATTTTTTGTAAAGATTAAAGATATAAGACCGAGAGCCCACAGCAGATTTTGGGTGTGAGTGATAGCAAAAAAGAAGTAAAGGCGTCGAAAGCTTCATTAAAGGCTATTCAAAAAATTAAAGTCTTGCAGTGCACAACTGGGGCATCATTCGCTCTACCGGACCGTTTAAAAAATTAAAAATTCTAAGCGAAAAACGGTTTTTTTTAAACAGTCGGGCAGGGCGAACTAAACACTCAACGTCAGTGTATGCTTAGGATGATCTGTCTTATCTTTATTTCACATACACATTGGGTTATCTATAGATTGGGTATGTTCATGTTTGAACATTATATGACTCTGATCAACTGATTTCCACATGCAATTTGTTAAAAACTTTAGACATTGATGAACATTACTTTGTTTTCGAAGTAGAAAATCAACAAAAAGAAGAAGTCATAATGCTTTTCGAGTCATTAGATACTCAATACCATTCCCAATAAAAAGACTGTCTTATCAAACGGAAGAGAATATATTGTTTTAAGAAGCCCTTTGTTAATCCTACAATTAAGTAAAATATATATTAAGTAAAATATATCTAAGTAAATTTCTTTTGAATAAATAAATGACATATTTGGGGTTGTTGTACTTTGACCTTAAGATCTACTGTGACCCACATAAAACTGGATTAGATTGCTCATCTTATAGTTCTACCTTAATCTTTATTTCTTTCAGAAATTTGAGTATTTTTAGGGAGAAAAAGTCACTCTTTTTTACTTGCTAGTGTCCCAGGTGTTTTTTCCTTTAATGCATAACTGTATCACATTTTCCTAATTATATGGTCTGCTGTTTCCTCCTGTGTGCAGCAAGATCTGCATGTTGAACTGTTTACTAGACCAAGAATGTTTAAGTATCTATTAAGTTTGCAATGGCCAGTAAGGAAACCAGTTATTTTCCTTAGGTTGATGCGAGTATAGTCCCTACAGGTGTTCTCAATTCATCAGTGTACCACTTGATGGTATAATTAAAAAAAAATACAAATACTGCACAAGTTAATTTAAATAGATAACGATTAATTTAAAAAGGTTCCAAAGACAATATTATTATGATATAAAAAGAACTTTAAAGATTAAAATAATAGATTTAGTTTTAATAGCTATCCCAATTTAATAAACTTTGTAAATTCACTTAAAAATATGTTGAATAATTATTTAAAAAAATAAATATACTTACTTACTTACTTACTTATCCGGCTCCCGATCCATGAAGGGTCTCTGTGTGAGATATATTGCGGTCTTCCATCGGTTGCGGTCCCTCGCACGCTCCCTCCAGTCGTCGAGACCAAGCGCTCTTGCGTCTGTGACCGCCTGGTCCCTATAGCGGAGGTTCGGTCTTCCTGGTCGTCTCGAACCTGGGGGCTGGGATTCGAAGATTTTCTTGGCTGGAGCGTTGTTGTCCATTCGCTCAATGTGGCCGAGCCAGTGTAGTCGACGTGTTTTGGCTCTTTGGACTACATCCACATCTTGGTACAGCTCGTACAGTTCACGATTGAATCTTCTCCTCCAATCGCCCTCTTCGCATATAGGACCAAATATCCGCCGAAGAATTTTTCTCTCGAAAGTGCCCAGTATCAATTCCCCTTTTTTACTTATCGTCCAGCACTCGGCGCCGTAGAGTAGAACTGGTAAAATTAGCGTTTTGTACAGCGTGCACTTTGTCTTTCGAGAAAGGAGTTTTGAACCCATTTGTTTGGCCAAACCGAAGTAGCAGCGCCAGCGGTTCGCTAGGGTAATTCTTCGTCGGATTTCCACTAAGGTGTCGTTCGTGGAATTGATGTTTGTTCCGAGGTAGGTGAACTCCTTGACTACCTCGAAATTACTGCTACCAACAGTGACGTTTTGTCCTAGGCGATGGACAGATGAGGCTTTGTTTGTTGATAGCATATACTTTGTTTTGTCCTCATTCACTTCAAGACCAACGCGTTTCGCCTGTTCATCAATAGCTGTGAATGCTTCAAGTACAGCTCTCTTGGAGCGGCCGATGAAGTCGATGTCCTGTTGAAGATAGTGCCTTACATGTTAACACCACTCTTGCGCACTATCTGCTCCAGGAGTTGAAGAAGTTGAAGAAATCACATGATAGCGCATCTCCTTGTCTGAACCCTGAACACGTCTGGAATAACTCGGATGAGCTGTTACCCATTTGCAGGTTGCACCGCGTATTTTGTAACGTCATGCGGCATAGCTGGATCAGTTTTTTCGGGATCATGAGTTCTGAAATCGTCAATAGAAGCTCTTGGCGACTTATGCTATCATATGCGGCTTTAAAGTCGATGAATAGGTGGTGGGTCTCGACTTGAAATTCGTTGGTCTTTTCCAGGATTTGCCTCAATGTGAAGATTTGGTCTATCGTTGATCTGCCTGGCCTGAAGCCACACTGGTACGTGCCGATCAGAGTGTTGCAGAAAGGTTTTAGACGCTCACATAGTACGTTGGATAGGATTTTGTAGGCAACATTTAGCAGGGATATGCCTCTGTAGTTCTTGCAGGACATAGGATCGCCTTTTTTGTAGATTGGGCATATGGAGCTATTTGACCAGTCGTCGGGCATACTTTCCTCCTCCCACACTTGGTTGATGAGCTGGTGCATGCACCCTACCAGGACATCTCCTCCATACTTAAAGAGTTCCGCAGGTAGGCCATCCGAGCCGGCGGATTTGTTGTTCTTAAGCTTGTGGATGGCTTTCTTAACCTCTTCAGTACTGGGCGCTGGGACTGGATCTTCATTGACTGGTCTTATGCTTCTTTGTTCCTCTGTTGCCTCCTCTACATAATGCCCATTAAGCAGTTGCTGGAAATGCTGCTTAAACACGTCTACAATTCCCTGTGCTTCGGTGACTAGGTTCCCTTCGCTGTTTCGAAGAGCTTGCGTGCCAGTCCTATAGCCAGATGCCAGTTGCTTGGCTGTTTTGTAGAACCGGCGGGTGTTGCTGGCGGTGCTAGACTCTTCGAGATACCTGAGCTGAGAGGCTGCGGATGCTCTTTTCTTTCTGCGCAGGGTTTTTTCTCTTTCCTTCTCTTTTCACGGTACTCCTCTCTTGCTGATCTTGTTTTCCGTTGAAGCATTTACATTCGTGCATTTTCCGTCTCCTGCTTCAATACCGCGCATTCATCGTCATACCACGGGTTCTTTTTTCTGGGTGGTTGATAGCCTATGGTGGTCTCGGCTGTCTCCTTAATGATATCGCGATATTGGTTCCACTGGTTGTTGACGCTTGTAACTGGGTGTACGGCAGAGAGTTTCCCGGTCAATTGCTCACTGTAGTCTCTGGCTTTCTCAGATGTGCTAAGGCATGCAATGTTGAATTTCTTCCTTTGGGCGGTCTTCGTTTTCTTTTCGTTGGACAGTCGGGCTCTGAATATTGTCACAACAAGAAAGTGGTCAGAGTCCACGTTTGCACCTCGGAAAGTTCGCACGTCCAAGATGTTCGATGCATACCTTGCGCCAATTAGCACGTGGTCGATTTGGTTGGCGGTTCGACCATCTGGAGATCGCCAGGTTGCTGTGTGTATCCTTCGCCTGGGGAACCTAGTGCTACTTATCACCGTATTACGAGCTGCAGCAAAGTCGATTAGTCGGAAGCCGTTATCTGTTGTCGTTTCGTGGAGGCTGTGCTTTCCAACTAATCCGCCAAAGATGTTTTCCTTTCCGACTTTAGCATTGAAGTCTCCGAGCACGACTTTGACATCGTACTCGGGACAGGATCCGTAGGCTCCGTCCAGGAGGTCGTAAAACTCCTCCTTGTTAGACTCCTCAGCTTCATCGGTAGGGGCGTGTGCACATATTAGGCTGATGTTTTGGAAGGTAGCTTTGATGCGGATCACAGCCAGGCGATCGCTGATCGGCTTAAAATCGATGACTTTCGATCTGAGTCGATTTCCCACGACGAATCCGCATCCTAACATGTGCAGTCTTTGATGGCAGCTGTAATAAATATCGCAATCTTTTCTTTTCGTTATACCTGATCCTATCCATCGTATCTCCTGGATCACGGTAATATCTGCCTTGTACCGCGAGAGAACAGATTCAAGTTTTTGAGTAGCATCTGGTGTATAGAGTGTCCTTACATTCCAGGTGCATACTCGTAGGTCATAGTCCATTTTCGTTCCGGGTCTGGTTGCCATTTGAGGGGGGTCGTTATCCGAGGCTTCTCGCGTCTCTCTCATAACAATTGGCTTTTTTACTGTGGTCGGGTCGTTAGCCCAACGCATTAACCTCCAATCTGTAGGGGCATGGGTTTAATGTTGCAATTCTTTCCTTGGTCAACATTCGCACTTACAAGTTTAGCAAGTCAAGGCATAAAGCCAAGACCAGTATCCGGCGGCTACCAACGTGGAGGTATTGTAAGCACTTGATGTGTAGGAAAAGATATAGCTCGAGGCCCCCAGTTCCTACAACATCCAACCACAAAAAATAAATATGTTTTACTTAACTTTTTGACGAAACTTTAAGTTTGTTCAAATTCACTGTTAAACACTAGTTTTATTTATTTAAATTTAATTTTAAATTTAAGAATTAAACTGCATTGTTGTTGACCTATTATGTTAATAAAAATATTTGTATTACTATAATCATTAAAAAAAATGTTTTTCTCAATTATATTAGTATAAACAGCTTAATAAGATAAGATAAGTAATTCCAACTGAGTATATAAGCTATTCAAAATTAAACAAGAGGCTACTCAAACCGAATAGAGTGGCAACTCCAACCTAGTATCGAGAATATAGGTTACTCCAAACCAGTAGATGTGCAGCTCCACCCGAGTACATAGGCTAATCTAACAGAGTAAGTATCTTTATTTCAACGAGTAATTTGTGTAACGTATCCGAGTAGAAAGGCTACTCCAACCAAGCAGATATGCTTCTCCAACCAAGTAGATAGGCTACTCCAACCAAACAGATGTGTAACACCAACCGAGTAGATACGCTACTCCAACGAGTAGATTGGCTACTCCAACCGTGTAGATAGGCTACTCCAACCGAGTAGATTTGCTACTTCAACCAAGTAGATTGGCCACTCCAACCAAGTAGAGTGGCTACTCCAACCGAGTAGAAAGGCTTCTTCATCATAGTATATGGGCTTCTACAACCGAGTAGATAGACCACTCCAGCTAGATTTGCTAATCTAACCGAGTAGATTGGCTAACCTAACAGAGTAAGTATCTTAATTTAAACGAGTAATTTGTTTGAAGTAACCGAGTAGAAAGACTGCTCCAACCAAGCAGATATGCTACTCCAACCAAGTAGATAGGCTACCCCAATCGAGTAGATTGGCTACTCCAACCGAGTTGATAGGTTACTCTAACCGAGTAGATAGGCTACTCCAACCGAATTGAAAGGCTACTTCAATATAGTAGATGGTCCTCTACAACCAAGTAGATAGACTACTCTAGCCAAGTTAGCAAAGAAATTAAACCAGTGTTAAAAAGACAATCCAACGCTCTCAACCTTTCAGCGACTCTTCTTCCTGCACTAGATAGCTTGGCTATTGACGGTAGGGAGACCTTGGACAGACTTCCCTCTATAGGAAGTCAAACCGAGGACGAGTTACTGGAAGACTCGAGTCACGAAGAGACTACGCTGAAGCCTACTGCACCCCTCAATGCTTCGAGGCAACGCAGTAACTACAGATCCTCTAAGCGATTCGTGAGTGCTACGGAGAAAAAAGACCCATCTTCTCTCAGTCCGAGAGACAGGGCCCTACTAAAAAAGCATAGGAAGTTGGTGAGAAACTATGAACGGCAGTTGGCAGCGTCTGCCACTGCACCCTCTGTTTCCACCCAGCAGTTGAACGCTAAAAAGCCGGACAGCGAAAGAGTAAATGCTGCTACATCTAGGTCTATCCCTAAAAAGATAAACCGTGAACAGGCTGGCAACAACTCTACTGCTCGTACCGGCTCAAATCCGAATCTGGCGTCCTCCAGTAAGAAACAGCAGACCAACGCTATATCAAACCTGAAAGGGAATGAGAAAGCACAGGTAGGCAGCTCTTCTGGGACGAAGCCAGGTTCAACCAAGAGAGCAAGATCGGAGGAGGCAACCAAAACTGAAGGCTCTAAAAAGCTTAAAACCAATAGTTTTGACACCACCCCGATCGATCTGCAGGTGGCCATAATAAGTCGAGACGACCCAGATGGGAAAATCACGGCAAAAAATTGGTTACTTGTGGAGAATGAAATCCTCAAAGCCATGATGGCGGCATCGGAGAGTGATAGTTCTGACGACTACACCTTTGATGGAGCTGGATGGCGGAAAGGCGTTAAAGTGGTATGCTGTGGGGACCAGAAATCCCGGGAGTTCCTCACTCACACAATCGCCAATATTGGCGAACTGTGGGAGGGAGCTTCTCTCGGGGTTCTTACCGTCACATCTATTCCGCTTCGCCAACAGGTTAATATATGGATTCCTCCTCCTGCCACGCACGAGGACTCATCCATAATTAAACTGCTGGCGAAACAGAATAAGGAGTTCTCCATACTCGAATGGAAGCTCCTGCATTCCAGGAAGAGCTTTAGCGGGGAAGGGAAGGACCTCTTGTTCGTAATTGACAAGATATCTGACCTTCTCCTCAAAGAGAAAGGGGACGTGCTGAGATATGGTCTCGGAACCGTAAGGGTAAGGAGGCATGATGGCAAAGGGGAGTCAAAAGCTGCTAGTGGTGCAAATTAATTTGCACCACGCCATAGCAGCAACGCACGACCTGATGCTCTTCATGTCTCAAGAGGCCGTGGATGTGGCCTTAATCCAAGAACCTTGGATTCGTAAGAATCGGGTACAAGGATTGAGGTCAAAAAACTATAACCTGTTCCACTCCACGTCCGAAGGTGAAATAAGAAGTTGTATTCTAGTGAAAAAGTCAATTAACGCTTTCTTTTTATCTAGGTACAGCAACAGAGACAACGGGGCAATCAGCGTTGAGACCAAGGAAGGCAACTTCGTCTTGGCATCAACGTACATGCCGTACGAAGAAGAAGACCCACCATCAAAAACGGTCCGCGACCTTGTGGGTTACACCATAGCACGTGGGACACCTTTGGTGATGGGCTGTGATGCCAACGCACACCACACTCAATGGGGCGGTAAGGATATCAACAAAAGGGGTGAGTCAATTTTTGAATACATTCTCTGTTCTAACCTCATGTTATGTAATAAGGGTAATCACCCAACATTTCGAAACAAAAACAGGGAAGAAATTCTTGATCTGACTCTTATGAGTTATAATGATAAGATCTCTGTAGAAAACTGGAGAGTCTCACCTGAGGAATCCTTTTCGGATCACTTTAGGATACTCTTTACTTTAGACAGAAATCAAAATGATATTAAACCTTTTAGAAACCCAACTAGAACAAATTGGACAGAGTACACAAAATGGTTGAATGAACGTATCGACCCACCTGAGGAAGAAACGTTTTCGATAACCTCAACCATTGACACTGTTGTTCAAAACCTAACTAGTAAAATGAGAACGGCCTTTGAAAAAAACTGCCCTATATCTCGTAACATTAAACCCACTAACCCACCATGGTGGAACAGTGAACTTAAGAAACGAAGAACAGGGGTCAGAAAACTTTTCAATGTAGCTAAGCTGAGCAAATTAGAGAAAGACTGGATTTCATACAGAGCCGAACTTAACTTATACACCAAAGAGTTAAGAAGGGCCAAGAAAGATTCATGGACTAGGCACTGTGAATCCATTGAGAACACAAGTGAGGCGGCGAGACTTCGAAAGGTTCTTACCTTTAACCCCACGAATCCAGGATACATTAAGCATCCCGATGGATCATGGTCGAATTCGAGCCAAGAAACACTTGAACTCTTCATGGAAACACATTTCCCTGGGTGTAAGAGTCCTGAGATCTCAGGCTATTCACAACCAGTCTCCTTAAAAATTTTACAATCAACACCAGAATTGGAACAGGTTATCACAGAGCAGAAGATTATGTGGGCTATAAACTCGTTCAAACCCTATAAATCAGCTGGACCAGACGAGATTATTCCGGCATTTCTTCAACACGCTCTACAGATAATCACCCCATGGCTTAGGGTAATCTTCAAAAGTTGTGTCAAACTTAGATACGTCCCTACTAGCTGGAGAAAGGTTAAAGTTGTCTTTATTCCAAAAGCTGGAAAACCGACACACTCGACTGCAAAGGATTATAGACCTATAAGTCTCTCTTCGTTTCTCCTCAAGACACTGGAGAGAATTATTGATCTGCATGTCAGGGACCTTCTTAATCCAAACATTTTGTGCAGCTACCAACACGCTTACCTCAAAGGTAAGTCAGTGGAGACTGCATTGCACGAAGTCGTTACACAAATTGAGAAAAGTCTCGAACACAAAGAACACACCCTGGCAGCATTTTTGGACATTGAAGGAGCGTTTAACAACGTAAAAACGGAGTCCATTAAAGCTGCTCTGGAAGAGGTTGGGGTTGAGTCTGCCATTGTGGACTGGATTTATACTATGCTCAATGGTAGAATCATAAGCTCGCAACTTGGGGATACGATTGTTGAGAAAACAGTAACAAGAGGCACTCCACAGGGGGGGGTGATTTCGCCTCTTCTTTGGGTCCTGGTTGTTAACAAAATTCTTACAAGATTTAGGAATCAGGGCATTAAAATCGTGGCCTATGCAGATGACATAGTAATTTTGATATCGGGTAAGTACCTTACCACCATCAAAGATATTATGGAATCCGCACTCAAAGAACTATCTTCGTGGGCAGTACAAAACGGTCTTGGGGTTAACCCTTCAAAAACTGAGCTAGTCTTGTTCACGAATAAAAAAAAATTAGAGGACTTTACTCCTCCAAGGCTTAATGACATTCCTTTGAAACTTTCCAAAGAAGCTAAATATCTTGGCGTAATCCTTGATTCCAAGCTAACATGGAAACAGAACACAGAGGAAAGAATGAAAAGAGCACTATGCGCTTTCTATACATGCAAGAAAACCTTCGGTACACGGTGGGGTATGCGACCGCACGTCATCCAGTGGATGTACACGGCGATTGTTCGTCCCATACTAACCTATGGTTCTATCGTTTGGTGGAAGGCTGTTGAAAAAGTAAGCTATCTCAAAAACCTGAACAAGGTACAGAGACTAGCCTGTATAGGAACAACGGGGGCTCAGAGGTCTACGCCACAAGCAGGGTTGGAAATTATTTTAAATCTTCCGGCACTTGACGAGTACATAAGATGCACAGCAGCCAAGAGCGCACTTCGACTCAAAAAACTGGGCTCTTGGAAGCAAAGCACCTATGGTCATGGGTCTATCCTCCAGAGGTATGACACAGTGGCCGCACTTGATGTGACGACTGACTACATACCACCTTTTATAGATTTTAATAAACACTTCTCTATTTTAATACCCCAAAGGCATGGCTGGGAACCCAACTCACTAACCAGGGAACAGGGTATCTCATTCTACACCGATGGGTCTAAAATGGAAGAAGGAACGGGAGCTGGGGTGTTTTGTGAAGCTCTGAATATTAGATATTCGTATAAACTCCCAGATGAGTGTAGTGTCTTTCAGGCTGAGATTTACGCTATTGAAAAAGCGGCAGAAATGGTACAAACGAAGAAACTGAACTCGTCGGAGATCACATTTTTCGTTGACAGCCAAGCTGCTATCAAAGCTTTAGCCAGTGAGACTATAAGATCCAAAACTGTAGCAAAATGCCGAGGCAAACTGAATGATATTTGTGACACTAACCGAGTCAAACTCTGCTGGGTTCCTGGACATAGCGATATAGAAGGGAACGATATAGCAGATGAACTGGCAAGGAAAGGGTCATTATCAAATAGAAACAGTAGTAGCCAATTAGATATGGGACTTAACATCCCGATCGGCGTGATTAGAACGAAAATAGACCTAATAACAAAAGAGCAAATCAATAAATCCTGGAGGACTAGGAACGACTGTGTTATCTCTAGAAGTTTATGGCCTAGAATTAATGAAAAGGAATCTCGGTATATTTTATCACTGAATAAAAAGAATATTAGAATCTTGATAGGTGTACTAACGGGCCATTGCGCCATTGGCACAATGGCCATCAGACTAGGTGTATTTGCACCCGATTTCTGCAGGAGCTGTCAAGACGTAGAGGAAATTGAAACCATTAAACACCTGCTCTGTGATTGTCCAAACCTCCAAACAAATCGACTCCGTTATTTTGGAAACAGGTTTTTTGAAGAACTGGAAGATCTAGCGCAGGTCTCAATGGCAAACATGAGAAAATTCATAGAAAGCACAGGCTGGTTCGCAAACGATCCAGTCTATGTGAACCATTAGTTTGGGTGGCATTTCTGCCTTCTTTTATAAGGGGATCACAATGGACCAATAGGCCCCCGTGTACGCAACAGCCTCTGTGCTGTGCACACCCCTCTTAACCTAACCTAACCTAGCCAAGTTGATTCGTTAATCTAAGCGAGTAGATTGGCTAATCTAACAGAGTTATCTGTTAATGTAAACGAGTAATTTTTTTAAAACAACCAAGTAGATAGGCTACTTCAACCGAGTGGATCAGCTACTCTAACCGAGTTAATTGGCTACTCGAACCGAGTATAAAGGCTACTCCGACCGAGCAGAGTTGCTGCTCTAACTGAGTAGTTAGGCGATTTAAACCGAGTAGATTAACTGACTAACTACTCCAAACGAGTAGATAGGCTAATCAAACCGAGTTCAAAGGCTACTTCAACTTAGGAGATAGGCTACTTCAATCGAGTTGATATGTTACTGCAACCGAGAAAGTATGCTAATGTGAACGAGTTAGCTGTTCAAAGCAACTGAGTGAATAGGCTACTCTAACCAATTTCAAACAAGTTGGTTTAATATTTTAACCGACTAAATTGATTAAACCAATTGAGTAAGTTTGTTATGTAAACTACCTTAGTATGTTGCAACTGAACTGCCGAGAAGTTTATATATTCCGATTTAGTACTTAAAACTATAACCGAGAAGATTGGCTAGTCTAAATAAATAAGTTTTTTAACGCAACCTAGTAAAATGTTTACTATAAGCGATTTAATATGTTACTTTATATAACATAATTGACTATTTCAACCCTTTTAATTGAGGTTAAAATAACCTAGAAAATAGTTTAATAATATTTAGTACACTTTAACCGTATCAAAATGTTAAATTATTCTATTTCTTTTAATCTAGTTCACTCGGGTTATATTAACAGAGTTAGTTTGCAGGTTGTATATTAGCAACATCAGTTATTTAATTTTACACGAGAACTACGTACTTTTTAACCAAGTATTTTTCTGCGTGTGGCTCGGATATTGATGTACTCCTCTAGTATGCTGAATGGCTCAGCCTATTTCGATTTATTTGTGGTGGATTTGTTTTTGTTGAACACGACGGAGAGTTTGAGATTTCTATTTGATTTTTTAGTTCTGAAAACAGATTGATTTTAGCTTGTAGCTTATTTTCAAATAGAATTTTATTCAAATATGGCACAAGAAATAAAAGGAAATTTGTGTCTTCGTCTATATTTCAGAACTTCTATAAATTCTTACTCAAAATTAAATTTTATTCTTTTTAGTGACCAGTATTCGTTCTACCGAGACAACGTCAGATTCAGACTTGTTTCGTATATATTACTGGATGTTTTTTTTATTCATGATGGTCGGCAGCAAAAATAGAAGGCGGTCAAAACTATAGTACTTTTTTTTGCTTAAGTTGCTGCCTTGCCCAGATTTGCAATTTTTCGACCGTTTAGCTCCCTGCTAAAACATGCCCTCATATTTTTATATTTTTACTTGCGATTATAAGTACTATAAGGCAAGTTTTGGATTCGTGCAAAAAAAAAATTTTGAGATAACAATCAAACATGATATTACGATGATAGAGAACACCAAAAAAGTGGGTGGCACAATTCTGTCTGTCTGTCTGTCTGTCTGTTCGTCTACAGCCTAAACGGCTCGATCGATGTTCTTCAAACTTGGTACATAGTGGGTTTTGGTGATTCTGCCGACATGTTTTTGTCATTTTTTTTTAGAATCAAAAATAACGGTACCTGCCATACATTTTTTTTTGACAAATTTACATAATCGTATTTTTCTCAAAAACAGCTCGACAACTTTCCTTAAAAAAAAATCAATAAATTTATTTTAGTAAAGGCTTTCTTTGGGTGGAAAACCATTTTTCAAAAATGGTTATTAATGGTACCTCCCAAGGAACCATTTTTTTAATTTTTGATTTTCTTCGAAATGGTATAACCGATTTCAATTATTTTTTTTATACAGAAGTTTCCAAAAACTGTTAATAGTTTTGTGTACCAACATTTTTGAAAAAATATTTTTTGGATTTTTAAAAAATATTTCAAAATTTTTTTTGGAAAATCAAATATTTCGAGAACAGCATCATAGATTTTTTTGAAACTCGATATTTAAGACTTTTTTAGTACTCTCTAAAATATTTTTAGAAAAAATTGTACATTAATGAAAAAATAACGGTACCTTCCATACAAAAGTGAAAAAACCGCAAAGGAAAATATTTTTTTGCTTGAAAACGACTCCTACGATTTTGATTAAACATTTTTCATGTACTAAAATTAGTACGATCTACCATCAAAAATTATAAAATTTTACACATAACAACTATTAGTAGTACCTGTCACAGAACGTATTTTTTTATTTTGAGTTTTCGCGTTATCAGCTTAACGGATTTAAATGAATTTTTTATATACAAATTTCAGATAAGATTAAATGATATTGCATATCAAAATTTTCAAAAAAAAAGTTTTTGGATTTTTAAAAAAAGTTTCAAACTTTTTTTTTGAAAATTCGATATCTCAAAAACGGGTTGACAATTTATTTTCAAATTTTATTTTTATATACACATAAATATATAGCTTAAATCTGCATACCAAAATGTATTCTTAAAAATGTTTTAAGAATTTTATATATAAAAAATTAATTTAAAAAAAAACCGCTCCAACGATTTTAAATTTTTTTTCCCATACAATCATATTCCATCATGAATTAAGATGGCATACTTTTTTTTCACCTCAAACTGTCAAAAGAGTTGTTTTAGCTAATTTAAATGTCGTATTTCATGCTTCTCTACATTTTTCTCTCATAATTTCCATGTTTGTATATACAATTTTCTTAAACTCGGAGTGTCTTGAACATAAGAGCAAGTACGTGCGACCCAGTCGTGCATCTTATTTTAATTTCTTCGCCTAAAGGAATACAATAAAAATAAAAGGAATAATACAAATATTTAAGAAATAATTTTTTTTTGGTGTAATGGCTAAATGACGTTGTTCACATTTGACTGACTCCTCCGACTTATTTTGACATTCTTCCAACTATTTTCGCTCAGACAAAAGTTAAAAAACATACTACGTTGAGAAGTCGTAGAAACAAAACACTAATCTAAGCTCGTTGAGAAATTAATTAATTTGTTGTTCATTCCAAAATTAAATTTTTTTATTAAAAATGTTTACAAACAAAATTGAATTGAATTTTGTAGTATTTGTATGCCAAAGAAAAAGTAAAAAGAGAGAAAGCAGTTGTCACAAAAGAAAACGTCAATTAATAAGTTTCAAAAAATTAAAAAAATCCTGCCTGAGTAAGCCATCCTTTTCTAACCCTTATGCAGGATTAAGATAAAGTACAGATGCTGCAGAAAATAAATAAGACCAAAAATATCTTTGTGCAGTGGCCATATACCAACTTTTTCAAAGTCGTTGACAGCATTCGAAGATGATGCTAATTTTCCGCATACTTCTTTGAATACCTAATGTTGCTCTCATTGAAGAGATCATCGTGAGATTGTAAGACTTAAACACATTTTTATGATCTCTGTGCGTAACAAAGTTTTGCTAATCTTATAAAAGAACATTTTTTTTATTGTGATGGTAATGTTTTCACAAAATTGGTACCAAACAAATCCGTACTATAAAATAAAATAAAATAAAATAAAATAAAATAAAATAAAATAAAATAAAACAAAATAAAATAAAATAAAATAAAATAAAATAAAATAAAATAAAATAAAATAAAATAAAACAAAATAAAATAAAATAAAATAAAATAAAATAAAATAAAATAAAATAAAATAAAATGAAATGAAATGAAATGAAATGAAATGAAATGAAATGAAATAAAATAAAATAAAATAAAATAAAATAAAATAAAATAAAATAAAATAAAATAAAATAAAATAAAATAAAATAAAATAAAATAAAATAAAATAAAATAAAATAAAATAAAATAAAATAAAATAAAATAAAAGATTTAATGAACATTTTATAATATTTAAGCAGTAAAAGTTTTAATGCATTTCCACGCCACCTCAAACTTACATAAGTAATGGATGGATATAAATCCAGTCATTTTGTTTAGACACACTTAAATTTTGAGGTGGTCAGAGACTTTGTCTACCTAGGATCCGCTATAAACTCAGCGAACGATACCAGTGCTGAGATCAAACGAAGAATTACTCTTGCCAATCGCTGTTTCTTCGGGCTGAGAAGGCAATTGAGAAGCAAAGCCCTCTCTCGAGCAACTAAACTGTCCCTGTATAAGACGCTTATCATCCCGGTCCTTATGTATGGTGAGGAGGCATGGACACTGCTAACGGTGGATGAGAACGCGTTAGGCTGTTTCGAGAGGAAAATTCTCCGGGTGATTTTTGGCCCCGTCTGCATAGATGGGGAATGGAGGAGAAGATACAACCACGAACTGTATGGGCTGTACAGCGACACCGACCTAGCCACAAAAGTGAAAAGCCAACGACTAAGATGGCTGGGTCACCTAGAGCGAATGGACACCAATGCTCCGGCCCGGAAAGTCTTTGAATCCAACCCCGTGGGACAACGCAGTAGAGGTGGACAGCGTAAAAGGTGGCGCACGCAAGTGGAAGAGGACCTCAACCAACTTGGCGTGCGAAACTGGAGACAGCTAGCTAGAAACCGAGCCGGCTGGAAGAAGCTTGTTGGTTGAAGCCCTGGTCCACCCCGGACTGTAGCGCCACCTTAAGTAAGTATTGATGTATGAAAGATATTATTTATATCGGAGCTATGCATTTTGGTGCGTTAACCGTTTTCTTTCGGGTGTTCGGTTTCCACCGTAGGCCTTCCTGTAATAAAAAAGATATTAAAACAAGATTTTTTTTTAATATTCCTAGCAGTAGTGGTATTTAGTAGTAGCAGTACCTCGTGGCATAATGGTTAGTGCGTTGGATTGTCATGGGTTTATTTACATCCTTATACAACAACCTTAATTCAAATAGAATTCTAACCCTACTTTAATATGAAACTAATGGAAAAATCGCTACAACAAGCAAACTTATGCTTTGGATTCATACCACCAAGAAGTTTTCAAAGAACTTTGTTTTAATTTCATGAGTGATTGCGCCAAATAGATATATGGCAAAACTCTTCTTCAAGAATTAATTTACAATCTAATTGTAAGGAATCTAGTTGCTCGCCGTTTCCATATTCCATTGCCTTCAAATATCTCAGGCCCCCTCGCTGCTGGAATATCGTCACGAAACCATACGCGTTTATTCTTCTACTATTTCCACTTGAACTTCTTACATCACCGTATACAAATTTTCTAATCAATGTATCTTGTAAGAATGTACTTGAAGTTACATGCAATAAGCTGTTTCCACATGCATATGAGAGATCCAATATTTAGTAGCCAGCACTTGATGAAAAAAAATTTGTTCCTTATGTTCTTACCATCGGAAGGAATTTTAACGAATTTAATATTTAGTTTGTATTCAGCAAAAAATGTAAGTTGGTCTTCACTGAAGCAAAATTAAGGTTGATACTTGATTCTTTCTGCAGTGTCTTTTATGGTATATTATGGACCCTCCCAAGCTATACAATGTGTTAAGAGCAGCGCCTAAAGTGTGATTAAAATTTGAGTTGCATTTCCAACTTTCATTCGTTGAAATGTGTTGGGATGAATGTGATCGTAAGTCAGCTTTGGGACACAACGTGAAATTTATTTTGAATTTACATTATAGAAACGAGCAATATCGTTCCGCGTGGCTGTTTCCACCTGAAGTATCGAAGGATACATAATTTTTTAAACGACAATTTCTTGCACTTTTTACAAAGTGAGGAGCATCATAAAACAACACATTTTTTGCTTCCTTGTCTCTTCAAGCCTAAGCTCAAAATAAGGCTTGTTTCTGAAGGTACCAAATTCTCGATGCAGTTCTGGAAAGTTTGCCCCTTGGTCAGAAATTAAATGAACGGGTATAAAGCCAAATTTCTTAAGAGTGTTTTATACTTTTGAGCAAAAGGTTCTTAAGCATTACAGACGGTCAAGTAGATCTGACGAAATAGTATGCAATTGGGTGTTTCCACCTTTTTGCAATGCCCTAAGCCATGATAACTAGAACGTTGTTCGCAGGCCATTTTGATCTGTGGTTATCAAAACCGTAATCTTCAAACCCTATTATTTTATCGCTTGTCCTACAATAATCTCAATTAGTCTTTTAAAACATTTGATCCATTGAAATTGAGCAATATTTGAAAACATCATTGGAGACCTGGCTCATCTTATGCTCTAAACTTTTAATATTGAAGTCAATATTCCCAGGTTGATTAGGTCAGTTTGAAATAAATGTCCGGAGGGTAGTTTCAGAGCGTAATTCTAAAGTCTCTCTCATTAGTCTATATTTACGTTACTGACGAAATTAATTCAAATAAAAGAACCAGTAGCTTAATTTCATCGGAGTGCCGAAAACCTTGCGGAAAAATTTAAGAATTTCCCATAAAGAGTCAATGGTGTATTGGTGTAACGGCGATAACGTACCATCCAAGTATTTTCGAAATACTGAAGAAAACTTTTGGAAACCTTGCCGAAAAACTTGCGGAAAAATTTTAGAATTTCCCATAAAGAGTCAATGGTGTATAAAACAAACAAAACTTCTTTTAATCATCCAGGAGATACAAAACGAGATGAAACTCGGTATTTTTTAGCGTTTCGTCCTCTTGAAGGACGATGTCAAAAGTACCAGGGCAATAATAAACCACAATTTACCTATACTAACAAGAGATGAATGGAATGTTCACTTGTTTGTTTACTCTCCAACATAATTGGAGCATGCCAGCAAGTAATCATCGGGTGTCTTGTAGTCTTATTGGGCAATAACATTTAGGAGCCTTTCGTTTGCACTCCTAGACTCAACTCTAGAGTAAAGAGCAAAGAGGTTGAGTAAGCCCTGAGTTGGTTTTTTCGAGTAGAGCATTAACTAGATCGTGCTCTTGTAGGAGGGCATTCTGTTATTTGAATATATTTGGGTGGTGACAGCCAATCGATGCTTGGAACGCTTTGTGCCATGACTCTACACTATTATACGTCCTAGGTAGATGCTCTAGAGTCATGGCCTTGCAGTTCCACATGTCATGTCTAATCCGTGGACTGCGGCGATAACGTACCACCCAAGTATTTTCGAAATACTGAAGAAAACTTTTGTGTTGCTCGGTACCACCAAAAAATATTCGCCAACGTTTCATATCGCACTAATATGTCTTCGGTTGAGCAAAAGGCTAGAGCTATAAGCTTTCGGACAGCCACATGGTAAATGGTATCTCATATCGGTCCATATTGGAATTTAAAGTTTGTCAACAAAAAAAGTTTAAGAAACACGTCCTATTCCTTTCGATGCAGGCAAGATAGTGAAACAAATAAAATTAATTAATTTGAATTTTAATAATATTTATTTTCAACTTTATCAGTAACTTGAAAACAGCATTCATTGACAGTTTGTCATTGTAACCAACAGTGGGTATGTGAACACCTTTTTCGTGTGCACACCATTTTAGCGTCATTGGAATCTGGAGCAACTCTCAGCTGTCGAAAAAAAAGAGTACCAACAATCAATTTGGACGACGCGTGACGTAGTTGAGCGCCAATATGGTGTACTAAAGCGACGCTTCCCGATTTTGGCTACTGGGCTGAATTTGTATCGGCTGGATTTGATGCAGAAATTGATAGCAGTATGCTGCATGCTGTACAATCACTGCTTTTAATTTTGCGATGTCGAATCAGGCAATTTTTCGCAGCCACCAGGTGTGAACAACAGAACTTGGAATGAAACAGAGCAACCTTCAGCTACAACTACACAGCCACCACCACCAATACCACCAGGTCATATTCGTCGTGGCCAAACTATTCGTCGGCCTACGGCACGCGAGGAAATCATGAGAAAGACTCGCAGATGGTATTCGCATTTCAAATGCCGCAAAACGCCGGCAGCGTGGGGAGCATTAGCGACTCACCAATCGCAAGTAGTGCGATATGAGTCCAGAAATATTACGTCTCAGCAATCTCATACAAAAAACAGCATCTCGGCATGTAAATCGATCTATCTCACTGGATACGCGTTCCAGTAAAACAACAATGTTGAACCTCCCTTTGATACTCGATCTCTGGAACAGAGATAAACTTGGCTATGTAACTTCAGATTTCACACAAAAAGGAATAACTATGCTACTGATGTCAACTGGTACAATTTGTGAATCAATTTTCCTTTTCTTTCTATTGAATAAAAGTAACAAATAATTTTTCAATTTTTTTTAAGGAGCGACTTGTTAAGATAAAAACTCACAACATCTTTTTAAATCCTCTGATTTCTGCCACTGGGGTCAGCGTTTTGGTTATACATACACGTAATGAAAAGTCATGTGGTTCAATCAACAATATTAATAATATATAATTTTAAACAAATTTTATTATCTTTATTGTAAATAATTTTCAAGGACTTAGGACTCATATAAAAAAGATTTACCAAAACACCACGAAAAGTGCTTTTTTTTGTACTTATTAATTCGTCTCAAAACCAATTACCACAGAGATACAGCTCATCAAAAAACACTAAAAAATTGAAAATAATCTTGTTCCCTTAATGTTTTTGCATTTGCAATGGATATTATTATTATTTTTTTTTTAATATTAACTTTTTATACTTTTATACTTAAATTCTTACTCTTATTTTCTTAAAACTTTTTTTCTAGATTCAGCTAATCCTGCATCCTGGACACATAACATGAAACTTCTTTTCCTGGAAGAATGCTTGATAAGAAAAGATGATCTCAGAAATCCAAAGGTAAAACGCCCCCGCTACTTATTCGCTGAGATTGGAGATGCTCTCAAAATGAAAGGGTATAAGATCCAAGCGTCCCTTCTTGAAAGCGTTATTTTCAATAAATTTATGATAATAATAAAATAAAAAAAATAACTGGGTGGCACAGCAGCTAGTGGAAACCCAGGGCCTAGTGACTTACAACTCACAACCATTCCTGTGTGCGTGTTGTTGGCAGGAATGGAGGGGACCTTCAGTTTTTTGCCGAGTCCGAAAGGCTAAATGAGATTTGTCATTTCCGCGCAAGAGGCAGTACCTCGGATAAAACATTTCTGTTTTTAGGTGGCACGGCTGGGAATCGTACCCACACCTTCGACATGATAGTCCTACGCACTAACCATCATGCCACGAGGTACTAATATTGTTGATAATAATAAAAAACTTCAACTGGAAGGGGTCGTATATCGTCTGCTTACTATGACTTGATGTTAGAAATTTTTGAGAAACAGACCCAGATCCACGATTGCCTAACTTTTGGATCTTCTTTGTCTATTGACTCGAGGAAGTGCCGAAATAAAAACAAAACAAAACGCAACAAGAAGCAGAATCATCAACGTCATCATCTACCTCCAGCTCACCCGTCCTTGACTCTCCTCAGAAATATACAGCTAACTCTCAATGTCTCCACTATGCCTGGACTGAAGTCCACCAACTGACGATCAGTTTCGCTAGCTAGTGACTTTGATTAAGCCCTCAAAGGTACACCCAGCTCATCGTTTTCCTCAGCATGCCTTAATAAGGTGGAATTAGCCCGAAAAGAAGCTTTGGAGTTGGAAAATAAAGCAAATGTAAATGTAAATGTAAATGTTCAACGATGGTTAATGCATGTAATTAGCTATTTTCACTTACTTGAACCATCGGTGAACCTCGGTCATTTGGCTGAAATCGTTGAGTTAAAATTGCTGAACCATTGATCAAATATTTGATTCATAATTTAGTACAACAAGCCCTTTAAACGAAATGAACCTGTGAAACACAAAATTAGAGACTAGAGGTTTGTTCGTTGAGCCCTGAAGTCACCATGGGGTTGTCCCAAAGCGTTTTTTGAAAACCCTGAACTTGCCCTGGCCAGCAAATTCTGTGTTTTTTGAGACCTAGGGTCGCCCTGAACTCGCCCTGAAATAGATTTACATTTTCTGCTGGGGCGAGTTCAGGTAAAGAATAAACTGCCAAAGTGACATGAGTTCTGAAGCATTTTTTTGATGTGGATAATTCTATTGTTGATAATTCTATTGTTTTTGAAATAAAAATTTAAGGAATACACAAGCTTACTTTAATAATAACAAAAAGAAATAGAAAATGAAAACTATGGTTTGTTTTTATCCATTTTTAAAAGAAATATTTTATTGCTTTCTTATCTCAACAACACAATAGAAGACCTTTTGGTGTTTTTTGAGAACCGAAAAACCCAGGTTTCTTTGACAATTCTTGTGGTTGTCAAGAAAACCTGGGTCAACCCTGGGTAAACTTCAACGAACAGACCTTAGATTAATTTTTCGTGGAGTACAAACCTTTATACATTTAGCTCTTTTAAGTGTCATTCCAAAGTTCTATTTTATTTTTCTTCAATATAAATTTTGAAATAAAAATCAATATTTTTCAAATAATACAAATTTTAATTTTATTTATTTTAATTTAAGAATGATTATTATTAATTATCTTGTGGCTGTGAACTCTCATTATTATCCAATCCAAGAAATCGTTCATTCTAGGACCCTTTTGAAATAGCATGATGTGGTTGTGCAAAATTACGCTGGCAACTACAATTTTTACAGCCATTTCCTTAGTGTCGTGTTCGCATCTATAAATCTTAGCCGTCGAAATCTTCCTTTGTGCAATCCAAATGCTCTTTAAATAACCACTCTTCTACTACTTGGACTAGTGTTGAAGCGATTCTGAACTGCATTATGCATTTAAATAGCCATTGCCCCGAATCGGTGTTAATAGGTTCTGCAGAAAGGGATGAGCAGCATCGCCCAAAAGTTGAAAATCGTACGAGATTATTTCATGCAGATTTTCAGAATGAATACTGTTCCTGGAAAATCTGGCTTCATGCAGTCGCCCTGGCGCACCCACGTCAATAGATAGATGATAGATAGATAAATTCTTTATTTTTTCCCAAAAAGTTTAACAATATTTCTTTCTTAAGAATAAGGACATGGCAATTTTGCCGTCTGCCTGATATGACATTTCTTAATTAAAATAATATACAAAGTAAAGTGTATGAATTACAAAATTATTGGTTGAATATAAAAAATTAAGAATCTTATATAAATTTAAAAAAAAAATAAAGTTTGCGTAGCTAGACTTAATACTCCTGGATTGATTTAACTAAATGAATATACAAATAAAGCATTATTAACATTTCAAGATGCTTAAAAATAAGTTTAAACAATTTTAATATGATTTGAAACTCAAAAAAGAAAATAACAATTTTAAAAATGATTTGAAACACAAAAAGTTTTCAATTTTAGCGTGGTTTGAAACACAAGAAAAGTACCCAATTTTAACATGATTTGAAACACAAAAAGTTTGCAATTTTAGCGTGATTTGAAACACAAAATAAATTAATATAGTTTTAAACTACAGTAACTGGCTGAACCTTTGAGTTCACGTTAAGAAACTATTACGGAAATTTATAGCATGTTTACAGTAGTTGTATAGTGTAGGCCATCCTAGCGCTCCATTTAATATCTCGTAGAGTCTGTTTGGTGATAGATAGCTCTCATTGAAATATAACCGACGAATTTCTTGTAATATTGGACATATTGCAATGAAGTGATTTACATCTTCCGTTTCTCTTCTGTTACATAAGTCGCAGAGTTGTGTCAAATCAGCTCGATGAGGCATGAAATTTAGTTTCAACAATTCAACTCGTGCTCTAAAAATATAGCTTACAGCTTCAGGTGATAGTTCGTTATGGAAATAGTTTGCTTCCGATGGCAATTGGTGATTGAGGTTCCTGTAAGTACTTCTGGATGATGTTGAGGATGCTCTGGATAAATGCTGAGTATAGATTTGTTCGTCGATTTTAGCAGTCACATCTGCAAACATAAGCTGCCATACATCTACATTGGACTCCATTAGCGTCAAATTGGTTTCGTGGGTAAGCGCTAACTGATTCCATTCCTTGAAAGGGGATGCATTTGTTTGCAGTAGTCTCAGCATGAAAGATCTGTGAAGATTCCCTTCGTCTCTTTTCATTACTCTTACTATGTAATCGGAATTAGCTTTAAGGCTTTGAATGTAAATTGGCGTTACACCAGATTCCACGTAGATAGCATAATTAGGTGTTGAGTTTGGTAATCTGAATATTCGTTTAAAGAAATGCCTTTGAATAGATTCAAATTCCTCAATGGGCAAATATCCAAAAACCTGAGTGCCGTAGCACAAACACGTGTTGACGGTTGCATGAAAAACTCGATATTTTGATACGAGATCAATTTTTTGGTTACCAAAAAACTTAGGCCACATTAAATTTAAAGCAAGTTTAGCCTCCTTACTTTTCATTTGAACATGTTTCGAAAAATTTAAATTATGCGTTAGCAAAACTCCAAGATATTTAAATTCTTGCACAACTTCAATACGCACATTATTAAGAGACCAGTTTTCTTCGGCAAGCCTCCTTCCTTGACGTGCCTCAAAAATCATTATTTTCGTTTTGTTTGTGTTGACATGCAGGCACCATTTTTCACAAAAAGTGTTCAGTCTATTGATTTGCAGTTGCAGGGCGAAAGGATTGTCCGCCAGTAAGACTAAATCGTCTGCATAGAGCAAAACTTTAACTGTGATATCCGCGAAAATGATTCCTCCTGGAAGTAGCTCACAAATATCGTCAACAAACAAAGCGAATAATATTGGGCTTAAAATGCATCCTTGGGGCACTCCTGTCGTCGTTTCGAACCAATCGGAAAAATCTGATCCATCCCATACGGCGGCGCTAGTTGAAACAAGAAAATTGAAGTACAGCATCAAGAATTTCAGGGATACTCCAAGTGATGAAAGTTTGTATATCAAAGCCTGTCTGTTTACATTATCAAATGCTGCTTTGAAGTCTATAAAACAAGCGTATAGTTTCTTCTTTTTTTCAATAGACTTCCTGGCAATACTTGTCAGTGCGAAGATGTGATCCATCGTTGAGAAACCCGATCGGAAACCAGCTTGAAACATGCTAAGAATATTATTGTTCTCGATCCAGCTGATGAGCCTTTCATACAGAATTGAAGCCAAAATCTTTCTCAAAGAGTTAAGAAAGGAAATCCCTCTGTAATTTTCGGCTAGGTTAGCATCTCCTTTCTTGAATATTGGAAAAATAATAGCTTTGTTGAAGTTGATTGGTACATACGATTCGTTATATAGATTGTTAAAGTACACCAATATATAATTTTTTAATTGCTCACAACTATTCTTGTAGAACTCGACTGGAATGCCGTCTACGCCAGGTGCTTTATTATTTTTCATATTTTTCAAAGTTGTTTCCAGTTCACACCTAGATATTGGGTCGTCCAGGTCATTGACAATAATATTAGGTAGGGCGTAAGAGAAAGTATGATGAGACTCATCAGCCGACAAAAGAGTTTTAAAATGAGCTGCTAGTGTCTCAGCTCCGAGTGTAGTCACCATACTTCTATTACGTCCACCAAGCTCACGAACATTACTCCAAAATTCCTTAGAATTCTTACAATTAGTTAGTTTTTTTGCTATGTTGCTAATGTAGTCGATTTTTTTAGAGGCACATAGTTTTTTGTATTCCTTGTTGACATGGAGATAAATATTTTTGAAGATCAAAGCGTTGGTCGATCTGAACAGCTTCAGATATACAAAGGAAAGTTTTCGTAATCTCCTACAGTCACTATCAAACCATTCGTTTCGTGGTGTAAACAAGTTGATATTATTGTTATTAAGCGCAAATGGCGCTGAGGCTTTGATAACTCTAGCAATATCCTCGTCACACTGATGGAAAGTGCCTGCATTTGGTTGTGAAGGAAGAAGGCTGCAATGTCAATATCAGTAAAGATTTCCGATGGGTTGCTTAATTTGGATGTACCATCCGTCAATTGCACCTATTACCCCAGGTATTTTTGCACCTGCTTTTTTTTAAGGCTCTAGTAAGTAGGTTTCTATTTACTTCGGAAATACTTTCATATTCCTCTGTTGGGGGCGATTTGATAAAATCTCAAGGCTAATAATAATTGCCAATTAAATTAAGGAATACTAAGTCTTCTACTTGGCTGATTTATTTCAGTAGTATATAAAATTTGTATTATAAAAACCTTCTTATATAATTGCCAATATTTCACAAAATGTATTGTGCCCTGAACTCCTTGCAAAATTAGATCTATAACCTGCTAATAAAAAAGATCCTTGTTTACTCAGCATCCAAATAGTACACAAAAGTTTTTCAGGTATTTTGTGCATTTGAATTCTTTACTCTAAACAATAAATCCTGAAAACAAAACTGTTAGTTGATTTTACTTTTCGTCAGTAGCTAAGGACTCATGAAATTACTTACATCAAAGCATTCGCAACCCATACGGAAATGTTGTCGGAGATCTTCATCAGAATATCGAGGAATAATTTGCTCGTAGAAATTTTGATTCCTTTCTGCTTCATTTTGTCTTCCAAACACTGGAGAATTTTCAACAAGACTCGAGGTACCCAACAAATTGTTATATGTAAAGAGCGCTGCTTTCACTTTTTTCGGAAAAAATATTAATCAACGTTTTACTGGTTAACTACGTTTTGTTGACTAACTTACACATAATAACTTCGTCCTCAGAATCATTCATCCCGAATTTTTAATTTTCAAAGAATATAAAAGTTCTAATTTAATACTTTTCGATGTAAAATTAAAAAGGGAATGGAATATTTTGACAGAACTACCTATAATAGCTGAACTGGTTTTTGAGCATCATCAATTCTCTGTCCTTGGAACAGTTCATCGAAGTGAATCTTGATCTTACGCAATCTTCTGTCAACCAACTTCTCATTCTCAATAATCTACTTATCACGAATCCTTAATACAGCTGTGGTCACTTGGCCCGAAAAAGTTTCCATTTTTTTTGTCGTTAAGGATGACCATTTATTAAATGACCACTTATGACTTTTAACTTTTTTTGACCACCCACAGTTTTCGAGAAAATCGATTTTGAAGAATGTTGGACCAAAAGAACGCTGCGCCTCAAAAATCGATTTTTTTCAAATTTTATTAATATCTTCGATAGGTAGTTTTTTGAACTTCAATGACCACCCCTCAACTTTTTTGACCACCCGTAGAAATTAAGTGGAGTTTTTTGTGTAAATGGTAATCCACACAAGTGCTCAGTGCATGCTCCGAATTATACATCAATTTATATTGAATAATTTTGAATGAACAACACCTAGAAATATTTTTTTTTTTATTTTTGAATATTTTTTCGATTTTTGTTTGTATACTTATTCTATTTCCACTTTTTGAAATTTTCGAATTTTGAAAGATGACCATTGTGAAAAACTTATTTATCTAAAATGACCACCCTTTAAAATTACTCTACTTAATTAAAAAATGGGCGCTTTTGGCCGGTAGTCCGATAGGGTATCCAAGATACTTTAGTATCCTATACGTTGGCGAAAGACCAAAACCGGATAGGCACCATTTACTGTGAAAGCTAAACAGCTGAAAAAAACAATAGAGAATATACGCGATCAAGTTGGCAAGAAAAGTGATAAAACGATAAAAGTGTTTAATAAATAAATAATAAATAAAATATGGCAAATTAAAATAAATCGACGGAAGATGAAGAAGATGAAGTCCTAGGTAGGTACCTACTTAAGCAAAAACTTTATTTTGTTCACTCTGCATCAATTTTACCATTATTTCTTTCATTTAAATAGCAAGAATTGAATTGTTTGTGGTAAACGATCTTTCTCCCGTTTTAAATTTAGTTCCTGAAATACTGAACAACTAAGCTTCTACGAGGAACCAAGATTATTATGAAGTGACAATTCCAAGATACACGTTGGATGCATTTAGAGAAGATTTTAGAATGAGTCGTACTTGTTTTTCAGTAAAATTTGATTCAAAGCTTTAATAAGTGTATATTTATTTCACTTAGTTTTCCTATAGGATCTTTTGGTAAAAGTGGGAAACCGAAAGCGCATCGTCGTTGGCCTTTAGCTCAAGCTCCTTTTTACATTGTCTTCGGGAGATTGCTTTAATTTACCGAAGAGTTCGGCGCATAATTGTTTTTATAAATTCTAGATGTAATTTGCTCACTAATTAAAGACTATAATAAATCGCCATCTCTAAGTGATGAATATAATTCTATTCCACAAGTAAGTATTTATGTATATAATATACCTATGTGAATGTAGGTAAGGTAGGTAACTATTACCTTGTTAAAACATTTTAAGAGTTTCGGGACAAATCTGGAGGGTATATTCCTGCATTAGTTGGCGCTTTTGATGGATGCCACATACAAATAAAGCAGCCCTTACGGAAGCCTATTCACTATTACAATAGGAAAAACACCTATTCTGTAATATTGCAAGGTAAGACTTCTGCACATGTAATTATATTTTTATAATCTTATTTTCTATATTAGGTATTTGCGACCATCGTACCGTTTTTACGGACATATATGTAGGAGTTCCAGGACGACTGCATTATGCAATAGTTTACCGAAATAATCCACTTGATGGGCAAATAAATGAGCTTACACCCGGAGAATATCTTGGAGACTCGACTTACCCATTAAGTTGGAATTTAATTACTCCATTTCGAGACAATGCGCACTTAATGGAAAAGCAACTCCATTTTAATACACGTCAAAGCAGCGCCAAGGTAGCAATTGAAACAGCATTTGGGTTTCTAAAGGGGCGATTCCGGTGTTTAAAGTAGGTACCTAGATGACTCCGAGCCGATTATGGCAAACAAAATAGTGACTCCCTGCTGTATTCTTCACAACCATATACAGGTCCCAAGCCATGAAGAATTTGTCAACACCGATATCGAAATAGAGTATGACCCTGTAACTGAACCAGCTATCAACGAAAATGTTCCATTGACTAAAAGAGGTATTCAGTGCCAAAAAAGAATTTAAAAATAAAAATAAATTACAAATATTAAAAACAAATTACTTAAAAAAAATTGTCAACACCGATATCGAAATAGAGTATGACCCTGTAACTGAACCAGCTATCAACGAAAATGTTCCATTGACTAAAAGAGGTATTCAGTGCCAAAAAAGAATTTAAAAATAAAAATAAATTACAAATATTAAAAACAAATTACTTAAAAAAAATTCTGTAATTTTATTTCTTTTCATTTAATGAAAGGTATATAATTATACCTATACAGGGTATATTTTGTATAAGATGCGGCAATACGCTAAAGAATTTATGTCATGCTTTAGCTCTTTCAGTCCAGAAATCCTTTCTTTAATTTTCTAATCAAATAAAGTTATTTTAGTGAGAAGTGTTTCAAAAATTAATTTTCAAAGTAAAAATTTTGATAAAATAAAATAAAAGCAAAACTGTTAGCTATGTATTTTTTTTTTTCAAAAGTGTGCTTTTGAGTACTTTTCTTATTCTAATATTCAATGCTCTTACTCAAATTTTAGTCAAACACTAAAAACCAGATGCTAAAATGTCTTGTAGTTTTAGAGGAAATCGAAAATAAAAGATTTTACTTTTACTTTATTTCGATTTCCTCAAGAACTACAATAAGAACATTTAGCCTCTGATTTGTATTGTTTGACTTAAACTTGAGAAAGAGCAGTAAATATTAAAAATAAAAATAGCACTTAAAGGCACAATTAAAAAAAATAGTTAAAATGTTTTTGTTTTTATTTTTTTTTTCAAAATTTCGATATTGAAAATTAATTTTGTAAAAACTGTTCACTAAAACAACTTTATTTAAATGGAAAATTAAAGAATGGATTTCTGGCCGGAAAAAAAGCTAAGGGATGTCATACATCCTACAACCTTTCGTCTCATCTTATGCAAAAAATCCTGTATAAATATAAATGTATATGTAATGTATCTTATCTTCATATATATTGCAGTTTTTTTTTCAACTTAAAGGTAAGACACAAGTTTAAGCTTCAACTTCAACAAAATAAATAAACAAAATAGAAACATCAATTCATTGGAAAATAAACTTAAAACTTAAAGAAAAAGAAACAAGTAGTTAAACAATATATATGTAGGTACATCTATAAAAACGCCTAAATAATTAAAAAAAAAAATAAATAAATAAAATAAAAAATCCATTCATTGACAAAAAAATTAAAATATTAAAAAAATAGGAATTCATAAATGCACTTACAGCCCTATCAATAAAAACTGCTCAGATATCTTCTAATTCACAAATTAACTAAAACGTCAATCAGAAGTTAGTTCACGAATTAAAATTTCATATTAATAAAAATATAAACTGCTAATCCACGTTTAGTTCAAAAACTTAACGAAACTCTACTACAATCAAAAAGAACTCTGTTCTTTCCAAAGACTGCACATACACTTTCACACATACAATCTCTCATTTGAGGCTGTAGATAGCATGTGTGTCATAAGCGTCTGTTTCCTTTTATCTCTAGTTTTTGGCAGCAATGACAGAAGTATTTTTAACTTAATTACTCGTTTAATGTACCTGCTTTGTTGAGTTAGTTTAATGCCATGAATTTTGATTTATTGATATGATTTGCCACTTAACTCACTGATCAAAGATAATTTGTGTTTCAGTCACTGGAGTGTCCTAAAATAAGAAAAATAATTAGAAATAGTCAAAATTATATCATCCTAAGCAATACTCTAGGTGTTTTTTTGTATACATTCTTTCTCTCTTCATCATCATCATCATCCTTATTTTTCTTATTTCTTCTAGCAGTTCTTCGGCAATGGAGAGTTTCATTTCTTCTTTATTAAGGAATTTTTCCTTCAAGGACGCAGATTTTTTATTCCTCGGTGCCTCAGTCCTCAGAGTTCGATGGCCTTTGAGGTAAAGGGAATTAAATCCATTGAAAAGGCATCCGATGAGGCACCAAGGGAGCTTATGGTGGGGGCATCCGCTACTCTGACCTCAGAATTTCTGCCATTTGTTCAAAATGAGGCCATGGCATACGCCCCCGTCCTGTCATTGTTTTTTTTATTATTGTCTAAAATTTGGTTCACTCGCCACTTCATATTTTTTAGCTTTAATTCAAGCGACCTAATTTTGAATTTCAGTCCCTTTTCAGCCATCGTCTTTTGAATAGCATAGAATATGGTGCGGCGGTGCCGAATTTTAGTATTCCTAAAATTTGCCTTCCTTTTTAGAACCTCATTCAAAAACAAAAGCACGTTTTTATGTTGCCATGATGGGTCTGATAGTAAAAGACCAATTTACGAATTTAATACAAATATATATAAATATAAGTATAATGTTGAATATTCTACATTTTTTCAAATATTTTTGAAATGACACTGTTTTATTATATCTATCGGACTCAGAAAAATTTCATTGAAATATTTAATTGTAATTCTTGTGAGTGTTAGTTGCAAGGCGATATTATTTTAAAACCACTTGCTCAATTTGGATTACTTAAACGGTTCTGAGTCACAAATTTAGTGTCATCCTGAATTTCAAAAACAATTTCTTATTTCAACAAATGTCCATCTTGGACCAGTTTCTTCATTTCATATGCAACTGTTGAACATCAAGAAAATAGTTTTATATGACTTTTTTTAAATATCTGCTTATTGAAATCAAAAACTGTTTTTGAAATTTAGCAAGATACTAAATTTGTGACTCAGAACCGTTTCAATAATCTAAATCGCGCAAGAGGTATTGAAATGACATCATTTTGAAACTAACAATTTATTATAAGAATTTCGATGAAATTTTTATTTGTGACTCAGAACCTTTTCAATAATCCAAATTGAGCAGGTGGTTTTGAAATGACATCGTTTTGAAACTAAAGCTTTGTTGTTTATTTCAAAACGATGACATTTCAGAATCATTTAAATAATTTGGATTATTTAAATAATTTTAAGTCTCAATTTAATTCCTCTACGTGGTTCTAAAGTTTTTAGTTTTAACAAATATTTGAAAAATTCCATTCCGGATATGTCTCGTCATTTCATATGAAATGTTTTGGAAATGTTTGTTTTAAATAAATTCGGTTTCGAGAACCACTTGGAAGATTCTAATTTGGACCCAGAACCTTCGCAGTAGTTAAAATAGAGCAAGTACTTTTGGAGTAACTACGTTTTATATCTAGCACTTACAAGAATTTCAGAAGGAAATAGCACGAAATTCTTGCATGTGCAGATACAACACACCGTTTATACTTTCAAACAGAAAGCCAGAATTTTTAGAAGTTTTTTGGTCTTCTTTATCATCGTAATGCTAAATGTCAAAATTTAAAGTAAGATAACTTGTGAAACTTGCTATATGCATAGTATTAAAGAATAAGTGAAAACGAAGAACCAAAATCTTTGCCAAAGTGCTTACCTTTTTGATCTAGACTGGTGCTGCTCTCAGCAGGATCTACCTCGTTTTCAACTACTGGAATTGGTTCAACTTGCATTTGGCAATCTGCTAATAAATCCAAGAACACATAAGAAAGATATAATTAGAACGAAAGGACAATCAATTACCTGAACCAATTGTTTCATTAAGTTGATTAGAATTGTGGGTTGCTGATGGTGGCTCATTTTCTGTTAAAACAAACAAATTTTCATTTGGATTCGATTGAACAATTTACTTAACTAATGTTTCCAGTATATATAGGTAGGTACTTCATACTATTCACAAAACATTTACCTGCACCAGATTCCTGCGTTTCTTGAATTCTTTCTGCTGTAGTGTTTTCCAAATCTACTATTAATAAAAATATTAAACATACATCATTTTCATTAAACTTTAAACTAGGCACCTGTGAATGACTGCTGCTGCTGACTTGTAATATAATTTTGTGTAAATATGGGATCTTAAAAAAAAAAATGAACAGGAATGTTGAATTGAAGACGATAATTGGAATAAAATGTTGGATTTGGTGAATATACTTACCACAAATTATTTTCTGGCAAATTTCCTCGGTATCTTCAATTTGATACTGAGTTCCAGTCCCACTACATATTATTGTTAAATGCATTTTATTAGTATTATGCAACTATAGGCATTATTTTTAATTATGTTTTTCTTCAATATACCGATTTTAAGGTTTAAGGAAAACCATAGGCGTAGGAAGGGGGGAGCGGAGGTGGGCAGTGCCCACCTTATAAAATGAGCTGCCCACCTTAGAAAAATCGACAGTTAAAACTTTCTGGTACTATAACCCACCGAAGACGCAAGATTGAACAACTTAGAAGGAAGTTTCATGCATTAAAAAATAAATTTTGACTAGAGTTCAGGTTGGTCATCACATAAACATAATGTGTGCCCATCTTAATTTTACTTGTATTTAAACATTGCACCACTCTCCGTAAACCTTGTTAAATAATATGCCTGTTTGTTAAAGTGAATCTTTCCCAAACTTGGGATTTTGCTGCTATAGATAGTTTCACCCAAGAGAGTGTGTATTGACAAACACATTTCCACATTCACAAGCAAGGGCAAAATTGCAATGTTCTTATTCTTCATAGCCCTTCCACACTATGTCTGGCACTACACGGCACGTGCTTAGCCTCGTGTAGATGAAGTGTAAAAGAGAAAGAAAGAACGAAAAGATGAAACAGAAATAAATATATCTGAACACGCACGGGTAGAAATTTCCTTAAATGTTTTTGACGTTTCTGTTTCTATTCTTTTTTGTTTTTTTGATTAGCTTTATTTCATTTTGGATGTTGATGAATGAGCACAAATTAAAATGGCTGAGGAATTAATTATTCTGGCAAAGAATGAACCAGTTCATTCTTTATTGTTTACTGTCATTATTTGCAAAATGATGTCGCTGTGCATTAGCATTTACATGGCTTCATCTTAATTGCAATATTTAATGCTATTTAAATCTGTCATTTATTTTATGACAAATATTATGGTCAATTTTTAATTCATTTACACAAAATGGAACAATTTATGACAATTTGTCACTCGTGTAGGACCGACATAAGGCCAATTCGAACAACTGATGTTTCCGAGCACTCTGAGAGTTTTTTAATGTAACAATAAATCTCACCTCAAAATAGAATGTTGCATTAGTATTCATCAAAGCTAATTATACAATTCCTCAACGAAAAAAACCTACATGTATGGAAGAGATTTGTGCTCCAAAAATGTTTGACATTTAAATTAATTTATCGAACTGTGAACTAACCGAAAGAAAATAAACTTAATATAAATTATGTAAATAAATTTATATATTATTGACTAAAAAGTCTAGCTCTTTTTCTAACGAAAATCCAATTGAATAATTTCTTAACTAGAATTATAAAAAAGCCTAAAAATTTCATAACTCTTTACTCGATTAAGGTGATGGATAGAACATAATTGTCAACTTCAAACGGCGATTTGAACATATTCCACTGGGACGTTCAGTAGACGCCTTCGTCAAATTAGATATGAGTACTGCAGACGATTTTGTCAATAATTTTAAAGATGTCTTAAAAATTGATTCCACAGCACTGAGTGCCGAAGTCTTAATTATTAGAAATATGTTTGAATTAAAGAACATTGTAATAAACCTTGAGAATTTAAAAAAACAAATAGCAAGGGAGACGTTTCCAAACGTATACAAACTGCTTCAGGCCGCATTATCGCTTCCGATTAGTTCCGCTAGCTGTGAAAGAAGTTTTTCGGCAATGCGGCGGATAAAAACTTGGTTGAGAACAACTATGACTCAAAACCGGTTTTCGAATATGTCACTGTTACATATAGAAAACGAAATGGTGAAAAAAAATGTTTCTACAGATGCTATCCTGAAGCGGTTCAGTAAAAAGCATCGGAAGTTGAAATTGAACTTAAATGATTTATAATAATTATAACAAATTATAAAAAAAGCTTTTATGTTGTGATGCCTAACTTTAAGTTTTTAATTGTGATGCTAGTTTTAAGATTCCTAATTGTGATGTTTAATTTTAACATTCTAAATTGTGATGAATTCGTAAACAATAAATAATGTGTACATGTAAACATTGTAATGTGTACGAAAACATCAAAGGTTAAAATTATTGAAATAAAAGAAATACAGGGAGTCCCCTAATTCGTCAATAATATTTAAAGCCATGGTGCTGGGTCATATTCTAAAAAAAAAATTGTAAGGGGGAAAAGATGTTTCTCCCCCCTGAGGCAGGAGGGGCCAATTTCTGGAACATTGACTTTAAATGCAAAAACGAATATAGAAAATCAACGAAAGTACATACAACAATCTGGAGATTTTGAACACAAAAACAGCATTTAATTACGTAAAATTTTGAAAAATATCAACTTAAAAAAAAAAAAACAATTTTTTTTTCAAAAATTTTGACTTCGAAATTTAATTTCTCAAAAGCTTTTCGCTAAAACAACTTGACTTAAAAACAAAATACAAGAATGAAATATTAGCTTTCAAAAAATTACAACAGATTATTGTACCTACGTGCTTTCGTTTGATTTTTAATATTTGTTTTTGCATTTAAAGTCAATGTTTCAGAAATTGCCCCCTCCTCCCTCAGGGGGGAGATGCAACTTTTCCCCCATACAATTATATTCTTAAAATTTACCCAGGAATCATGCATTAATATATTATTGACGAAGTAGGGGACACCCTACTAATTATAAAAAATTATTTAAAAAACTTGTGTTTTGCTTTGTGATGTCTGCCTTTAAGACTTTAAACTGTGAAGCTTCATTTTAAAATTGTTAATTGTTATGTTTAGTTTTAAGATTGATACATTCGTAATAAAAATGATATGTATAAACATTTTTGTTTAGAAAATATCTATGGAGTCTGATCAAAACAACATAAGTCCAAAATCTTAGTTTTGAGAAAAATGCATTTTAAAGTTTAAAAACTTCCTCTAAATCCGGTTTTGGTTATTTCAAAAATATTTCGATGCAGTATTTCTATAAATAATGGTTTTTATACAGAAATAATAACACATTTCATAATTTATGTTTCTATGTATGTTTTAAGGGAGATATGTTGTTTTGACCAAACGGTTTTCTTTTAATTGATGGAGATAAGACCCGTACTGAAATAATTTGTATTAATATTAAGTTGTTTTATAGATAAACTAATTCATTTAACTTTGATTGCAAAAACAGTATTCAAAAACAGAAACGAATAATGGAGTAAAGGTGACGTCAACTGCGTCAAAAAATGCATTTGCAAAATGTTCTTAATGCAAACTGCATGTTCAAAAACGAGAAAACAAATTTTACTGCAATAAAATTGTGTTGATAGTGTAGCTTGCTGAAGTCAGATTCTAAAACATCATCTACGCTGCACCTGTGCAACAACACTATACTATATATTGAAAAGCCAGAGAGCTTATTCGAAAGCTTCAAATGCGTTTGCAAGGATATTGACCGACTTTGATCAAAACGCTTTTGCATATTTGGCGATAGCAACTTCTGCGTCAAAAAATGACGATCAAACTGATTTTGATTTGACGTTTTTGAAAACGGCCCTAGTCAAGATTAGGTGCATCACCGAATTTCAACTTCTAAGAATTAGTGGTTTCTGAGATACAGTAGTTAAAAAATCACTGAAAGCATAACTGACTGATTCACCACTCACTCACTCACTGACGGATCATTAAAATTAAGGTGCACTTCCTAACATCCAATGTAGAATCTTGAAATCTTTGAAAAAATGAAAAATTTGAGGTTTTTTATCTATCCGCCCATTTGCCCCAAATTTGTATTATATTATTTGGACCATGTCCAATCCCAAGTTTAGCAGGTTTAATTTGTATTGCTCAATTACCCACAGTTTAAAAGGCTTTGACGAGTAAACCTAGCAAATTTTAGTCAGTAAATATTAAAAAAATATTAAATAATCTTGGAGTTATTTCGATATAACTCAACTTAAACTTAGAACTTGGCATACCTTTTATCTCTTTCTTTTCGTCACTAATTTGTTTCACAGATATTTTGCACATAGGAAGACTTTTGGCTCCCTTTGTAACAAAACGATCGGTTGAAAATAAACCGTCGCACAGTGTGCAACTTAAGCATTCTAGGTGGGCAAAATTAATGCACCTGCAATATGACAAAATTAGCCTTAGTCATGGTTATAGCCTTCTAATTTTACTTTTAGTATCTTGCTATGCTGTATCGGGTAGAGTTGCATTATTAAACACTTTTAGAATATGACCAAAGATGTCATGAAATTTGTTCGAGCCTGAGTACGTGCTCCAAACATCAAAAATGGATCGAAAAATAATTGTCAGGAGCCATTCAATATCACAACAGAACTTGTTGTTTCGCAAACTTTCGCAGAAAATTTTTTGCCTTCAGTGTAATTTGAACGATTCCCTACACCATGATGATAAGCTGACAACGATATTCTGCGATATAACCAAAAAAACTCAATTTTAAATTTCTAACTTCGATTTTTTTTATAAATCACTCACCAATTTAACAAGATAATGAAGATTCACAAACTTTTATTTTTAAGGAAATTCAATCGTAACACAAAGTTGTTTAAGTAATTAAACAATGAAAAAAACTTGAATGCCCTACGAACCACAGATTTATTGCACTTGTCCCAAGATAAGAAACAACTGATTTGCATTTTTCGCGTGCATTTTTCCAAAGATATTAACGGAAGCTTTGAAATTACATTCCGTTAACTTGCACATGATGGTTTTTGCTTAATGTGTTGGGTTTTTAAAGGAAGAGTTTATGCGTCATAGAATATCAACTAATTTTAAACATAAAACACATTTTGAAAATTGAATTTTGCCCACCTAAATTGGCAAAATTGCACACTGTGCGTCGTTACTAAACAGCAAGCATTTAACTTTACTTACGAAATAAAAGCAATGGAGTTATGTTATTTTGACCAGATTTTTATTTGAAAAATTGAAAATTCTTGTTCGGTTAAAACAACACAAGTGGAGTTGTGTCGTTTTGGCCAAACCTAAAATAAAAATCAAAACCGAAGTGTTGTTAGGGCCATAGAATATCTTGTGAATCGGTTTATTTAGACTTAAGCTGTTAAGACTAAACGAAACTAGATTTTTTTGTGTATAATTCTGCATTCATAACTCAATTTTGACAAAAATGGACTTATGCTGTTTTGACCAGACTCCATAGATATTAAACTTTTATTTTCAATTTTGATTAAATTTGTCGTAAGACATTACTGAAGAGTTGAGGTTGGTAGCACTTCTTATGAGTGTTGATTTGCTTCACTTTTAACGTCGTTGTCGGCTTTATTCATTTGTACTCTTTAAATTAAATTTTTTTGATGGTTTAAGCATACTGACTGGCTGCCCACCTTAGAAAAAATTCCTTCCTACGCCAATGAGGAAAACGCACTAACCGACTCGACACAAAACAAAAGAAAAGAAAATAGATCAGCTGAAATGTCAGCTGTTCTTCAAAATTTGGATAGCTTGAAGTTTCTGTTTGACATCAGCTGTTTTTTCCTGTGGGATTACAACAACACAAACAAATCCGGATCGCTTAAAATACGCAGCCGAAGGCGCCCAATATTTTTTTGGAGTTTTGAGGGATATTCAAATAAGCTTAAGCTTTCGGTTTTTTTTTGGAAAGAGAAAGCCGAAAAGAAACTTTCTGAAGGATTTCAGAAAATATTGAAATACAACCATTTTTTCAAACATTTATACATATCATCGGCTTAGAGTGTAAAGCGGCTAACTCCACATTTTTTTTTGTCATTATAGACCACTTCAAAAATTGCTTAAAAATACAAAAATCTATCAAATCTTTTAAATTTCAGCGAATTTAACAAAAACGAGTGCTGAAAAATAATTTATGTAATTTTGGTTTTATTCTAATAATGCGAACATTTTTATTTAAATAATTTTTTGTAAAAAATGCAAAATAGGAGTTAGCTGCTTTTCACTCTAAGCCAACGATATATAACATTTTTTTCTTCACTTTCGGTAATTCTAAATTCCTGAATACAATACAAGGGTTGCTTTAATTGCATATTTTTCAGAATTACTAATTCTTTCTATCTCCAGCAATCAGTCGTCATGTGTCTACCAACAGTCAGTTACCCTTCGCTATACTGCAATGTAATGCCCAAGTTCATCTTCGGTGTGTGGTGGAAGATATCCAATCAAGCGGTTAAAAATTAAAAGTTATTTATTTAATGAAATCTTGTATTTACAATTTTGATACAGCGGTATGGTCGACTTCGATGGATGTGCTCAACAATGGCTCCGATCCGCGATTTTCACAAATTTTTACTTTGCAGTAACACACCTTGCAAAATTTGGCTGGTGAAGAAAGTTGCATTATCCTTGCAATCCAACACATTATTTTCACATGGAAATGGTCGATAAAATTGATGCTCTTTGTTGGTAGAGTTGTGTTACTGCACCATTATTCACATTTGTTTCCATCAGAAGAAGAGTCAAACTGATGTCTTTTAAGCTGTCGACAGCAGTTCAACCACAGAACCAAACGATGTCATTTCTTCTTCGAGCAGGACTTCTAGTTTAGAATTCTTCCCTTTCCAATTCTCAATTTGGATTAGATGATTGTTTAATTCAAAGCTTGTGGACTTGAACATACATTTTTTCTTCACCTCAATATTTGATTCCGTCTTCTCGAACTTACCTTCCACTTTGAAGCTGCCCTTGCAAATTTACAAGTTGCTTCAATTGATCGTAGGTGCGTGTGACGATGAATTTGTCTGCTCGAATAGGTCCACTATAGTTGCTCGAAATGCAATGTTTTACATCTTTGGAATATTCTTCAATTATTGATATAGTTGCTATATGATACTGCGAGCAAAGTTTGTCCTTCATAACATACGTCCAGAGGGGGAAAAAAGTGCCAACTTCACAAGAGGGTTCACTATTTCCGGCAAATAATATGCGTTCAGTCTCTGATGTTCTATGTAGTTTCCAGCTTCTGTCTCAGCATTGCGTTAAATATTTCCTACAAATGTGTGGATGCTATCGTTAACTTCTGATGGCTCATCATCAATAGTCTCCCATTCGGTGTTGTCGTCTTTTTGGTAATCGGCCTTTTCAAATGTGAATGTCCTTATTCGGTCAAAAAGATAATCTTTTATTTTTGTTGGCTTATTAAATCCTGGCCAATTTAATTTCATCTTGTTCATCACATTCGCTAAGGAACATTTTAAAAATCGATGAGAGCATTCTTTTAAAATAATTTAAGTTTTCACATATGGCCATTACTCCGATATGCAGCGAATTTCAAAATTTTTCAGCTATCCAGGTCTGCCATTGAACACATTTTTCATAAAAATCACTTTGATGAGATGGTTTCTATCAAGACGTGTTTATGTGCGCAGTGGGTGTTGGAGTTCTTCTTCCATTATCCATAAAAAGCAGTCAGTAACATACGTCTGTAGTCTCCGAGCTTCAATGCTCAGATATATGGCGTTCTGTAATGCAAGTGAGAAGTCACAGACAACATCTTCCGGTGTGTGATTGGCAAGTGTCAGAAACGTGCTGAGCCAGGAAGTTATCACCCTCGTGGTAGGTCTCGCCGATAGCATTTGGAATGATTTGTTTGGTCTTCATCCTCAATAACCATTTGATAGAGAAAAATATGCTTTATCTGGCTATTTGCTTTTCTCATGAAATTCCTCCAGGGGCATCGATGACAACTTTTTGTATATTCTTTATTGCGTTTTTGAATATTATTATTTGCATTTTGGAACAATAAATGCAATAAAATTCATCTAGCCCGATTTCTTTGATATATCATGTGAATTCTCTATTGTATTTCATATATGTATCAATGAGTCGATGATGTCTAGTCCTTTCTCAATCCCCAAATGACGGTTACGAGCTTCATGATGAACTTTCCTCAGACTGGCAGAACTTGGGAGATAAGCTGGTTCTAGGTCCCCAAATACCATGTCCTTAGATGCTTCTTTTCGCCAAACTGAAGCTTTTTTGAAACTAAATTCACTGTTCACTTGGATGCGTATTAATCCTTTAGGTGAACGCTTTTGAATATGTGGAACCGCTTTGGTATCTAAAATGACTGCAGTAGCTAATCCCGTGGCCGGAATAAGTTCATTCAAGCATTTTCCTTCAAACGGAGACACAGCTTCCAGTTATTTTTAGCCATGCGCTGTCAGCAAAACACTGTTCGTTATTCTAGCTCGTTAAAAGACATATGCGCATAGCAGCGTTTTGAAATGATGTCAGTCCAAGGTCCACTAAGAGATTTATGTAGTAAGCCAGATCCGTCCGTTTCTTCTGAAGGTTCCATACTTTTCCACAATTTGCCCTCCAGAGTTAATGTGAAACGCTTTGATACTTCTGTTATTGCGAATTTCGGATCGTTAACTTCGCTCTCGTTTGATATAGTGAGTAATCTATCAGTTCACGGAAGAAATGATGTCTTTGGTAGTGTAATACCACAGTTTTTTTCACTTGAGTTAAAATGCTATATTTGTTTAGTCTCACCGTCTCGCGTAAAAATTTAAGGTTTCTGCTGAAATTTTGTTTCCAATGGCATCGCCGCATCGCCGGCAAGTTCTCAAACTTCATTGCTTCGGGGTTTAAGTTTTTCGTTTTCAGAAATAGCAAGTTCACATAAAGTTGTTACAATTTGATTAAAAAGATCTGCCTTCATATTGATCTATAATATTAAAATAGACTAATAGTGTGTCAGTGAACAGTGCAGTAAAGGAAAAGAAAAGATTTGAAAAAGAGAGCAAAATATGAAATACAATATTACTTACAACCAGTGGCGGACTAAGGGGGGCGGGGAGGTTTTCCGCCCGGGTGGCAGACTAATAGGGGGTGCCAATAGTAACAGTGAAATAACTATTTTGCACATTACACAAAATAAAAACACAAATAAAGCAATAAATTTGTTTCCCAAATACCAATATTTATACTTGCGCATGAATTTAGTTGCTGACCTATTCCCTTTAGGCCAATATTATACATATAAGTTTTACTTACTACTTATGTCTTACAGAAGGAACCTTCAAGAAGTTTTACATTATAGATGAAATTCCTGTAAGAAATGCTTTCGTAAGTTTGAGAACTTATCAATGCCGGTTGAGTAAGCTGTGAGAATTCCGTTAGTTGGAAAAAAAACGTATTTATACGCTTTTCTCTCAACTAACAGCTAAGGTAAAAAAATAAAATAAAAAAAAATATACGACATTTCAATTGAAAGACAGGACAAGAACAAAAAAGAAGAAAATTATGCCAGGCGAAAAGGCTGAAGATGCTGGATTGTAGTTGAAGTTCAGTTGAAATAACTGAGAAAGTCAGATTAAGCTGAACGAAGCTAACGGTACAAGGTTTAAACTGATTAGAAAGATACATAATTAGATCTGGTCGGGGACCCCGGGGTATTGCCCCGGTCACCTCAATGAATGCTACGGCCCTGAAGTTAGTACTAACAATGTAATGGAAAATTATTTCAATCGCTATCGTATTCTTCTTAAAAATTGCAGAAGATGAACATTTTACTCTTGGGAACCTAAACACAAAAAATTATCTACCACATGTGAAAATCACAATCACATCTCACACTGACACCTCTGCTTAAAAATTCATGGCATAAGAAAAAGGGATTCTGCACGATAAGATCCCCAGAGAATATTACAAATAATTCACATCGGAGAGTGTCCTGCAAAATATCACCAAGCTAAAAACCATCAACAGAAGCAAAACAAAAAAAACAAAAAAAATCAATATCGATTATCCGGACTGCATCCAAAATGAGCTCCAGTAGTTGGCAGATCCAATCACCGTCTAAATGAATTGCAACGCGAGACCAATTAAATAAAATTCTCAAGCCATCTCTTGTTTATGTGATTCTTCTTTTCCCCCAGCAAACAATATTGGTCGAGACTAAATAACATTTTTATCTCCAAGGCACCTCTCAGAAGAACCAGGGAAGTAGCTACCTACAGAGCTCACAACCAGAAGCCGCTTTTGAAGTGCCCAACATCACTGCCACCTATTGTTGGTATCCATCGATAACCGTTTATCGGTAGTTCGGATCTATTTGATGGCCAAGATGCCCACAGTGTGGCTATATGGAATGGCCAGAAGGCCAAACCCATCGGTTCCTCTCCCATCATTGCCCATTGCAAAATGTTAATTTCAAAACAGAAAAACCCTGTTCTTCAGCTTCGCATCAGAGATCATCATCATATCCCTGCGACTGCAAGAGAGCCTCGGGGAAATACTTCAAATTTATTGATGGATGCGATATGGTTCTATAAAACTTAAAATCAGAAGCTGATTAGGGCCAAAAGGTGTGTGCACAGGCACATAATACATAATACAAGTCCAGCAATCCAGCATCCAGAACTGGCCAGCAAGCAGGCAGAGAATCAGGGAATCTCTGACAGGAATCACAGAAAAAAATCGTCGCGGTGCCAAGGATCCGATTCAAAGAGATCAACTTAAGAGATTTCTGGTTTTTTGTGTTCATCTGACAGTGATAATCCTCGAGATATGCGCATTTTGGTTGTTGGAATGATGAGATATATCAAATGATATTGAACATTCTTTTCTTTTTATGAACATGTGTGCGGTTAAAGGGTTTCAGTTTTTTCTTTGATTTTGGACTTAGGTAGTGTTGTGTGATTTCAATTTTTAATTAAGAGATTCGTTTTTCGTTGTTGTAGATTCACTAAGCAAAATTCAGATAAAGTTTAAAGGAATCACAAAAATGCACAGAAGTCAAGTACAAGAAGTTTGGGTTAAGGTAGGAACTATCAAAGGTATGAAACAATCTCTTGCGTCAGTGATTCAAAGAATAACAAAATTTAGTTTTTTTTTGAGTGCTTTATCAATATTATCAGCATGTTGTATAGTAATGTACAAGGAAAAACGAAGGAAAATTATTACCCCTTTAAGTAAGCTTTCAGATTTTAACCGAGTAAATAATAAGGGTATTCATGCAACTGCGTAAAACACCAGATAAGTTTACTATTTGGTTAAGTTTATCATTTCGTCATTGTATATAAATTCTATAGTATTCTTATGAAGAAAAAAAGCTCGTGGCCATCTATGCGTCTAAATGTAATACTAATTTTTGTTAAGGGATCTCGGTAAGGCGATCACAGCGAACCTATCGAGAAAATGTCAACCTACAAAATCGTGTTTCATGAGAATACTATAGAGTGGATATACAATGATTTCGTTAATGAACTGTCAAACTTTGTATGGGAAATGGCTTACACAATTAAAAAAAGAAACTCTGACCATGTTCTGTAACTGTCGTATCGGGATTGGTTGGCGATAAAAGTTTTGAATAGAAACGTAGTGTATAAAAAAAAAATTAGGACATCTACATTTACTCAACGACTAGGAAAGCTACTTCTCAGCTCTCCCAAACCAACGCGAATCATTAGTTGATGACGACGAAAATACACCAACAACATGTTATTTATCATTGACAACAAAGTTATTGTTATTTTGTTTATCATCACCGTCATCGAATGATTCACATTGGCTTGGGAGATCCTTAATAGATGGAAGCTGTCGATTTCACAGTCGTGGTTGAACTAAAATAGTTGATAGCTCACTGTAGGGTGTCCATAACGCGTTTGAAAAAAAAGAGGACATTTTCGAAACTCCAAACTTCTGCTGTTAATCCCCCCCTCGATCACCACACCTTCATCAAAATAATTGATAAATATGACCAAAAATTTACTTTAAATTTATTTTATAAATATATATTATAATTATACAAGTATTTTATATAAGTACACAAGAAGCAGCAGTTTTAATACTAATAGGTAGTTTATTTTAACATCTTTTTTAAGAAAACACATCTGTGATATAAGTCAGTGTATACATACATATATTTTATAAACACTTTTTTGCGCTTCAAACTAATAAAACTAAAATACATAAACACCTAATTGAATTCAAAATACCGCAGAATTTTAGTAAAATGTAGGCAAAATAGAGATTAATTTTCTTCCTCATCCGAAGTGCCATATTTTTGGGAGCTCTGAATTTGATTAAGATACTTATTTCATATAAAAAGGTTTCATAAAACTTTTGACAGCTAAAATCTTTTAATTTATAGGCAACTATGAGAATCCTAAGCTCTTAAACGATTTCGTTCTTTTGTCCATTGCGAACCCATCAACGAGAAAATACATTCCATATTCATATTTTGCGCAGGAAAACCAAAAAGGGACTGGCACATTTTAAGAGCTCTGAATTAAAGTCTAGACTTGTAGAAAAATTAAAAAAGCTGGCCCACTTTTGAACAGATATTTTGTTTTTAAAATTTCATTTTCTTTAGAAAGAAACTTGTTTAAATAGCAAAATTGGTCAAACAACTTTGAGTAATCCAGTAAAACTTCCTAGAAATTCGGTTGTCGATACTTTTGTCTAAGTCTTCCCATACTTATTTCTTTTTTAAATGTATCCATCGATCCTAGTAGGAAGGTTTTTACTTCAGTGTACTAATCAGAGAATATCAAATAAAGAAGCCAATCCTCAGCTGTGAATTTAATTTGCCTACAAACTGAAGTGAACAGCTGATGTATTAGAAATGTCAAAGGAATTGAAAAACAGTGACAAAACGCAGACATAGAATCAACTCCTCATTCTGCACATCATTTAGCACAGGTCTTATTGCTGTTGCAATTCACATCTATTCTTCGACACAAAATAAAATTAAAAATACAACAATATAAACGAATAGGTTTTGCAGGGTGAAACGTACGAAGGATTGGCTTCTTTATTTGATATTCTCTGGTATTAATGATTTATTTTATATTTTAGGGGACAATACAAAAGTACATTAATGAAAAGTGTGTTAAATTAATAATTTGGTCACTTAGGAAAAAAAGAGATAAAAAAGAGTACAAAATAAAAAAGAGTAAAATAAAAGAATTTGATGAAAAAAGAAAGAATAAGAAAGATCAGAGTCAAAAAAGAGAACATGTTCTCTTTAAAAGAGATGTTCTGGAAACCCTAGCTCACTGATATGGTCACATGGAAAAGAGCGAATAGATGGAAACCATATGGTACTTCCATAATTGCGTTTTGCTACTTTTCGTCAGATTTCGTTAACTTTTGCTTTTGGAAGAGAGATCCAGAGCGCACCCCACAGAAGTGAAACTGTCATTTTGTGAATAAGAAATGAAAAAAGAGAGATGATTCATTTAATTTAAGTGGAATATAGCTCTCTTCTCCTTTTTATTCAGTCTTATCGCAAATAAATTTTCACCCGGATTTTTCCCCCGTGTGATACTCTCCAATCGTAAACAATTTTAGAAAAGAGCTGGTGGATTTTGAAAATATAACACGTATAAGTTTTACTTTTGTCTTTTTTATTCCAGTTTTTTCTGTTAATGTCCGCGGTACTGCCTCTTGCGAGGAACTGACAAATCCTCCAAGAGTATACTTGTCATGAAAAAGTGCTTCTTATTTAGCCGTTCGGACTCGTCAAAAAACTGTCCTCCCCCCTCTATTCCTGCCAACAACACGCACAAAGGAATGGTTGTGAGTTTTAAGTCACTAGGCCCTGGTTCTCCACGAGCTATTGCGCCACCCAATTTATTTATTTATTTATTTTGTCTGTTTATATTAACTTATTTTATCTTTCGTGTTCAAAGTGATACATTCGGGGCAGATCTCCCTCCCAAAAAATAATTAAACTTCCGCCATGATTTCCTTCAAGCTGGATTGAAATAAACGCAAGCATGCATTTAGTTTGACGATAGAAGGTATGCCAAATGCTTGTTTGGGTGGTGGCACTTAATTTAAATATCCAGAAAATATGTGACAGCTGGAGGTCATTCCGTAATTTTAAAAATGATAATCGTCAAAACGATTATCGTTAACGTGATTGTCAATAATTTGCTTCACGTAACGTCTATCGTTTTATTTTTCGTAATGCAGTCCCCTACAAACCTACAAGCATGAAAAATATATTAAGTGAGCTTGAAAATCAATGCAAATGATACCTTTTTCTATCCCTTAAGTTTCTTCCAATTCTGTTTAGGTTTCCCCGATCTCTTTCTTAGGTGGTTAATCTGAAGGCTATGGTATAAAAAGATTTTAAGAAATACAAATCTGAATGCTACAAAAATTAAGTAGATAATTGTATTTCATTAATTTATTCACAAACTTTGAAAGTCAAATAATTTAAATAAAAATTCTCTCAAAATATTTTGAAACTAGCTCGAAGTTATTTCCGGGGGAATTTATATTCGAGGGAAATTGGCGATGAGAGTATTCAGCTCCTGGGAAAACAAAAGATAAAGACCTATCTCCCTTACCTCGGAATTGGCGATAATGATGGATTTACATGTATCTTGATTTCATTTCTTGAAAAAGAAAGGGATGTTAAATATAAAAATTTCGTTTGTTGGATAGAGAGGTAAGAGAAAAAAAATCAAGAGCATCTTGATAATATCAAGATTATAGAAAAACAGAGAAATCAAGATCAAGATTATAGTAAAGACGAACATGTTCATCTTGATTATGGAATTTTCGTCTGTATTTGTGGGTACATGTTCATGTTGTGTATGTGTGCATGTTTTGCTATAACTTTTTGGCGCGATTTTACAAAACAAAGAAGTGAACTGTCAAACCCGAAAAAAAGTCTTACCAAGTTGTTCGTTGTGAACATAAAACGGAACACAAACAATAAATTTCAATAGTAAAAATAACAAGAAAATGGAAAATAAAACCAAAAAAATAAAAAGCAATAAAGTGATATATAGTGGTGATAAATAAATAGTTGCTTCTTAAATTATTCTATTTAGTTGCAGGAAACGATGATTTACGACCATGACCTGGACCAAGACGAGGTTGATGACTGTACTGTACGTTGTGTATTTTTATTTTAATTTTTTTGTTTTATTAAATGTATATTATCTTTCAGACTGCACTGCCTATTATTACATCGAGGAAACACAACCAGAAAACTTGGAAGCACAAAATTAAGAGTCCCAATAGTTTCCGGACGAAAAACAGGCAAGTTTACTCTGTATAGCCATGAAAAATAGCTATTTATTGTCTTTTTATTTGTTTCCATTGGGAACTAAGCCTTGTCATTTTGCCAAGATACAGCTCCGGACCCAATAAAATGTTTTGAAAAACTATTTCTCAGGAGCTTAGTGGCGTTGGAAGAATTTCCGGAATGTGGCCGTAGTCGTTCTAGATTGCTTTCATGTGATCTCCAGCTTCCTCTAGTTATTTGGCCATCAATGTCGGTGCTGATCAGCCCGTGTTCAATAAAAGTGTTGCCGGCATGGTTTCGCAGCCAAATATGAAGGCAAACAGTACTCTGAACCATGAGTTGAGTGAGAAGCAGGCTGGCATTTATTGCTCCTCGGAATACTCTCCACTTCACCACCAAAATCCCAAACGAATTTTCTATTACACGTCTGGCCCTGCTCAGCCTGTAGATAATTGAAAATTCTCTATACAAATGAGAGATTTCTCCTGCTGTAGGGCTTTAACATATTGGTGGTAAGGCTGAAAGCATCATCAGCTACAATGACATATGGGGCATTTTTCAACTCCAAGCACACATCCCGAGGTGGTGGGAGCCTGAAATTAAGACAAAGATTGATTTATGCTCCACTAAATATTTCGAAACTATACTTACGGGAGAGTATTGGAATAGAACTTCTTTCCAAACTCGGAGTTCTGAAATACCCCACCATCATTTTGCCTTCCTGCTGCTCCGATATCACGAATGAATAATTTGCATCGCACATGGCCATTAAGACGATGGAATAATCTTTTCTATAGTTAAAAAACTCCGAACCGGAATGTCAAGGGCGCCAACACAGTTTGGAAAATTCCATTTACACTCAAACTCATTGGCAATCCTTAAAAAGGTGTCGCGGTTGAGTTGAGGAAAGACTCTTGGACGCAATGCTTCCGTAATTGATTGAGTTGCTTCCATTAAAATGTTGTGGACAACAGATGCCGAACGTTTGTAGCAAATAGCCAAACTTTGTTGGGATTCACCCGTGGCTAAATACCTATACAAATAAAAACTTAGCTATTTTCATTCACACTCCACTTATTATGTTTTTAATCATCGTATTGTTATTACTAGGCGCATTTTTGAGCAAATCGGTTCGCAAATAAAGTGCTGTTTTTGGATTGCTGGGCCAACTAGAGCCAGCAGTTCTTCGAGCTGTGAAGAAGTTACTCTTAGGTACTTTTTGAACAGTTGAGGATCGTCAACAGCACCAATTCCTTCAAAAACTGTCACAAATGCGCCACTGGAGTTCCACTGCTGAAGATAGGGTAAACCCAGAACCGCTTCTTCTTCTTCTTTGGAGCTTCTTGAGGTTCTTCAAAGATGAAGGAAGCCAGAAGAAGGCTCATAGCTTTTCTTTTCCTTTCGATTTCCATTTTTGTTAAAACCACAAAACTATTTTACTTTTAAAAATCCAAATAAGTATTTCGACAGCCAAAACATATGTTTGTGACAGCTGTCAGCAATTTATAGCAGTTTATAGCAAGTAGCAAAGGTTAACCACCGGTGAACTCTTTCACACATTCGTATTGTGATGTATATCTGAACCGTTCTACTTTTCTTGAAGAATCAAGATCAAGGTGCATGTAAATCCACCATAAGGCTGATAGTTTGGAAAGACACTTTTCGTTGGTTTTTGACTTAAGCTTCCAAGAGCTTGCTACTGTTATAGTTCTACCTTTACATTTATTTACCGTTCTGAGACTCCGATTTCGCGTTGGTTCGGGAGAGGTTCTCCATTTAAAAATAAGTTCGAAAACTGAACACGTCCTATCTGTCACGTTTTTGACATTTAATTTTGACGTCTATCGAATATCTGATTCAATTACGCAGCATTTAACCAAATGAATAAAAAGGTCGTTCGTGCAAACGTTTGCGTAAACTTATCATTTTACACAGTTTGTAAACTTACGACATTGCAACAATTATTTGAATTACAGAATTTAATATACTAACATTTCCAAATCCAATATCGATTGATCCCATTAAGTGCAGTATTGTATTAAAATTTTAAATAAGGGAAATAAGAGTTGATGCTATGAAACCGGTTGATATCCCAAGATGCAGTAAGTCGTAAGTGCTTATGTTTTCAAATTTCTAGATAACGACGGACTTGTAACTTATATTTTATATATATATTTATCAGATTCCAAGAGATTTTCAGGTTTCCGGATAGGTTTAGCTATGGATTATTTCATTTGATTGAAAAGATAACAATATTTCTCTAGTTGCAACCACAAGCCCGTGGAATGATCTATTGCACCTCATATAAAGAAATGCATTTAAATATGTTGTTTATAGTATGTAATTTGTTATGTTATGCGAGTCAATTTCGTAGGTTGTGAAAACGTTATATTTTTTCGATAGTCGTAGATCTTAGGTAGAGTTATTTCACACATAACTGCCAAACGGGCTTATTTCACTTACTGCAACACCCAACCGCCGGGAACAGCTAACCGGTCCTCAGATCAATAGTAGATCCACAAAATAAAAATGGGTTTTCACACATTGCTGGAAGAAGTGGTATGCAAAAGAGAATATCGGGTAAACGGTACCGACTGTTGCAGTTGCAACTCCCAGAGTTACTGAAGAAGTGGTGACTTATCTCGTTCGAGCCATTTTTTTGTATTTAATTTTTTTTAATTTGCTACATTTACCTCAGCTATCTGCTAAAATGCAAAAATGCAATGCACTTACCCAGAAGATTATATTTAACCAATCAATCAACAATGTACATAGTTTGATATAGTCTCTGGCGTCTCTTATGGCAAAATGTCAAAATGAATAAGCCAAGCTTGAATACTATTTATTATCTATAAAGTATTGAATTATTAATATAGTTATTTTTTTTTTAATTTCCATTATTATCTACACTACTGTTCTAATTAATTTAATTAATGTGAACAAAGTGCCTTCCCTTGGATTTAATTACTTCTTGTACCCTTTGTGGCATAAAATCAAAAAGATTTTGGTAATTTCCTTTGACCACATCATCTCTCGAAACACACCTCAATAATCTTCTTTTCTTAGAAATGGTTCATCATTTTCCAAAAAACATGACATGGAGCTTAATCCTGCTCAAAGATGGGTGTGACAGTTACTTAAAATCTTCTCGGTTTTTGGGCAAAGCGGGTGTCTAGCATTGCCTTGTTTATATCACTGTTCATCATTCCTTCAACTGAAATAACTGGGCCTGTCCCAAAGGGTGTTTCACTCTTTGAACAAAATGGGCTTAGGTAAAGTTTTTTTTTTTGCACTCTTACGAACAAACTTTGAGTGCCGACCCTACACTAGAAAGAGTATTTCGTCTGAGAACAATACCTTCCTCCAGTCCTCTGCCGTCCAATGTTTGTATTTTCTGGTCAATCTAGTCTTTCTCATCGTCGGGACAGCTAAGAATAGCCTTTTCCGTAGCCTTATGGCTTATATTCCCATTTCCAAAAACTAGGTTACCGGAAGTTCCCCTTTACTGGCTGAACAGAATAGGGACGGAGCTGCAACTGGAGCTGCAACTGGAATAGCTGTCAAAACTTTGAATATACACAAATTCAATGGTGCGAACAGAACGCGACGCAGCTGCAGATGGAGCTGCAGACACAGCTGGACAAGTTGGCCAACTTTTAACTTTTGCTTGCAGCTTTTTTGACGTTTCAAAATTGCGAGCAAAACGGATTGTTTACATGTTGTGGGTTAAAGTGATTTTTAAACTCTTTTCAATCACTCATATAGACATAAAGCAATTTTACCTTCGTTTTCATCATTATTCATTTTTATTTTTGTTTTCATTTTTATTTTCGATACTAAAATGTCAGAAAGCTGTACAGCTGCATTGTGGGCGCGTAAAAAAAAATCACGTACGACACTTTTTGACAGCTATTCCAGTTGCAGCTGCAGCCCCAGTTGCAGCACTCTATTCTGTTCAGCGAGTTAGAAGGGGGCATTCCACCTTTTTCATACCAAAATAATTTTAAAAAGATTCTGTGTTGTACATCCATTTGAAGTTCAAAATCCTTTAAAAGCTGAACGCATCCACTCTATGAACTACATCTCACTTCAGGTGCAAAAGTTTTCCTTCATATGTCAGTTTATGATTTGTGCTGCTATATGTTCTTTGTGAACAAAAAAAAATAAAAATTGACTACAAAAAAAATTATTTTCGTTTGCGTTTAAAATTCAAATGTTTGAAAACACTAATTAAAAAAGGAAAGTGTGCGTATAATTAGTGCTGTGAAAAGAGTTCCGAGTGTGTAACAAAAAGCAAAGAAAGTCCTGAATATGGACATATTTTTGAAAAAAAAAAAACAATGGCGATCACTGGGAAAAAATACATTATGCTCTTTGGATGGCACATGGCGATCTACGCAGATCTTTCTCATGGAAAGTCAAAGCAATGCAGCCAACCATTGCAAACGAGAAGGGAAATTGATTTTTCGGTTTGACAGTTTCGGTGCACTTATTTATAGAGGTGTTTATGAGCGAAACTTGTGGTACTTACCTATCCACAGTGGTTTCGGGTTTCGGTTGAGTGGAGATGGCATCAAAATTCAATAAAATCTGAATCACTCAACGGATTTTGATGAAATTTTCAGGCATGATAAAAGATAATTATTTAAAATAATTAAAAAAAAAATATAGTAAGGAAATTCTCAAAATTAACATTTACTTGGGTGTGTTATATTTATATCCATAAAAAGTTTCTTGCCAAGCCCACTTTCTGTAGATTTTGAGTATGCTTTTCTTGTTTGTGTTCAGTTGCAGTATTGGCCCGAAATATTTTAAACGACACAACAGACTTTGATGAAATTTCAGGCATGCTAAAAAATAGTTTATAAATAAAATAAATTGGGTGTCACAAGAGCTCACCATACTCCCGAAAACCCAAAATGCGAAAAACCCCAAAATACCAAAAAAACAAAAGCCGAGAAGACCGTGAACCCAAAGTAACGAAAACCTTAAGTTCCGAAAACCCAAAGTACCGGAAACCCAAAGTACTAAAAAAAATTTACAAACTAGTTTTGATATAGGTAGGTGCCGTTATCACTTTGGATAAAGGATGTCGAAGAGTTTTTTTCAGACTACATAGTATTACCACGGTTATCAATACCAGCCGAATGCGGGACTTCCGTCGCTAACTGTTGATGGTTTTGTGGAACTTGGTTTGGTGTGTTAGATTGTATGTTAACAGTTACCCAGCTCGTTATGTTTTATTCGAAAAGAGGCTATCCAAATATAAATTGAAATTTTCTAATAAATTGTCGGCCATTGCTTTATATTTTGAACCTTCCTTCGTTTACTGTTTTGTGTCAAATTAATGAGATCTAAGGAAACCTCTATTTTTTACGAGTCGCAGTGAACAAATTTTCACCACACAGTTTCATGGTCGAAGCAAATTGTACATTTCTTCGGCTGTTCACCACTCATGATCTGTTATTATCAGTGCTTCTTTTAAATGTGGAATTCCACATCTTTGTCTTTACGTCATTAATAACAGGCGGTTGCTGTTGCTTGCCTAGAATGACCTGATTATGCAGAAGTTTTTTTTTTTTTTTTTTAAGTCGTACTCATTTCATTGACATTGATCTTGTCTGAAAAGTCATTTGAATCTTTGTCAGAATCCTAAACGTTATAAAGATGACTTTGAGATTCTTCGTCAATAATACTCCTCGGATTTGGATGGACGAATAAAGCAAAGCCGCCACATATTTTCTTTTTCAAATCTGTTTTTACAGCTTTGGGCATATTGCTGGCGTTATCTGTGACAACCATCAACACTTTATCATAGATTCTCCATCCAACTAGTACTATGTTCCCACCGGAGTGAAACCTCGGATTTCGGAGATGTCAGTCCAAATCTTCACATTTCCCAAAACAGTTTTGAGATTTCGAAATACGAGATTTCGTTGAAATCTCAATGAAATCTTGTATCGATGCGAACTAATCTTTATGAACAGACCCATTTTTAGCTTTCACCATACAAAGGTGAAAAGCTTTTTTATACAAATTACGATCTTTCTCTCAAGCACCAAGCAGCAATCAAAAAGCGAGAGTATGATATTAGCCGCGTTTTATTATCGCTCATAACCCATATAGTTCACCTCGTGAAAATAAAACGATGTGGGTTAGTGCAAAAGCAGTGCTGTATATCAGTCTCTTTTTTTCTTATGTTTATTTGTTTTTCATGTAAGCACTCTTTTCCTCTCTATTCCTAATACTGCTGACAAATCGCTGACATCCATTCACAATGGTAAATAGCCCTCTGCCGGTCAGAGTGAAAACCTCTATCTGGGTTATTGAAATTAACCTCGATAGAAACCTAGATCCCATGTTGTTTTTGTAATGCATGTTAAAAGATAACTTCGACCTAGACCCAGAGATAATAAAACGCAGCTATTGTATTTGACATTTGAGCGGAGAGAAATACAAATACAGAAGCACCCCAAGGTAGTTGTTTGTATTTACATGAGGCGTAATCTTGGTTTTGGCAGTGTGGAAAGTTTTCAGCTGAAATCTCAGATTTCGCTTTGGTGGGAACATAGTGTAACACTTTCATTAGTGTTGGCTATTGCTGCTACACTGTGCGGTGTGCACCCCTCCGTACTTTGCGTACTCTAAGACCATGTGTTGTATTTTAAAATCTTCATCAATCAAATGAGCAGTAACTCAGTAACTGAAGTCCAGTGGTCGGTGGCTATGCACACGCTTTAAGCCGTGTTTAGTTTGTGCATAGTTTCTTCGTGTACATCTTGTCTAGCAGTGAATTTAAAATGTATTTTCTATCGGGTAGTTGTTCATTCGGGGCACAAATCTTAACAAAATTTTTGAAACCTTTATCTTTGACTACAGAAAGGGCTGATAGTCGTAAATATGTAAAGAGTCCCATCAGTCCCTTATCATTCTTTTGCTTCTGTGTCAGTGTCACATGTGAAAGTCCGAATGCTTTGCTGCCTAGAAGTCTGAGGAGTTTTGTTACCAGTGTTCAGAGCCGGCTTTGGTGTTGGTGAATCTCTGTCTTCAACCATGGAGTCTTGTTTTCATTCTGTATCATTTCTATTTAGTATACCAAAGCTTAACCTGTCAGGTTTCAGGTTTAATTGACAGGTATGTCCTAACCGTGCACAAACGTCCCCAATTTTAGCGATCGAGTACTAGATGCGTATTGTTTGAAGTGCTATAACTTCTTAACAGTTTATATTACGAACAAACTTTGACAGACTTTTTAATGGTAAATTACCTCAGCTATAGCTGTTTGTAGAACATTCTTTTTCTAAAACTAATCGTTTTCGAAATTTTTGGCGAAACACCATATTTGTGAACCCAAATGAAGGTTAAAGCCAGCTCTCAGTTGATTCATGGGAGCAATTTATGTATGCATGTCAATTGAGGCATCCATAAGATATTTTGGCTTTGTTGCACCTCTTTGAAACTTTACATTTTAGGTTCAACAGCCTCGTCATTTCTGCATCATTTTGTGTCGTCTTCATCAATGTTGTTAAAATCTCCAACAGCAATTCTTTACATACAATTCTATATGCAAACTTTGCTCTTAAGCCTTAAGGTATCACTAAGTTTAAATAAAAAAAATATAAATGTTTCAACCATATTGCCTAGGTCCACCTATGATATCTCATTACGTCCAAATATTTTAGCACCTGAAACGATTAGTCTATTTTACCACACAACAACATAAATCATTATGCGTGTAAGATCTTTGCACCAAAATAATGCGATAACTATTTATAATAACTGTTAAATCCGACATAATGATTGCCATTTCCAAAACACCGCCAATCTAAATCTGTGATAATTCTTCCGTTGGTGTTGGCGGTATAATATTGCTGTTGGTAGTGGATTAATATTTCTCACACGCAATAAAATAATAATAATAAAAAAATAACAAAAATAACATCCATTCAAATAAAAGTCCACTTACTACCTGCTTTCGATCTGTCTGACTTATGTTGTTCCAAAGACCTTAATCTCTTCTCACCTATCACAGAGACTTACAATTGGCAAATCCACTTAATGAGGTCATCTTTTATGAATAGGTAAGTCCAAGTATGCCCGTTGGTATGATGTAGGTTCACTCAAAAAATTGCCAGCAACAATGGACGAACCATGATCACCTTCAGACAGTGGGACAGGCTATTTGGCTTATTAGGAATAAATTGGAAAGAAGGCAATTTTATCAATTTTGATACATTTTTTTGGGTTTTTTTAACTCAAATAAAAGCTAAGATTAAAACAAAAAATTTCCAAATTTTGTTTCAGCTAAAAAATAGGTGTTTTTACGGGTGTGTTTCATAAGAAGACACTTACGCACTAAGATATGATTTGCGTTAAGAACTTAATATTTTAAAAAATATAGTTCATATCCAAGAAACTTGACTAATTAGTAGACAGCCTTATGTTTAAATAGCAAAACGTCAAAATTTGATTTGAGTGTGTTACTATAAGATAAAAACCATCCAGTTTTAAGGCAAAGCTATCCCAGTGTGCTCGTCGATTATCCGAATTTTGTATCTTTTTTGGTTAAAATAAAAAACACCGCATACATAGCGAGATTATTATGATTATTGTTCGACAACCAGGTTTTTTGTCTTCTCTGAGGCTATACATAAGATGATGACAACAACAACCAACGGAGATCTTCAACAAAAAAAAAACCTCGCCCCTAATAACAATCATAACAATTCTGCAAAAGTCAGGAGGACTCACTATGAAACGAGTGATCAAGCGGGCTCAGAGGATAGGGCACTTATTATAGGTTTATCTGGTCAAAGTGGAGAGGTCTTTTGTTCTTCATGGTACCTCCTTTGTTCACACACAAAAAGTTTCAAGAATCATACCTTCAAAAGAAGAAGACAAAAAAAACTATTACACATAATAAAAGACCAAGTTCCGTCTTTTGGGGGCTTCTGGTTATTTTCGGGCTATGGGCTGTCATCTTGGACAAAAGTGAGCAAGGATGTGAATTACATTTTGTGCCCGGAGGACTTATCACAAAAGACATAGAGAAAGAGATGCCATTTTGGTGAGGCACCTTACCAGCGAGCTCAGCAACATCCATATTTATCCCAACTCAAGCATCGGAGGTAAAGATTGCAAGATGGAACATTGTAATTACACAGAACAGAACACTGTGCCATAATGAGAGCAAAATTTAGAGTCCGAGGCCAGTTGATTGTACATACACATAAAGGTGAACTGTATAGGTACACCGAGGGATCTCATCATGTTGTCCAATTCATGACCGAACTAAAAATATATCTCAGGGCGTTCGTGCGCGATTCAAGTTGAAGTGAAGATGACGCACCTGCGGCGGCGGCAGCGAGCTTAGACGGTCTAAATAGACACACAATCATATACAACGGCCATCTGGGAGTGTGTATAGAGGTTCTCTGATGGTGCAAGGAGTGGATTTCAAACGCACTTATAATGCCTTTCTACAAAAATAACCGTCCAATTCGAATCTTCCGCAGTTCCAGTCCAGCTACAGCTCCTCAAAGAAAAGAAAGAAGCTACAGTAGCAACTGTTCAAGTATCGTTCAGTGTATGTTTTAATTTTTATAACCACTCGGCGCGAACGTGTTATTATGTTGCGACGTGTGTCTGCCAGACGATTCATTTTCTCTACCTTCATCTTAAGGGGCTGGGATGAAGATCCGCGTATGTATAGCTAGAAGATGAGTTACCTCACTGAATGGACGGACGATGGGATGTGGTCATGGATGGCAGAAGATGTACCAGAGTAATCAACAGATGCGATTAAAATTAGAAGATGGAGAGAGTAAAATATTTCATTATAAATTCAAGACTATAACAGGAGCGAATCAAAGGTTAATAAAGCTTTTCTTTTGGAATGCTTTTTGTTTGAAAATCGAAGCTTTAAAATTAGATTATTGTAGGAATTTTTCCTTAGTTAAATAAAATTAGAAAATTTTTTTATTTTGCAATCAACTTCTCGTATATGTAGTTTAAAAAGGTAAAATAGCTGAAAAGCTTTATATCTCTTAAAGCAAACCAACAGCAGCAAGAGAAGTGTTTTTAGCAAGGTAAAGAGAGGTGAAGAAGATCATGCGTAGAACAAAAAGGGCGTGTACCGACGCAGTTTAAGGAGATCAAAGAGTCCCGCTTTGGAAACAAAATGGTTACGAAAATCCAATTACGCAGATTTTTTCGAAAAATCGATAGTAGCCTCGTCACCTAACTGCATGAAGTACTAGATACTTACCTAAGGTGGCGCTACAGTCCGGGGTCGACCAGGGCCTCAACCAAGAAACTTCTTCCAGTCGGCTCGGTTTCTAGCTAGCTGTCTCCAGTTTCACATGCCAAGTTGGTTAAGGTATTCTTCAGCTTGCGTGCATCACCTGTTACACTGTCCTGCTCTACGGTGCCGTCCCACGGGTTTGGATTCAAAGACTTTCCGGGCCAGATGTGACCCATCCATCTCAGTCTTTGGCTTTATAAAATTCTACTTAAAAGTGACAAAATGAGAAAAGTAACGTAAAGTTCGAAGTTGTTTTGACTAAAACTCCATGAATTTGTTTTTGAGCAGGACATGCGACACATGAATGAAAAGGTATATTTCTCATATTTAAAGAAAAAGTAAAGAAAATTAAAATCGAATGATAAATGATAAAAAATAACGGGTTTTTAGCCGTATGATGTGGTTTTGGGAGTATATTGAAAATTTCAAGTATACCATCTCTTTCAGCTCAAAAGGACCTACAACTTCTACCAGATGCCAGTTACCACTGCCGCACAGTGTTATCGATAACAAAACGAGAATTTTAGTTTGCCATTACCATTTTTACGGGACAAAAGTTAAATTCAGTTAATCATCTGGACATAGCTAACTCTATATGCACATAGTTGTTGTTGTATTTGACATGTAAATTATTGATTTCCATCGTCGAGACAATAAATTGGGACAAAATGGCGTTCCCCGTACTTTTGAATGGCTTCTTCGTCCATTTTTTTTATTAAAGGGTAATGGGAATAACGCACATGACAAAGTAAAATTGTGAAATTAAATTCATTAGAGCATTTACAGTTGACCGCTGCTTCTATACACACATTTTACAAATGGAATTGCCTGGCAATGAAAATGCCCACCCAAGAAATAAATTTCGATTACCTTTCCAATTGCCATCGCCTCAAATATTACCGTTGGCCACAGCGTTAACAACAACAAAAAACTGTCGTCATCGAATATTTCGAGCCTCAAATCCCCTGTTTTTGATATGTAATATGAAATTTTAATTCAGTATAACTTTGCCATTTGTGTTCTCAAATTCTACTCTTTAATTGAAAAATTGATGAAGAAGTTATTCAAAATCACGGGAACCCCATTTTGCTTCAATTTATTGCCTTGCGCCAGCCGATGGAAAACAATCTCATGTATTGGGCAATATTTCCATTGACAAAGCTCCTCCATTTGATTTATTCAAGGCAATATAGCAAAAAGTGAGGCAATTTATTTCCTCAAATATTGCAGATTGGGCCAATGAGATAGTGTGGAAGAGATAGTTAGAAGCCAGGACTTCAATTTGATGTATGAAAAGAAAGAGCTTTTTATGGCAGCTCAAATACATTTATAGGACGTTTAAGTCTTACAGAAATGTAAGAAGTGTAAGCGAAACTCAATAAGCGAATACCACAAAAAAGTTCACCACCTCACCCTTAAGTGCGAGCGAGATAAAAACGTTTAAGAGAGAAATAGCAATATTTCACCTCAACTCTATTGAGAGAGTGCGAACTATACATTACACCTATTTCAGCCCAAAAAAGTAACTGTTTATTTAACCCGCGTCTTTTCAGCTTGCCTTGCAGTTGCAGCGTACAAATTTCATTTTCAGTTTAAACTTTAAAGTGAGTAGTCAGTCAGTCAGCAAGCACATAGCAACATAGTTAACTTATATTAAAAAAAATAACTAATATACCATCACAATTAATAAACCATACAAAAAGTTCATCTCTGCTTAGTTTACCCGCGCCTTTTTCCTTTTTTTTTGTCATTATGTTCAAAGTCGTCCAAACACTTGCATTTTGCTTACAACGACGGTTCCTTCTGCCTAAGAGCAGGATGGCTTTCTCTTTTGGCCAACCTCCAGGAAATGGAAAAACTGTTGAGAGATCCTTCCTCCCTCCCAGAAACTGGTTGGAACTCACAGCCATGCCACAAGAAGCGAGAATTCCATTCATTTGAAGAGGTGGAGGCGGATGTAAACCGCATGAAATCCAACAGCGATACGGATGGTTCCATACGACACGAAGTGCGCCCCAGTCTGCAAAAAAAAAGAAAGTATCGAGGGAGATCTTTGATATGTATCGCCAAAAGCTTCGATTATATGTTGAAGGCTAAGGTAGGTACAAAGAAATGTGATGAAAACCAAAATTCATCATATCCATGTTATAATGTAGTTTTAGATATCTTTTAATAGAACTTTTAATAACTTTTCCTTCAAACCATAAAAAGATTTACAAATCTATGATGAAAAGCATGTCATGAGGAGTTTTTTTATATGGGTACGGCGAGTTTTGGTTTTCAAAAATTCATATATAAAGATATTTGGGTATGTAAAATAAATGAAATAACAAAAAAAGTATTCTTTCAGGAACAGGAGCAATATAGGTATACATTCAGAATATTCAAAACATTGCCTTAAGCCCGGAAATTCTAGTAATCTTCAGGATAATACTTCACATCAGAGGTCGAAAATAAAACCTTTTGAAAAGTCTTTAAAATTTCACTTGCCTGCCGAGACTTTTAAAAATGGTCACTTAATAACCACTTAACTTAAAAAGAAATTTTTTTGGTTTCTCTCAGTGAGAAACTTTTATTTTGATTTTTTTAGGTTTCGGTTAACCACTGACCACTTATTGCTGATTTTTATTTTGTTTTGTTGTTTTAAAAGCTCTGCTTTTGGATTTTCAAAGACTTGTTTGGTAATTCATTGTTTAATATTCTCCAATAAAAGTGTAGTGGAAGTGCTGATCGTAATTGACTCTTTTTGGTCTTTGAGGTGACACGCGTCTTTAAGATTGTGGTCAAAATCTTGCACCTTAAAATCCGCTCAAAACGAAATACAATGTCACCGACGATGATGGACACAATAACGACAGCGACGATGGCACGATGGTGATAGAATAAAGTGACGATTTCTTGGCGTAATCTTGCCGATTGCGTTTACACGTAGTTTTGTGCATTATTGTCCCATGTGGCATACGCCTCACCATGGCCATATCTTCTTGCCGTATGCATTTAAGTACACGTACACGAGGTTTTCTTGCTTATGGTTATAATTTCATCTCGTTATGATCTTATTTGAAAAATTAGCTTAAAGAGATCTTTTAGGTTAGTCAAGAGCTTTCTTGGATGATTGTGTGTTGGCTGGTCAACGGGTTCTCATCTGGATTTTTACTTCTTCTTTGGGGCCTCTGTGCCACTCACGCAACTCCGTTGACCCACTTAGGGTATGTATGTTCAGTCGGCAGTAAGATGTCAATTGTCATTGTTAACAGTTTTTTCCTGGCCAGTCAGGTACCGTTGTCAGCAGCTTGAAAAAATTTAGTTAAAATGAAACTCTAATTGCAATGATAGTCGGACTTTGGTAACATAAAATCGAGATCACAGCGAGACGATGATAAGACATGAACAATGACAAAAACCAGGGGTAAATGTCACGGCGTGACTATAGCGATATTATTGCGAGAAATCCACGATACAGGTAGCCGTGTAAATGAAACATAAAACCACTAACCTAACCTTACCTATTTGAAAAGTAATTTTGAAAAAAGAGACTATAGCGAGACCAAAGCGAGATGATGGAAAAACATTCTAAATCCCAAAAAACACGTGTAAATATCACGGCGAGTTAAAACCCACGACACATATAGCCGTGTAAAGGGGCATGGTGAGACAAAAGCGAGACTAACGCAATGACCACATTGCCACGTCGTTATCGTAATACCTCTTCTTTTGTAAATTTTGATGACGATTTGAGTCTACTGAGTTCTGAATTATTAGAAATATGTTTCAGGTTCATTGTTTCCCTTTATATTTTAGAAAAAAGTCAACAGATAAGAGTTATTCTGGAAGTTAAATTGTAAATCTCACCAAAGGACCTAAAAAATTAATTTTTAAAAATAAATCTCAGACCGAGACCAAAATAAAATTTGACGAATTAAATATCTCTCAGTGAGAAACCAATTGAAAATAAAGGTCAACTATTATTTACGATCTCTGCTTCACATGTAAGTTGTACTAAATTAAATAGCAAAGAAATAATCACACTTTAACGAACGTCAATTTCGATTATTTGTATTCTAATTATCGATTGTCTTACAATTCAATCTCAGAGTCATGTAAAGGATTCCTCCGCAAAATTTTTAAGTTTTCTTACCACTTCTTGACAGTGCAAAATATGTGATCAAAACTTTTATTTGTGTTGAGATCTCACATATTTTATTCCGTCAAAAGGAATTAAGCCAATTCAAAAATTTATTTTTCTTAGAAATTTGGCAGCAAAACAGAACTTTTGCTGAAAAAGCCTGTTCACGAGACAGAGATCACAACGAAAACATAAATGTTAAAAAAAGAGCCAAGTTCTTATATGTACAAGAAATCTGTGCATACAACGTCAAAAAAAGTAATTAGATCTAAAATATTTATGCCAAGTTTTAAGTTCATGAAGTTTAATATCAAATATCTGAATTAGAATAATATCGAAACAACTCCAAATTATGACAGAAATTGGTATTAAATGACGAATGATTAAAATTTGGTGGATTTACTTGGCAAGTTTTCTCTTAATTACTTACTTAATCACAAATTTAAAATGTATGAAAACTTGACCAGTAAACCCACCAAATTGTAATCCTTGTATATACGTCAAACCCCACCGCTTTACCAAATTTCATCTTTCTTCAACAATCGGAAGTGCTCCATATAATTTATAAGAATTTTTAAGACAGTGGGTGGATGCCACGTCCCGTGAAAGGAAAATTCCAAATTTTCGATTTTTTCTTTCTAATTACTACCGATCTACCAATTTTAATCGTTATACAACAACCGGAAGTGCTTAATATAGCTTATAAGAATTTTTTAGAATGTGGGTGGATGCCACGCCTGCTGAATGGAAAATTCCAATTTTTCATTTTTTTTTTTTGTTTCTAAGTACTTCAAGCCCTATCGACCTACCAATTTTCATCGCTCTACAACAATCGGAAGTGCGAAATTTCAAGTTTCTACGATGTCGGGAAGTGCTCCAAAATTTTGATGATCTGTCAGTGAGTCAGTCAGTTACGGTTTTTGCGATTTTTGAAGTCCTATATCTCAGGAATTACTAATGCTAAAGAGTTGAAACCTGTGTTTGATCAGCTCAGCAAGTACTCCTTATTTGAAGTTTCTGACTTTATTGGTACTGAAGTTAAAGGGGGGTTGAAAATCGCCTGAGTTTGTTCCTGCAAAAAGGGTGTAGTGCCCCGAACTTGGCTGGGCACTACCGTGCCCTTTGATTATTGATGTCCCTGAGATCTCATTTATCTTAACATGCCTTCTTTTTGTCTGCGTTGAAGATTTTCTGCTGTTGTGCTATGTGTTTTGAAATACAAAGTAAACGAAGGTGCTGATTGCCTTTCCATCTTGTTTCTTTAAATAATAAATTTAATAATATGATTTTACATTTTACAATAACAATAGTGAGTGTTCTTTTTGTATCGTATGAAGCTTCTTTGGAATTGAAATCATAATTTTAACGCTGAATTAATAGTTTTGATCCGTTACTCATTCCCAATTAGTTTTTCGGGCGCTATTTTAAGAATTGCTATAAAATCCTCTCCCGTTTAAAACCGAACAGTAGTCAACTTGCAATATAATAAACACATAACTAATATCAACCATCTGCAGAAGCGCTCAAAATATCATCGGTTTACAATATATAGGAGAGCAGAACACTACAAAATCATTCTGCCCCCTTTCACTTCACCACCCTTCTCCATACCTCTAAGCTTCTGCGTAGCATCCCATAAAACAAGAGTCTCCAATAAAGACTAAAACATTACGAGCAGATTCAATGTACACCCAGCCTTAAATACAGTAGAAGGACATAATAATTGCTTTTATGGTTTATATACTCCAAATGTTCATTTTCTTTTAAATCAGAGTGGAGCATAGGTGGCTTTAGTAAGCACAATGAAATTTTCTTCTTCTGATCACCACACACGTCTATGTGTGTGTATGTGTGAATTAAAGAATGTAATGTCCATCCTTCTTCTTGGCCAAGAGCGAAGCCACCGATCACTCTAATTTTCGCATAAAACGAAATTAAAGTAATTTACCAACCTAAGCCGGACTCTTAAATAGTGAATGAACCATACACAAAACGTCCAGAAGCACCAAACTGTAGAACTCACAACAACTATGGGGATATGTTTGTAGCAGAAGAAGCTGTGTTGGTCGTAGCAAGTAGCAACAACAACTGAAACTACATACTATAGTCGCCGCCATCAGATGGCCAGAAGCAGAATGTGAAATTGCTCCTCCCGCGGCTTGATTGTCGACAGGCCGTTGATGAGTTTGCACCGGACTTGTAATCAAATAATATACGTTAGTGCTACATTGATAAAGGGGGTTCCGTTTTAAAGAGAGAAAAGTAGAGATTTTTGTATTGGTAAATTATTCATAGTTATCTAGGATTAAATTGTATGAATAAAATTGGTAAGTGGGTTGTCCTTGAATTTTGAATTGAAGACTCAGAAACATCTTTTGACAAATGTCTCAAAAACGGCTCATAAAAAGTTTTTATCGGTGTATTTAAGCTTATCTTAAAACTTTTAACTTACTTACTACTGTAAGTAATTAAGGAAAAGATGAAATAAATAAGAGCTGATTTGGCTGCAACATGTATTGAATGCCAATGGACTGCAAACGAAAATCATTGCTATTTCGAGGAAGGTAATAAGATAAAATAAATTCAAGTTTAATCAAGTTATGGGCAGAGTATCGTGCCACAAGAAAGGTCAACCAAAATTTACCGGCAAATCGAATAACAGAAGGTAAACCTCCAGAAGAATTCCATGTAACGTAGGATGAGGAGAAGGTTATTCAGTTGACTTTGATTGGAGGAGTTTTATCCGGAAATCTCATCTTAAGTCTCTGAAGCTCCAGTTTCATCAGGTCCACGAAAATCGACGAATATGATATCGAGAAATTGCAGGTTACTCATACTCCCAACAATCTCTGAGAAATAGTTAAAAACTCACAAAAGGAACGTTGCTTAGGGCCACTTTTTCAGTGCGAGATCATCCTAGCCTCGAGGTTGAACCTGAGTTAACTCCATCACTCCATGAGCGTGTTTTTCAGTCAATCGAAGTCCTAAGTTAACTCACCTGATTTGGTGACCAAATTGGAGGCATTCTTAGTTGTGGCCCCATCTCGATTTTAATAGGTAGTGAAAGTTATTCACAGAGTGCAATTCCCTTGTGGCACCATCTCTTTTTTGATGCGTGAAAGGCGTTGAAGGGTGATATCCATAGTGTCGCACATCGCTTACAATAGTTTTTTTGACAACTTAAAGATAACCTTAAACTGAAAAACTGTTTCTGAGTTAGTTCGGGATTAATCTATTTTCAGGATTACCTAACTCTGATTTAACTCAGAGCTAACCCTGAACTGAAAAACGGGCCCTTAGTGTTTTGAACATTGTGGATTGCTCAAAGGACAATCGGCAAAACTGTATGGAAGGTGGTCTAGGAACCAATAAAAACGAGTCGTATGTCGTTGGAAAGGTATTTTTATGCGCTACAATAGTCACTATGGCAGTTCATTTCAAATCGCTGTGTGAAAAAAGTTATTTACTAACCAAAGTTTTGTTTTGGTACATTTCAGTGTGGAACAAAATTATACAAATTGGTCTTACCAATACCAATAATATGTATGTCGTTGAAAAGGTATTTTTATGAACAATAATAGTTTCCATAACAACTTATTTAAAATCACTGTGTGGAAAAAGTTATTCGCTGCTTAAGGGAATTTTGGCACAGATAAAATTTATGGAGCATGGGTAACAAGTAGCGAATAACTTTTTTCACACAGCGATTTGAAATAAGCTGTCTTATTAACTATTGTAGTACATAAAATTTCCTTTCCAACGACATGTTTCCCGTTGTTATTGGTTGAACTTGCATTCACACTTTTTGCCCATACTAAAAAGAAATAATTTTTTTCACACTAAAATGAACCACAATAATTCATTAATTTTTGAATAACTTTTTTCACACAGTGATTTGAATTAAACTGCTATTTAATGTACTGTAGGTAATGGAAATACCTTTCTAATAACATATATATTGTTGTTATTTGTTTGACCAGTTTTCATAAATTTTGCCCATACTAAATATATTTTATTCATACTAGAATGCACCAGAACACAATTCTATTTAGCGAATAACTTTTTTCACACAGCAATTCGAAGTAAGCCTTCATAGTAACTATTGTAGTTCATAAAAATACCTTTCCAACGACATATGTCTCGTCGTTATTGGTCCTGTAGACCGTTTTGTCCTATTCTCCTTTGAATTCAACTTCGTTTTTTGCAGAAGTGATTACACAAATACACATAGTAAACACAGAAACGCGGTGGTCGTTTCTGGTTTCATGCTGTCGCGAAGAGCTAAAGGTTCTTGCCACACAGCACAATATCAGACTCTGCTGGGTTCCTGGGCACTGTGGAATTCTAGGAAATGAAAAAGCAGATGAACTGGCAAGGATTGGTTCATCCTTAAATCAAAGCCTAACGGACTCCGGTGTTAAAATTCCATCCTGTGCCATTAAGCAGACAATTGGTAAGAAGATAGTGGAACTTACCAATGACAGATGGAACTCACTCGCAACTGGTACCACTACAAAGAATTTGTGGCCTAGCTACAATAAGAAAAAAACGCACCATATCATAAACCTGAAAAAGAGATCCCTGAATCTTTTGATAGGAATTATCACGGGACATAATCTCTTAGGTTACCACAAGAAAAAGATGAGACTAAGTACTGAAGACCTATGCAGAGGTTGCGGTGACGTAGAAGTAGAGGAGGACACCCTTCACTTCCTAGGTCAATGTCCGGCACTCTGCAATATAAGGGAAAAATGTTTGGGTAGCTATTTCTTCAATGATCTAGCAGAAATCTCGAAGTCAACAGGCAATAACATCTCAAGTTTAATGAACTTCATCAACGCCTCTAATTGGTTCGATGCTCCATAAGGTTTCATAGGTTATATTTTTAAAGGGATGGTCCAATCCATCAGGGTACCACAATGGATCAACATTGATCTAAGTGTGACGGGAACAAGATCCACCGTCAGCCCATCAACCTAACCTAACCTAACCTAATCTTGAAAATTAATTAACCCCGAGTTAGCTCAAGAACATTTTTCATTTGAGGAATAACTTTATCTTTCAATTGTTAACAATCTATTGTCATTGATAAGCGGCACTATGTATATCACCATTCTACGTCTTTCACGCATCAAAATAGTGATGGCGCCACAACTGAAAATGTCCTCAAGTTGGTCCCTGAGCTAACTCACCAAATTACGTAGGTGAGTAAACTCGTAGTTAACTTTGGACCAGTTGTACAAATATTTAATCCATGGTTCAGCAATTTTAACTTACCGACTTCGGTGAACTATCTATGGTTCAACGGTGTTAAGGCATAAACTTGGCTACTAAATCATACTTGAAGCATCGTTGAACAACAATAATTCCGTCAAAATCAGCCAGTAAACATTTTTGAACCACGGATAAAGAGCGACTCCAACTTGTTATCTATTGGCCAAAAGTAACAGTCATTCTCTGAAAATTAATTGTTTCGAGTCTTAAGCGTGGTACACATTATCAAACCTGAGTGTCAGCCCTGTTGGATATGAAACAGAAGTGACAATGTGTACACGCTGAATGATGGTTTGACACTCAGAACTGCCTGCTCACAAAATTTTTTGATACTGCGTGACAATGACAACCCTCGGTTTGTTGGGTGGTTGCTCGATGATGTGTACACAATTTCATTCATGAGCCGTCATTCACGGAACAAAACACGATTTTTTATAGCGAATTAGCGGAGAAGTGCAAACAAAATAAGAAAAAGCTCATGTGTGTCATGTAAAAAAGAATTAACATGAAAAGAAACAATTTTCTGAGAGTAGTTGAATTTCTTTGCCTGACGCCCAACAGAACTGATAAGTGTGTACGCGAAACTTTTTACGCAGGTTTGATATCCAGCACGCGTGACACTCAGGTTTGATAATGTGTACCACGCTTTAGAAAATGAAATATATACAAGGAAGTAGCATGGTTTGAAAAAACTGCCGGTTTTTTTACTTTAGTGTTAGTTCTCACAAACACAAATGCTTTAATAGTAACTATTTGTTATTTTCCGCATTACGGTATTGTTCAAGTTGTTGGAACTTTAAAACTTTAAAAAAATACAAATAACACTAGTTTACAAAATTTTGGGTCATGGTAGGGTCCTTAGAAAAAATATATTTTCTAGACTAATTTTGGGTCACTGAACTCGAAAATCTAAATTATTTTTTTTTCCAAAGAAGCGTTTTCGAGATATGCGCTAAAATCATTTTCTCAGCTATTTTTTCAGATATTTCCATAAATCTCACTAACGGCTTAGCTAATTTACATAAAATGTGTAACTTTTTTTACATAGAGATTTCAAATAAACTCTCTATTGAAGTTTATAAAAATATCTTTCCAACGATATATATCACGTCATTATTGGTCTTGGAGCTTGGTGTGTCCAATTCTCCTTTGTATGGAAAAGAGAATGGCCTAAGAGGCCCCGATTTATCACCTAAGACAAACAGTTTTTGGTCGAAAACTTTATTTTAGGGCATAGAATTTTAATTTTAGGGGTTTCTGATTAAAAAAAAATGATTTTGGGAAATAACAGACACCCTAATAAACATTTATATGACTTTTATTGAAAAAAATGAAATTGCCGTCTTTGACTAATTATCTAATAACTTCTACATTTATCGTCCGATTTTGAAAAACTTTGGCTCAAATCTTTGTTAAAAAGATTGTCTTCCAATTGAGTCCTTAAAATTATTTTACATATTTTTTTTTTCTATCCATATGAAGCAACCAAAAACTAGAAATTTTTCAAAAATACTCGTTTTTGAAACTTTTAATGCCTGTAACTTAAAAAATTTCAGTCCGACTTATGCAAGCAGTACATTGTCGGAAGGAGACAAATTAGAAGATTTAGAAAATATACATTTTATGTAAATTAGTTAAGCCGTTAGCGAGATTTATGGCAATATCTGAAAAAATAGCTGAGAAAATGATTTTTGCGCATATCTCGAAAACGCTTCTTTGAAAAAAAAAATAATTTAGATTTTCGTGTTCAGTGACCCAAAATTAGTCTAGAAAATATATTTTTTCTAAGGACCCTACAATGACCCAAAATTTTGTAAACTAGTGTAATTATAGAAACAAAATATAACAAAGCGTTTAAATTGTGCTTTTAATCGTATAAACAACTCGTAAATAGCTTAAAACTCAAATCCAAGTAAGCCATTTCATAACATGAAAAATATGAATATGTTTCTAGTCATGCAATCAAAAATTTTTAAATGGTTAGAGCGGTTTAAAAACAATATTTTATACATAAATATAATTTTGATAACATTGAGAATTTATTAATAATGTACATATATACCTACATTTAGAAACCAGGTTTCGAAAAATTCATCAAATCGTTTTAATGATATTGAATTAAGACAAATACTTTCTTTTTTAAATTCAGAGTTTATTTTTTTCAAATTTTTGATACGCAATATTATTGATATTTTGAAAAACCTTCTTCATACAAATTTTTATTGAAATCGGTTGAGCCACTAAGGAGAAAATAAAAAAAAAACAATAGGTATATGGCAGGTACCGTTAATTACAGTTTTTGGTAACTGTTTTTTTTTCACCAAAAAGCACACCATACCTAAAAACCTACAACAATACCATATTTTTTTTATCAAAATCGTTAGTGCTGCTTTTGTTATAAATAAGTACCTTAAGCGTATATCGCAAGTAAAAAAAGACAAACGTATCTATGACAAGTCCTTAGGGCACCAAGAACCTATGCCTATATTTTCAGTTAGTTGTTTCAGTGGCACATTAAAAATGTACTTCAATATTAATTAATTGATTAATTAATTAATAAAATGGCATTAAAGAATTGTAAAAACGAAATTCCAATCTGAAAGCATGGATTTGATGCACTGCCTCCACTCTCCACAAAATGATTAGTCCTTGCCGCACCGGTGATGGGTTTCGTTTAAAGACATTCCATATATCTGATGGTTTAAGCTTCGCTCTTCGCCCACCTGTAAGAATTGGCCGACCCAGGTAATAGTCTTCAAACCAATTTAGAATTGGTTCTAAACTAGGAAGAGCTTCTGCCTTAAGCGCGCCAAATGCTTCCTCTAAACGCTCCGGAGGCACAAACGCCATCAGTGCTTTTTTTCTGGCCGATCGATAGCGTGAATTCGGCGTCGCTGTTGTTGTTTGCCATTAAATGTTCGGCGGCCAGTTTATTCTTCGTGTTTTTTACAAAATGAAAGCAGAACCCTTGCACTGTGGCATTTGGGAAAACTTACCGAGCTGCATTTATTTCGGCCATTTCATAGTCGCCTGAAATGGATTTCTGTGCAAGCGTTGGCCGAACCTCTTTAAGGGCGTTGAAAAATTGTATGTAGGTCAGCTCATACATAGTTGGCAGCAATCCATAAACTACCGAAAAATCGAAACCATTCCTCTCAGCCATTAATACAAAGACTTGGTAGAATAGTCTGGGGGCAATTCGGAATGATCCCACGACATAAAATTTATTCATTCTGTTTGCCCACTGTCGGTAGCTTTCTCTTCCAAATATAATTACGCGGTTAGCGCTCTCTTTTCCCGAGTCGTGAAGTAGGAAATTGTCCACTTCATCCGGTCCCACTTCGTAACGACAAATATCATCTGGTATGATGGGGTGGCACAACCCATTGGGACACTAGAGATTGCGTTGCACAACCTTTCTTAAGGCGTCGTGGTTTGGCAACTTTCCACTAACAGCCCACGATTGAATTTCTTAATTATTGCGTTATGGGTGATTAGTGAAATTGAAGTTACTATATATATACTTTTGGGTGTTTTTATAAAAGCTTCCGGCAGCTTCCGCCTATTCTAGTTTTAACTTTAAGCTTTTTCATAAATGTTTGGTTCATTGTGAACAGCAAAACCCTATAATACGGCTTTATAATTCCTTATTATTGAAAATTTTAATTTCAACAGAGAACGCCTTTAATAATCGAGAAATATCTTAGGAAAGAGTTCAAGTAAGACAATTTTCAATTATATCTTTGAAACTGCTACTCCGACAGCATCGCTTCCATAGGTGTGCGATCGGATTTGCTGGATGAAATTGCCAGAATCAGCAAAAGTATGTGTCCTTGCATAGCACCCGTCTGATATCCGCTTATCACAACTTCAGAACACTTTGGTGTGGTCAAAACTTAATTTTTCGTAATTGTATTTTGTTGCGTAGTGCTTCTCGACGATTCACTAATTTGAAAATAGGAACAGAAAAGAAATTAAAATCGTTCAAATGCAATTGACTATAATGTACTTACCCGTCTTTTTGTTTAGTCCATAGCTCTTAATATAGCCTGGAAAATATAAATGGAAATGGTTATTATTAAAGTTTAATACGATTTGAATTCACCTTAAGAAAGAGAAGAAAACAAAAAATGTTTCCAATGTGTTGTTTTGTTGGTTGCTGCTGCTGTGTTGATTTAACAGTTCTGATTTCTGAATAATAACAAGTATACAAAGCTAGCCAAACTAGCGGCAGAGCACACGCATAGATTAACATTAACAACTCCTCATATCGAATATTAGAGTTGAGAATCCATTTCACAAGTAGTGATATATCTCCTTCTCGCTCACTCACCCACTTTAGAGAAATCAACTCGGTGAAACTAGGGAGTTTGACATATTTAATCTAATTTGAAGTAAGAATTAACAGCAGTATTAATAAAAAGTAATATTCGCTCCTTTACTACACATGTTAACTGGCACACGGATAGACAACTTGTCCGTTTGATAACTTTTCTTATCAAAAAAGATGTGATTACTTTCCAATACTTATTACTTCACCAGACTCCACATCATCAAATTGTATTGATACTCTAATACATGCGTCACATGCATGGCATGCACTGCTTTACGAAGTGTAAATGGTTCGAAAATGTTCTCGAAAATTTTGACATCTGTGCCGAGATTCAGCTAATTCGAAACCGCAGGGAGTGAGTGAGATGAGTCACTTTTCGTCGAAAATCGATTCAGTTAGGAAAAGTGAGTGAGTGAGCGAGTGAAATGAAATGTCAGATTACTCGCCAGATATTTCCGCCGTGACTTGGTGTATGTTTTGGTAAATTTCCAGTTTTGGATACGTATGTGTGCTTTTCTCAAGAATTTCTATTCATGGATAGGATGTGAAATAAAAAAACAACTGTAGATAAAAACAACTACCCTTTTATTGATTGTAAAATCTTATTTTATTATCATATGCACATTATGTATAGTAGAATTATATTTCTCAAGGGTGATGAAAACTCACATTCAACTTTAAATACGACAAAAAAAATAATTGATACAAAAGATATTCCATTATTAATGTTTCACAGCCAAATTAAAAAACGAGGAATAGCGAAGGGTTAGCCTTATTCCATGGACTAAGTGCCAAATGTTACTAATAAAACAAAATTTCTGCTATGTGACGTTAACTATGCTAAACCACCGTAGCAGATGGTTTAGCGAAGGAATAAGCAGCCAGACTATTTTTTTTATTGGTGTTGGTATCAGAAGATTCACCTTTCAATAACATTTTTTTCTATGCACGATGATTTCGCTATGTTCTGAAGAATATAAAGGAAAAGGTTATTTATAAATGGTTTAGTTTATTTTTATAAGCTTACTTTGTCTTTGGTGCTCCAACTCTCCCTTCTTTTTCTTTTTTAATTAAATTTACAATAATACCTACTAAAATTTTAGATACACATAAACAAGAAAATTCTTAGGTGTGTTTGGTTACTTGAAATTTTAAGATGTCAAAACCCATACGGAAAAAACCCAAGTTTCAGAAACTTGGTACAAATATCAAGATACTTAACAGGCCTCGCACGGTAAACGTCACTTTACTATTCCACGAATATAAATTTTTTTTTAATGAGAAATTTTAACCTGTGGCTTAACTCTTATTCCGTGGTTTAGTAAAATCGTGGAATAAAGGTAGAATAAGCGTTTTTTATTAATAGCGCTGTCAATGTTTACATTGTTGTATTTGTTATTTCATTTCGCGTCCATTACTGGTGAAGTGAAACAGAATATCAAACGTACTAGTGTGACAAGGAGGTTGAATTTGGCGCTATTATATTTATTCTTTGTCTCATGTTCGAAACTAAATTCGAACTTTCTCATTTCACTCAAATAGCTGAATCACTTTTGCCAGTGAAGTGAGATGAGTCGGCGAGTAAGGCGAGTCATCTCATCTCACTCGCTCAAATAGCTGAATCTCCACCGTTTGTTTCCACCGCACAAAAAGATTTTAAAAATATTTACTTTGACAGCCCTTTTAAAATGCAAATGGTGTTTTATTTTAAGTAGTTTCAAAATCATACACTACCTGACCTAGAGGTAAACCTCCGGAGGTAAAGTGGCAGTGATAAACTTTCCAAAGGTAAACTGTCGGTGGTAAACCGGTGGTCGTAAACTGGCGATGTTAAGCTGGAGGAGGTAAACTCGCGGAAGTAAACAGCTGCTTTGATGACGATACCCCAAGATTCTATTCAATCGTGTTCGAACCTCGAGCAATCGTCAAAAGTTCATCCGCAGCCGAATTTTACTTTAACTTTTATTGGAATCGATCCTGCTGTCGATATTGTTTTTGTTAATCATATAAAAATCCAATTTACTACAAATAGTTTTCCCAAACAACACGCCTACTGTCGCTTTATTTGGATTTTGATGTTGTGGGAATGTTGCTATAACTAGGTACATCATCGTTGGTCGTTTTATCTTGGAATTTTTTTTTCTTCCGAAAGCTCAATGGACCAACTATGCGAAATTAAAGTTATTTTCCCAGCTCCCATACTGATTAGTCGATTTCTTTTTTACTGTGTATCCAGCTAAATTGGCTAAATGAACGTTCTATGATGGCTGCTGAAATTACGGGTGCTTACAAACTATGAACTGCGACTTGAGTTAAATTTTTGTTTGCAAAAATATCTTTCTAACAAACCAGAAGTTCTATTGAGGATGCACTTAACCATACGAAATCTTTTGCCCAAAAAACTTCTCCTGAAATATAAAGAGCCAAATCTGACATAATATAAAGTCCCATATTCTTTGAAACTTCCAATTCCATTGCTTTGCCTTGACTTGTTCGGAATTCGCTCAGTAAGCGCACTTGATTTGAAGGTTCTTAAAAAGCAGGGGCGAAGTAATATTGGTGGATCTGCGAATGATCTCTTTTAAACTTATTCGAAAGAAGTTGTTTTCTTCAAATCATTTAAAATTTGTATATTTCCGTTTCAAGCATATTTATCATTGAGTTTTTTAATTCTTTGAAAGCTTAATGGACCTTGAGAATCAAACATTTTTATTTCGTTATCCACAATATAATGGGATTTATAAATTCTACTTCAAGGAACTAGAATGTCATTCCAAAAACCGTCTTCGGTAGACAAATCAGTTTTGAGTTGAGAGAAGAATACTCATCCACTGTCAGTGTTTAAAGGCCAACCTTTTTCCTTATAAGGCTTTGAAAGCAAAATTTGTAACTTCCCCATCGAGTTTTACTTGGAAACATTAAGGAAACCATAACGCCTTTCTCTTTGTTTATCTTGCTGAGGGAAGCACTTAGAAACTGTCTACTTTTGAAAATCTTCAGAAGTCACAACTAATATTGCTTTTTCTATAATTTTTCCGGTTACCGCTCCAAGTAGGATGACTTTTTTTGGAGACGGCACCCTCGTATTAAATTCGTAACTAAGTCACCCGGTTCCCAATCCATGAAGGGTCGCAGGTGAGACACAGCAGATTTCCACCCCCTAGGATACCGAGCACGATGGTTCCAGTCATTTAAACCAAGATTTCTGGCGTCCGCGATGACTTGGCTGGACCGTTATGGTCCATTCGCTCGATGTGGCCAAGCCAATGAAGTCGATGAGTTTTGATTTTCGGGACTTCATCGATATTTTGATACATCTCATAAGGTTCGTGGTTCGAACTTCTCCATTCGCCCTCCTCGCTCTCATAACCAAATATCAAATACGGCTCCAATGATCGAAGAATTTTTCATTCGAGGGAGCCCTGCATCAGCTCTCCCTTTTTGCTTATCGCCCAATAATCGGCGCTATACATGAGGACTGGCAGTATAAAAGTTTTATGGAGCGTGCACCTCGTCGTTCTTGTGAGGAGTTTTGAACCCATCTGTTGCTCCCAACCCACCTGTTGCTCCGAACCGAAGTAGCACCGGTTTGTAAGGGAAATTCTTCATCGGATCTCCACTAAAATATCGTTCCTGGGATTAATGCTTACTCCGAGATAGATGAACTCTTTTACTACTTCGAAGTTGTTGCTATCAACAGTGACGTGTTGTCCTAGCCAGTTGACAGATCTTTCAATTATTTGTTGATAACATTTACTTGAATACCAATAAGTTTCGCCTCTTCCTCAATTTCCGTGAAAGCGTCTATAATGGCGTGTTGGGACTGGCCGATGATAACAATATCATACTCTAGAAGTTGGATAGATCTGTTAAAAATAGTTCCATCGGTGTTAAGCCACACTTGTACTTACCGATCAAAGTGTCGCGGAACGGTTTAAGGCGCCCACACAGTACGTTGGAAAGAATCTTGTATGTGACGTTCAAGGATATGCCCTGATAGTTCATGCAGGGCATACGATCGCCTTTTTTTAGATGAGACAAATGTATATGTAAAGCTGATAGACCAATCATCGGGCATGCTTCTTTCCTCACAATTTTGGTTGATGAGTTGATGCATGTACGCCTTTAAAACATTCCCTCTGTGCTGGAAAAGCTCCTCTGGGTAAACCATCAGATCAAAATTTTCGAGCAAAATTTTTGCATTGTAGTTACTCCGATTAGGGAGCCTGTAAGTTCTGTGCAGGGAGTCATAAAACCCATCCTTTAAAGAGATTTCAACTCCATTATGAGGAGCGTAGGCACTAATAAGGCTTACATTTTGGAAAGTGGCTTTGATGCGGGTCACAGCCAGGCGATAACTTATCGGTTTAAAGTCGATAACTTTGCACGCATGTAAGTTAAAATAGTATTGCAAATTCTTACCAACATTTTTTTTGTAAATACAAAAATTAGAAGCATAAAATAATTATGTGGTGTTTGGTAGAAACCTGATAACTCCATTTTAAAATTATCAAGCTAGAGTGTAAACGAGGCCACAGATTTTCTTCAAATTTGGAATACTTATGAACATAACTTTTGAAAAATTATATTTCAAATTTGAAGAAAATCGGTTCACCCGTTTAGGTTGTAGGTCGATGTAAAGTGGACGCAAAGACTCAAATTTTAAAATGGAGTTATCATGTTTCTACGAAACACCACAGAATTTGTTTAGTACTTTTCTCACACTTTTTCGTTAAAAATGTCGAACCTTTCAATTTAGTCATAGCCTTATTTAATATTTTTTTTCAAAGAATTTCTAACCCTAATTTTAATCAGGTTCATTTACTATTAACTACTTGTAACATGAAACACCCTTTATCGACAAAACAAAAGCACAACATCTGAGAAGATGGCCTAAAGCTAGATGTAGTGCAGCCGCTGCTGATGCAACTACCTTATTTTCATAATGCACAACAGATTGAAGATTGATTGAAGGCTATTAAACTTAGTAATTATTTATAAAATGCGAGCTCATTTCGCTGGAAGCCTGGAAGGAGAGACTTATCGCTGGCTTCCATCTTCGGTGAGGCCCAGCACCACGGCTGCTTTGCCTGCTGTCCGTTCGACTAAGGCTCTTGAAGCAGCTTCTGTGTTGTGCTCCATTTTAATGTCTTGTCGTTCGTTTGTCTCCTCGTCATCATCGTCGTCTTATAGTCGTGGTCGTCCTCAAAAGTGCCTTTACTACTCTGTAGGCACTGTTGATAAGTAGTGTAGATGCTGTTGATGTTGTTGTTGTTATTGTTAGGAGGAAAATGGGTTTTTTGGTAAGACTGCTTGGATCTCCGTCTCAGTGGGTAATTATTGTAATTTGTATCTGTAGAACGAAATGAATTAAGGGAATTACATGCAAACATAGAAAGAGAGATAAAAAGTTAAAAATAATAACAAAAAATAAACAAAAAAAAAAACTACTTTTTCGAGTAAAAAAAAATGTATAGGCATATATATATAGCGAAGATATAGATATATTTATATGTGTAGGCAATTTTCTTAATTTACTTCGGTGGTATTTGTAAGTTAGTGCGGCTATTTTCTGAATGGAACGGATGCTTAAACCATCAATGGCGGGAGTGGCGGTATGAGTTGAACTCACGGATTTTTTTGGTCATTGTCATGGTCAAAAATATTAAACTTTTACCTCTTTTTTTCTCACACATTTTTTTTTCATTAATGAAAATAATAATTGGAGAGGCCATTATCTTTCGGCGGTAGATTGTGCGTATTAAATGCTGAGATACCTTTAGAAAAAAAAATTAAGAATTAAGTTCTTTATATTGGTCAATTTTAGGTCATATTTACACGTTCGCGTTTATATTTCTAAGCATCAATGAAATTGTGTGAAACTTATGATTGATTAGGTTATACATCCGGTTGAATTAATTGTTTTTGGTTAAACACGATGATGGAATTCTTTTGGCACCATGACCAATGTGGTATTGAGACGGTCGAATTCCCTAAGACCTCTTTTGCATTTTTTAACACGTTTAGAACTTTGCCAGAGTGAGCTTTTATACAAGCTTACAAGTGGCAATTACGAACGAAAATTAAGTATGCCTCATATAAGACTGCCATTATAATTTAATAGTTGGGGAAAAAGCTAATGCACGCCGAGTTAATTTAATGTGATAGAATGTGTGATGGTTTTAGAACCAATGCTGAAAATTTACATGAAGGTATTAACACATCATGCCAAATTGTGTGAGATACACTGTCAAGTTGTGTGAGATGAAATTTCATATCATCAATTCTACACAATTGCTTTTCACACATGATTTTATTCACACTTCACTGAAATCCGTTTATTCTCTGGATATAGTATGGAAGGGCTAACCTCTTAGTAAAACTGGAGCCACCAAATTACCGCATCAGTTTTCGAGTAATACTGACTGAACTATTTTCAGCAATTTCATCATCATCGTGTCCTGTAACCCAGGTTGGGGCATAGGGCGTCAACAAAACGTCTCCATCCTTCACGGTCTGTAGAAAGATATTTTAGCTGTGGCCACGTCTTTCTGTGGTGTTATGGTTCTGCTTAGGCAGTTGATTTCCGTGTTGTTCTTGGTCTTCCAGGCTTCCAGCCCGCCGTGCATCCTTAGGATTTCATTCAAAGGACTGCTTTGCAATTCGTTTGGTTTCCTCAGTGTGTCACCAATCCATTGCCATTTACGCTTTTTTATGTCGACGTCCAGCCGCTCTTGACTATCCTGCGACACAATTACTCGTTTGATATGATTTGTGGCCATCGAATCTTTAGGATGTGGCGGAGACAGTGGTTCATAAAAGCCTGCAATTTCTTCGAGATGTTAGTCGTGACTTTCCAGGCCTCGAAAGCATATAAAACAGCATGGATTTTACATTGGATTCAATATAAAATACCATAATTTAAAGTGGTTAAACGTTCATCTGATGGCACTTACTAACTCGGTCACTGAAATTAGAACCAGGTTCATCAATAACGCTCGTAAAAAGTTTATGTAAGATGAATTTCGTAAAAAGAAGTTCATATCTGTGATGCATTTTCACTTTTCAAGACAGTGCGTATTCAAGGCAGTTGTCAAGAAAATTGATGGTAACACAGTAATCCTTGAATTCTCTAGACTAGATCATCGTTTACTTACTTACTTATCAGGCTCCCAATCCATGAAGGAGCGCAGCCTGACACTTGGCAGCCCTCCATCCTCTGTGACCCCGAGCATGCTGCTTTCAGTCATCTAGACCCAGCTTTCAGGCACCCACGTGGCTTGGTCTTTAAACTGGAGGTTTTCTGCGTTATTTTGCACTTAGGCGCTGGGATTCAAAGACGCTCTTGGCTGGAGCATTATTGTTCATTCGCTTGATGTGACCGAGCTAATGTAAATGACGTGTTATGATTTTCTGGACTACATCCACATCTTGATACAGCTCATAGAGTTTGCAGTTATATCTCCTCCTCCATTCGCCCTCCTCGCACATAGGACCAAATATCTGTTTAAGAATTTTTCTTTCAAAAGAACCCTTTATCAGCTGTTCCTTTCTGCTAATCGCCCATCATTCGGCGTCATAAGTCAGGACTGGCAGTATAAGGGTTTTATAGAGCGTGCACTCCGTCCTTCATGTGAGGAGTTTTGAGCCAAACCGAAGCAGCACTGGTTTGCTAGGGTAATTCTTATCTTAACATTTACTCCGAGTTAGATGAACTCCTTATCTACTTCGAAGAAGTTGCTTTCAATAGTGACGTTTTGTCCTTGCCAGTTGACAGATCTCTTATTATATGGTGATAGCATGTATTTGGTCTTGTCCTCGTTTTCTGGAAGACCAACAAGTTTCGCCTATTCTTCAATTACCTTGCAGGACTTTAACGGCCTGTTGGGAGCGGGCGATGACGTCGATATCATCAGCATACCCCAGAAGTTGGATAGATCTGTTGAAAATAGTTCCTTCAGCGTTACCATCTGCCCTGCCCTTGCGCACTATACGCTCCAGAATGAGTTTGAAGAAATCACATGATGGCGCAGGTCCTTGCCCGGTGTATTTTTGGAATAGTTCGGAAGACCATTTCCTTGTTGCACATTGCATCACGTATTTTTTTTAATGTAGTAGTAGTAGTAGTAAACAGATTTAATTTTCTTTTATTCAAATAATGTATAATAACTAAATCTAGTATAGCATAGCAATGCCGTTTGCATCACGTATTTTTCAATGTAACGCGACACAACAGGATCAGTTTTCTCGGGATCCCAAGTTCAGCCATCTCCATATGCGGCTTTGAAATCGATCAATAGATGCTGAGTCTCGACTTGCAATTCGTTAATCTCCTTCAGGATTTGACTGAGAGTGAATATTTGGTCTATGGTCGGTTTGCATGGCCGGAAGCAACACTGGTACTTGCTGGTTATAGTGTTGCAGAATGGCTTAAGACGCCAACACAGAACGTTGGATAGGATCGTGTATGCGACATTTATCAGGGCGATGACTCAGTGGGACATAGGATCACCTATTTGTCGATGGGATACATTTCATCAGGCATATTTCCTTCCACCCAAACTTGGTTGATGAGATGATACATGTACTCTTTCAGCACATCCCTCCGTGCTTGAAGCGCTCCGCTGTAAAATCATAAGATCCGGCGGCCTTGTTGGTTTTATACTTCTCTTTGTCTACCTTTTCTACACTGGGCGGTGGTACTGGGTACTGGGACTCCATTGAATGGAGGTGGTTTCTCGTTTTTGTCCTATCTCCCGCTTTACCTGATACCCATTTAGCAGCTGCTGGAAATGCCGCTTGAATACATCTACTATTCCCTGTGCTTCTGTGACTAGGTTACTTTCGCTGTTTCGAAGAGCCTCTGAGAGCAGACCCAAACATAAAGTTTATCTTGTTGAAGATTAAACATAAATCGGGTATGCTGCGTCAAATCAAGATCAGAGTTGAAATTCCAAGATCCTTGAAACTTTGTATGAAGACTAAAAAATTGTGTCTAATTTGTGTGCTTTGTGCTGTTGTGATATTTCTTTATCAATTTAACTTCAAGTCCTAATATGCAAATGGTCTTAACCCGAAACATGGCAATCAATCAAACAGTTTTTTTTTCTGATGCATTTTCTTGTGCGGGGAAGTGACAAATCTTTCAAGAGTAGGTATTTCTTGTCATGAGAAGTGCCTATAATTTTGGTGCAGTGCTATAAGACGAGTGGTAATTTCCCGTTGGTTATATTTCTCAAAATAAAAAAAAAACAAACGTGAGCTTTTGTTCCTTTTTGAATTGGCAACAAAAGCTTTGGGTTTTAGTACCTTCTTTTGTGGGCTTCGATTCCAAATAGAAATTGAAATAAACCCAATATAATATAATATCTATATCTGTGTACCCACGTACGTACGTTTTCGCAAAAACGGCCAATGCTTCTGTCACAAATTTTTGTTTGTTTTGATTCCTGTTCCACACTTCAAAGATTGGGTTGTTTTGAGCAGAAGAGAGTGCTCACCAGAGAGTGAAATACTTCCCCTTCCTGACAAATTCTATACAAGAAATTTTCTTGGGCAAAAGTATTTAGGTCTGTCATAATGTGTCAAGTTGACGTAGGACAGATGTCAGTGACATAATATTGTAACGACGCGTTACAAATTTCACCTCCTCAATGCACATCTGCATCACCAACCTGAACTATCCGGCAGAAGTTCAAAATTAACTTCAAAGGTTAATTTCATTCTGCATTTACCATACCGCTTTACCTACCGAAATCCACAAGCAAAAATAAATCTTCGAAATATGTAACACAGAAAGTTCGCATACAAACCCCCAAAATTAGGCAACGGTTTAACTTGTCAGCTATTCACTGAAAGTAAACGATGGAATACCCAAAGTTCGTCATCAAATAAAAATATATTTTTATTGTGGTATTTTGCCATTCGTCTTTGCCAGTTCACACTGTCTTTTGTCAGGAAACTTAATATGGGGAAGTGTAATTTCCGAACAAAATGATCTTCTGCCTTTGTTGTATGTGTAACAATTTAGTGTATATAAGGAAGAAAACCGACCGTGAGTTTAATTAATTTATTCTGGAACGGATTAAATTAATTAACTCAACCGAGACACGCTGTTGGGTACGAAGTGTACCATCAGAAGTTTCACTGAATTTTTGAGTTTATCTCGTACCGTTTTTTTTTTTGAGGCTTCTCCTCCGTTTTTATTATTTATATAATTTACCGCGATTGTATTTCCTTTGGCCTTTGCCTTAGGCGGGGATCGTTTCCCATTGACTTTTCTACTCTATACTCCTTCTGAGTATATAGTAGACGTTATCTGTAAACCGGGCGCAGATTAGACTTTCTTTCAGCTTGCCGCTGGAAGCGGGGATCGAATCCTAAACGACTTTTCTGCTCTGCACTCCCTCTGAGTGCATAGTAGACGTTCTCTGCCAGCCGGGACTAGACTTGACTTTCTTTCAGCTTGCCGCTGGAAGCGGGGACCGAATCCCAACCTGACTTTTCTGCTCTGTACTCCATCCGAGTGCATAGTAGACGTTGTCTGCCTTGTTGTCGTTGTCTGACTTGACTTTCTTTCAGCTTGCCGCTAGAAGCGGGGACTGAATCCCAACTGCCTTTTCTGCTCTGTACTCCATTTGAGTGCGTAGTAGGCACCGCGCCGTCTGTCAGCCGGGACCAGACTTGTCTTTCTTTCATCTTGCACCTGGAAGCGGGTACCGAATCCCAACCGCCTTTTCTGCTCTGTACTCCGTCTGAGTGCGTAGTAGACGCTGTCTGCTAGCCGGGACCAGACTTGCCATTCTTTCAGCTTTCCGCTGGAAGCGGGGACCGAATCCCAACTGCCTTTTCTGCTCTGTACTCCATATGAGTGCGTAGTCCACCACTTTTTTAAAACAAATTATAAGTTATATGGAACATTTCCGATTATTGTAGAACGATGAAAATTGGTAAGTCGGTAGGGCTTGAGGTTCTTAGAAAGCAAAAATTGAAAAATTGGAATTTTCCATTTAGGGGGCGTGACATCCACCCACATTCTTAAAAATTCTTAAAAATTATATGGAGCACTTCCGATTTTAGTAGAACGATGAAAATAGGTAGGTCGGTAAGGCTTGAAGTACGTAGAAATAAAAAAATTGAAAATTTGGAATATTCTATTCTATTCCATTCAGGGGGCGTGGCATCCACCCACATTCTTAAAAATTCTTATAAATTATATGGAGCACTTCCCATTGTTGTAGAACAATGAAAATTGGTAGAACGGTATGCATTGAAGAGCAAAGTAAAAAAAATTGAGATTTTCCATTAAGGGGGCGTGGCATCCACCCACTTTCTCAGAATTGCTATTATTTATATGAAGCACTTTCGATTGTCGTAGAATTATGAAACTTTGTAGAGCGGTAGGGCTTAATTTTCACCTGGCAAAATAAAATCTTTGCAAAAAGGGGTGAAATTACAACAAAAGGGGGCGTGGCATCCATCCACTTTCTCAGAATTGCTATTATTTAAATGAAGCACTTTTGGTTGTCGTAGAATTATGGAACTTTTTTAGAGCGGTAGGGCTTGATTTCACCCGGAAAAATAAAATCTTTACAAAAAGGGCTGAAATCACAACAAAACCATGTTAAAAAAGAGCCAAGTTCTTATATGTACAAGAAACCTGTGAGTAAAAACTAAGAAAAAAAAAGTAATGAGGTCTAAAATATATGCTAAGTTTTAAGTTCATGAAGTTTAATATCAAATATCTTAAGTAGAGTAATATCCAAACAATTCCCAATTACGACAGAAATTTGATTTTTTTTATTCTACCTTAACTTGGCAAATTTTATTTTTGTTGCGCAATTTCTCACAATTTAAAAAGTTTTGAAACTTGGTACGTGAACCTGCCAAATTGTAGTCCGTGTTCTTGTGATAACAAATTAATATCATAACTTGCAGTTATTTCAATATTATGTTCTACTTAAAATGTTTGATATTTAACCTCATCTCATTCTCGTTCATGGCTTTTTATGACTGATTTGTTACTCAGATTTCTGGTATGCAGAAGAACTTGGCTCTCTTTTCAACATTTAATTTTTTGGAGTGATATTTATAAGAAGAAATTTTTATATTCTTTTTACCTTAACAATGACTGAAATGAAAACATCAAAATTCTCATGCAATATTTTTAAAGTTTCCCACCGATTTGATACTAACTCCTTAAAAAAACTAACAATAAGTCCTTCAAGCCCAAAATATTTACATCCATTGTGTTCGTAATTTTAAGAAAATATTTTCACTTTCCCAGTAGCAGGCAAGAACAACATCTGGAATTCCCACACAATTATTGTTGGGCGACATAGCATCACATTTGGTAAAGTGTCATTCGAAAACGATTATCGTCATCATCGCATCTTTGTGGACCATGTTCACCCAAGCAGCATTCTTCCAGGCACTCTGAGGTTGACTTTACGTTCTTCTTCTTCCTGAGTCTGTCGAACCTTAATCAAAAGAAAAAAAAATAATGATAGATGCCACAATAAAAAAGAGGAATGAAAAACCAATTGGACAATACCTGCTGTTGCATCAATCACAAACAAGAATCTCACAGATCTAACCAACCAATAGGTACCTACATACAAATAATATGCACAACCACTAACAACCAAATGGTCCTTAATCCTAATTATAATCCCTGTGTTCTCTAACCTCAAGTGGAATTGCACCCTATTCGAAAAATGGGAAAAAAGGCTAAACAAAACAGGAAGGACTTTTCATTTTTGGCGCTAAATCGTGAATCACCTTCCCTCATAGACACGCAAGAGGAACAGGAGGCATGAACATGAATGTCCTGGCCGGTTGACTCAATATATGCGCAATCAACCAAATGCCATCCTTTTGTGTATGATGAGGATTTTAAGACAGAGGTTCTTCTTCGTCGTCATCCAGAGAGTTGTTCCTTTTTTTTTGTTATTGAGAATTTCATTTAACGACTTCTTTCCTGCTGACCCTTATCGCCCTTGATCAGGTTGAAGAGTGGTTTCACTATACCAGAACAGGTGCCATTACCTGTGTTGTTGTTGTTCTGCTTCTTCTGCTTTATTTCTGTATATGGAGGGATTAAAGCACTTCTTCTGCCACCTTATATGAATGTTGTTTCTTCGGTGGATAGCAATCCTGCATGCGATATTCACCTGCTTTGTATAAATTTTATTGGCCAAAGAAAAGGAACCATAGAACGCTGAATTATTACGTCTTAGTCCGTTCCGTTTTTTCAGGACTTTACTGTAGGTCCTTTGTTCAATCCCGCGCCTTTTTTCCCCTTACGAATCTTCGCAGGATTGTAACGAATTTCATTGTTGGTGTTGTTGTTGCGACAAGTGTAATAGGGTCCCCGTTTGAATTAATAGGGGGAAACATTTCCTGAGCGACTGTGTAACAAGTGCGCGCGCAAAATTATTGAAGGGTGACTTGGGTTCGTTTTCAAACGAACTGCGTAGCTAGGGAAGTTTCGAGAAGTAACGGTTGGATTTTTTTTTGTTTAAATTAGGGTGCATCAACGGGAAATGATTTGCATATGAGAATCTTCAGAGAACAAAAAAGGGGTTCGGAGGTGATGTGATAATTAGATGTGGCCACTCTGATTTAATTTCATGCTCAATAAGCCATGAAGGTGAAACGGTTATTTTCAACTGATAGTTGACTTGGGTTCGTTTTCAAACGAACTGCGTAGCTAGGGAAGTTTCGAGAAGTAACGGTTGGATTTTTTTTTGTTTAAATTAGGGTGCATCAACGGGAAATGATTTGCATATGAGAATCTTCAGAGAACAAAAAAGGGGTTCGGAGGTGATGTGATAATTAGATGTGGCCACTCTGATTTAATTTCATGCTCAATAAGCCATGAAGGTGAAACGGTTATTTTCAACTGATAGTTGTTCTTATGGCTTTGAAATTCAACGGTTTTGAGTGAAATTTATTTTTTAAACTTCCTTTCATTTTCGGAACATTTGAAGAAAGGGAATTTTTAAATTAAATTTACTGTTGATGAATTGATAAATTATAAATAAATAAATTGGGTGGCGCAACAGCTCGAGGAGAACCAGGGCCTAGTGACTTACAACTCACAACCATTCCTGTGTGCGTGTTTGTTGGGCAGGAATGGAGGGGACCTACAGTTTTTTGCCGAGTCCGAACGGCTAAATGAGAAGCACTTTTTCATGACAAGTATACTCTTGGAGGATTTATCAGTTCCTCGCAAGATGCAGTACCTCGCATAAAACATTTTTGTTTTTTGGTGGCACGGCTGGGAATCGAACCCACACCTTCGGCATGACGTTCCTACGCACTAACCATCAAGCCACGAGGTACTACGTTGATGAATTGATATGTTCTGCTTAATTTGAATTTGATTTCAGAAATTTTTCGCGCAGTATTACCGAAGAACTATTTTTTAAATGAGGAATGCAACTAGCTCACAAGATAACTCTATGCACAAATATTGGTAAAATAGGGAAATATAGGATACATTTTGACTCTATTTTGGATTGTTCAATCTAACACTGTCCAAAATGTTGTAAGTTAAGAAGAGAACTTATACAAATTAAGTGTTCATCAGGCTCATCACTTAGTGTAGAGTTAAGGTGATATTACATTATCATATAAATATGGCAAACTTGCCATATAAATACGGTCCAAAAGTGACATATAAGTGTGATAGATACAGTTTTTTGAGAGAATATATATAACGTACCTATATGGTATCATGTATACATATTCTTTCATATATACCACGCTTCTATGACACTTTTGGATCGTATTTATATGGCAAGTTTGCCATATATATATGGTAGTGTAATACTGCCTTTAGTAGATAGTAAACAACAAACTACCTAAGACATACACTTTACAAAATAAAATTAAAAACAATAATTATAAAATAACAAATACAATGACATTGAAAAGATTAACATTTACAAACATTTATATTTATTTATTCAACGTAGCTTTGAGTCTATTCTTACTTATATTAAAAACAAAAAAAATAGAATTCAAATTCAGAATGTTCCACACGCGGGTAAAAGGCTCATGCATTCCATAATTGGTACGGTGTTGAGATATATGCCATAGTTCTAGACTACGAGTGTTGTGACCTCCCCCAAATTAACTAAGGCTAGTACAAGGTAATAAATCCGGTGCATCAATAACGCCCGTTAAAAGTTGATGAATAAATACAATATCATTATTGATTCTCCTTTGCGCCAAAGTTTGAATCTGAAGAAGCTTAATCCGGTGTTCGTAAGGAGGAAGATTATAAGGACCGGACCACGGTAGTCCTTTTAAGGCGAAACGTATAGAAGCTGTAGTGCTTCTAGTCTATTCTTATGGACATCGTAAAAAGGAGTCTAAGCTTGTGATGCGTATTCAAGATGTGGACGAACAAGACTGTTGTAGAGAGCGAGCGGATCCTGAAATTCCTTAGACCATCGTTTAACAAACCCTAACATAGAGATAGAGTATTAAATTGATATGCTTCGTAAAATCAAGACTAAAAGTAAAATGAACCCCTGGGTCTTTGAATCTATCAACACGACGCAATGTGTGCTGCGATATTTCATAACCAAATGAAATAGGAACTTTTTTTTTTTTTGAAAAAAAATATCGCCTGACATTTAATAGGGTTGAGATTTAAAGATTTAAACCATTTTGACTACACCAAATAACAAAACTGTTTATATCTTTTTGCAAAAGTAAACGATCACTCACAGATTTGACGCTTTTAAAATTTTTCATATCATCCGCAAAAATTAGAATTTCACTATAACGTATACAGACGGATACGTCGTTGATAGCGAAGATAAAAAGAAGTGGAAGGGTATACCCTGGGGAACTCCAGATTTGGCAAAGAAAGGGTTGGAGACAGAGCTCCTAAATCTAACCTTATAGGATCTATTATGGAGATAAGAAGAAACCCGAATGATGAGTTTAGGATGAAACCCAAACACCTTTAACTTAAACGTGATGATGTCATGAGAAAGTTGATCGAAAGCCTTAGAATAATCTTTATAGATGCAGTCGAGTTCTTGACAGCCCCGGATCTAAGATTTTTCCGAACCGGGGCAAAAACTTGATTTTAGCGCCCCTGCCGTTTTTGATGGTTAGGTTAGGTAGAAGTACTGACACACTTAGACCAAAATTGGTCCGTTGTGATACCACATGAATCTTAAAAACTCCTTCCTTACTCGCTAAAACCACTTTGAGCTCCTGAGCTCAGGAGTCCTGACGAAGCGTGCGAGACTATAAATGTCTGTGTTTGCCAGATCACTAGGATCGTTAAAGAAGTAAACTCCTAAATGGAGCCTACGTCTGTGGGAAAGAGCAGGGCATGTGCAGAGAAGGTGAGGAATCGTTTCCTCTTCCTCCTTGTCCATGCAGCTTCTGCAGAAATCGTTTCAAGCTACGCCAAGCCACGCTGCGTGCCTGCCTATTAAATAGTGTCCTGTTATGACACCTACAATAGAGCTAATGTGCATTCTAATAGAGATATTAAACACTTGGAGCGTTTCAGGTCAAGGTTTGGCCATTCTTGTTTTGTCGCCAAACAAGTAGTGACGTTTTCCCACCTTGTGTTTGTTCTCTTCAACGCATCTTGCTTCAGTAAAAGCTTACACGTAGCGATGAGTATACCAATGTTTACCTTTTCAGGTAAAATGGGTAGTAATGTTCCACTTCTAGCGAGTTCATCAGCCTTACAATTACCTGGAATGTCACTATGACCCGGCACCCAACAAAGGTGAATATTAAACTGTTGCGCCATCTCCAACAGAGATGATCGACAGTTGAGGGCTGTTCTAGAGTTTGTACAGACAGAGTTCAGGGATTTAATAGCGGCTTGGCTATCAGAGAAGATGCGGATATCCGACTATGATATCACGTTTTCTTTGAGCCAAGACAGTACTTCTTTTATTGCTAGAAGTTCCGCCTGGAATACGCTACAGTGATTAGGAAGACGGAATGAGAGACTTAAATTTAGTCTTTCAGAGAACACGCCCCCACCAACCCTATCTATGGTCCTCGATCCGTCAGTGTAGAAGTGAATTGATTGATCTTCTAAGAATTCCACATCCTCCCAGGAGGATCTGGAAGGTATGGTCACTTCAAAATTTTTATCGAAATTCAATAGTGGGATTGTGTAGTCAGTGTTACTAGGAAGTGTTCCGAATGAATTCAGAATAGCGCAGTGACCAATCTTATTATTGATCCACTGTGAAGAGGCTTTGAGGCGAATGGCTGTGCTCGCAGCCGTTTGTTTGCTGAAAATATCGAGCGGTGTCAGATGGAGAAGAGTGTCCAAGGCAGCGGAAGGAGTCTACCGAAGTGCTCTAGTAGTACATAGGGGAAAAGGTCAAAATCCCGCCGATCAAAATCCCGCAAGTCGAAATCCCGCCAAATAAAATTACTAATTATGTACACGAATCCCGCCAGTCAAAATCCCGCCGATCGAAATCCCGCCGCAAGAATCCCGCCAGTAGCCTGCTACTATTTTGCGGGATTTTCAATACTTTTTTAAAATAATCCCAACTTTTTAGATACTTTTTCATACTTTTGAAACAATATTTTATTTTAATTAGTGAATTTATTTTTATTGAAAAAAGAAGTATATAAGCAGTTGTGTATTGGCACTTTGGCATTTATGTATCTTCAGTTCTTCTTAGAACTCCGAAGAGGTAAGACCTCGAGGTAATTAGAGAGATAGAAATTAGATTTAATTTTGGTTTTGTGGGGACGGGTGACAACGACAACGGGATCTGGGCATATGTGGATCTGGATCTGGACATAGGTGAGTCTGGATTCTGGACAGAGGTGGGAATTTTTTTTTCGGTTTGGGTGATGGGGAACGGTAGTCTAAAAGAAGACAGAGGTGGGTTTGGAACTGGACAGAGTGTGGGCCTGGATTCTGGAAGCAGGTAATGGGATTTTTTTTTAAATATATAAAAATATAAACTTTTTGGAAATTTTTTTTTTTTGAAAATATAAAAAAAAACAAGATTTATTGAAGAAAATTTCAATGAAAAATTAAACTTTTCTCAATTTTTTTTTCGATTTTTAATTTTTCTTCGAAATATGAATGATAGGTACAGTTGCTCAAGAAAACTTGACATTGGCGCTCAATTGATGCATCGAATCATACGAAAATCAACTTTTATCTTTAAACGCGATTTGCGGCTAAACTAAGCGTCCTAGAGGCATCAAAGTTTGCATCTTTAAACTTGATTTGCAGCTAAACTATATGTCCAAAAATGCAAAAGAAACTTTACATACGCCCAACCTCGCACCCACCCCAAATCCTATAATGAGCCCAAGCAGGGGGGTTGCAGGGGGTCAGCATGCCCCCATACATACCTCACTGTTTATTCGCGTTTATTTTCCACCCAAGGTAGTGTTTCTCAAGAAAACTTGACACTGGCGCTGAATTGATGCATCGAATCATACCAAAAATCAACTTTTATCTTTAAACGCGATTTGCGGCTAAACTAAGCGTCCTAGAGGCATCAAAGTTTACATCTTTAAACTTGATTTGCGGCTAAACCAAGCGTCCTAGCGACTTATAAAATGCATATTCGTGATCTTGGAATGTGCCCGTTCCCAAAAATCAAAATAAAATTCGTAAAAAAGTTTTTCCAAAACTTTCAAAAAAAATATTTTCAATTTTTTCGGCTAAACTTTAGTGATTATTGTTGTCTTTTTTTAATTTTTTTTCGAATTATGTGTGAATGATATTTTTTTTTCTTTAAATGCAAAAGGAACTTTGCAAACACCTAACCTCGCACCCACCCCAAATCCTATAATGGCATGCCTATAATGGCATGCCCCTCCATACACACCTCGGTGTTTATTCGTGTGTATTTGCCATCCTCAACTAATGCATCGCATTATACGAAAAAATCGACTTCAATCTTTAAACGCAATTTGCAAATTGCATAAGAAACAAAAATATTAATGAGCTGTCGCATAGTAGTAGAAACGGCGGGATTTTGATTTTCGGGATTTTTATTTCCGGGATTTTGAGAAACGTGATTTTGATCCGCGGGATTTCAACATACGGGATTTTGATTCGCGGGATTTCGACCCCAACCCAGTACATAGACATGCTGTTCTTTGGACTTTGCTTAGTTTGTAGCGATGTGTCGCTTTATCCAAGGCAGTCCACCATACTGCCACGCCGTAAGTTAGAATCGGTCTAATTACCGAAATGTATAGCCAGTGAGTAATACGAGGTTGGAGGCCCCATTTACTACCAACGGCTTTTTTGCAAGAGAAAAGTGCCACTGTGGCTTTTTTTCACTCTTTCTTGTATATTAGGTTTCCAGCTTAACTTCTTATCTAAGATGAGATCCAAGTATTTAGCTTCGTCTGAGAATTTTAGTGGAGCACCATTAATAATAGGGGGGAATATTTGCGGAATTTTGTATTTCCTGGAGAAGAGGACAAGATCTGTTTTATGGGGGTTAACTCCAAGTCCGCATCGATCTGCCCATCGTTCTAGCTTGTTTAGAGCGTTTTGTAGAAGATCTCTTAAAATGTTAGGATGTTTTCCTGATACTGCTATAGCCACGTCACCCGCATAGGCAATCACTCTGTAATTTTCTGCCTCTAGCCGTTTTTGATACAAATGAAAAAAATCACATAATTCCATACCTATTCAGCAACTTTTCATTATAGATAAGAAAATTGGCAATGTCTTAACAAGGACGGTACACAGCCAAGGTTCTTAGAACGATATGATTCGTTCTCTCGTGACATTCAAAAGGGAATTTTTTTTATTTGATAGCGAATTAAATCAAATCTGAAAGGATCTGTAAAATATGGTTCGTTCCCGGATTTTTCATAGGAGAACTATTGAGGATCCATTCACGAATCATTCAACTAAGAAAGAAAAATGTAGTTTTACGAAAGGAAAACATTTCGAAAAGCCAAAGTTACGCAAGACAAAGCTCCGAAAAAAGTTTTGAAATCCTCGGGACTATACGTTTTCCTTGAGCGATTTCAATGAAATTGACAGAGGTGATAGATGAGACAGAATTATAGCAGAAAAAAACACTTTCAAAATAGGATGTTTCAAAAATATTTCAACATTTTGCAACTTCGTTCTTCCTTGAGCGATTGTAATGTAATTTACACATGTGATAGAGAATTTTAACCAACAAAAAAAAATATTTTCAATGAAATTGATATTGAAATTTATCCTTAATAGTACAAGGGCTAAGCAACGTCAAATCACAAATCATTTTAGATTGGCTGGTTCTTTGATACGCGTGAGAGCAGTCTCTGGCTTGTTGGAAATGTTGTGTTATCCACCATAACACCCCGACTCCACAGGAGATAATTTCTCTCCAACTAAATATCAGATATTTATATCTTGCATTGTCTTCTATCTCTGCTGGGCAAATCATATCATGATATTTCATTCCATATCACGACAGCACGAGAGTTTGATGGCTGGTATTTTGCGCACAAATAAAAAGAAACAAGCTATTTGGCTGTGTTCGTTTTGGTTGCAAAGCGAATACCCATATTTTTCTTTTAGTAAAAACGAGAATATTGAAAATATAAATCGTTTTTGTTATTATTACTTTTAATGTGGTAATAATTAGAGCAATTATTTATAAGACGATTTAAACATAAATTACAATCCAGGCAGTATACACCAGAGTTTTATCTCTTGCAAAAATTTGTTTTTGTCAGCACTGTAATATTACCTACTAAATATAGATTTATTTGACTGCTTCAGGAGATTGTGAATTTATAAGAACACGCAATTTTCCGAAATTTGTCCAACAAATCACGAAAGCGAAACCGAATGAATTAGTTTCCAAAAATATAAAAAAAAATTTCTATTTGTCGAAGAAAAAACTGTAACAAATGGATATGGATAGATATGCAGAATAATAAGAGCAATTGAGACAACAAGCAAAAAAATCTCCATCTGTCAAAATTCATGTCAGCGATCTCTGTCAAGATATAATCGCAGATAGATATCTCTGATATCCCAACAAGAGATGAAACGGAGTGACTCCATTGGATATCTACTGTCAAGATGGGCATCCTGATAGAAATTATCTCCTGTGGAGTCGGGGTGTAACGAAAAAGGGTTTTAAAAAAGAAAAATGCAATTTTCTCGGTTCCTCTAGAACTAAGAGTGAAATTTTTGATTTGATTTTGTAGGTTAAAATATCTCTTAAGTTTTTTGTTTACAAATGTTTTAGACATAATGAAAAATTGTTGTCGAAAAACTGTAATAATGGTTTTTAAGCATTTATCTCACTTTTTGTTCATCTGAACGAAAAAAAAATTTACCAAACAGTTTTTTGTATAGCACCTGATTTCCTACATTTGATTATATTTAGATGTTTGTGAGCTGAAATTTTCTAAAATACTGTGTAATAAAGTTGCCAGTATCCAGCAAGTAATTCTTTAGGCAAGACTTCGATTTGTACGGCGGCGTGGTGCAACGCTTCAAGTATTTTATTATTCAAGAAAGGGGATCTAGCTCCTACAGTACAGGGAGGAAAGGAAATTTGGTAAACACTCAGGTACATACAATGCAAAAAAACAATTGTTAAACACAACAGAAAAACTTTCAACAATGTATTATAGCTCGTTTCTTTTATTTCATTTCAATCAAGTGATAGTTGTCAATTGATTTTGAAAAATTATTTTAAATAGAGGAATAATGAAAGAAAAAACTGCTAAAGGTTGACGAAGAAATACAATTTGATATTCCATTACCGCATCTCAATTAAATTAATTTAATTTCATTAAATATTTCAAAGAAAAAAACTGATTACTTACTCAAGCTAAGCAGGCCTCAATTATCTCTCATGGTTGGTGTCCTTACGGGCCACAACTCAATGGGAACCCACTTGAACAGAATGGGCATCAGCTCATCGGACTTATGTAGAGGGTGTCATGATGAAGAGGCAGAGGAGGGCTCCCCTCACTTCCTTTGCGAATGCCCCAGCCTAGCTAGAACCAGAAAAGAGGCCCTTGGAGAATATTTCTTCGACGAACTGGGCGACATCTCTGTCTTGCCACTAAAGAACATTCTGAAATTCATTCAGAACTCAGGATGGTTCAAGGAGGCCCCTAACACCTAAAACTTCCTATTAACTCCCTCCCTATCCCTCCTCACTAACCACCTATACCCCGGGGAGCGCAATGGATCCTACGAGATCCGAGTGAGATGGTGCGGCTTGCCGTATTATCACCCCTTCCAACCTAACCTAACCTAATTTCATTAAGCGTCGCAATTCTCAAGTTTTTCAGTCCCATGGATTTGGCGCCCCTATAAGCTGCCGCCCGGGGCACAGGCCCCGGTTTGCCCCCCCATAGATCCGGGGCTGGTTCTTGACCATGTTCCAACGCAGTTGAGCCCTTATGCAAGAATGCAATTAAATTGGTTACCATCAATCATTTTTGCATGAATCCATGTTGTTGATTGCAATTATATTCTTACAGTTCAATGTCAAACTATCGCACATTACTTGCTCAAAAAGCAAAATAGTTTGGAAATTGGCCTGTAATTGCATATATCAGATTTGTTTGTTGAAACAATATAAGAAATTTTTCTTCGAGATATTTCTTTAGCTGGTAATTTTTCAGTGTTTGCAAAAAGGCAATTGGATGATAGTTTTTTTCTTCTTGGAGAAATCTTTAATAGGGCTGGCCACCACGATACCAGAAAAGTCTCAGTATCGTTTGATATCGGTATCGGAAACCAAAACCGTACCGAGACCAAACCAGCTCCAAAACGACAGAAAAAATGGATTTTTGAATATTAGTATTAATAAATAACTTTTTGTTCTTGGTGTCTCAAAAACGGCTCTAACGATTTGAATGATATTCTCAAAGTTACTTATTTTTAGCTAGAGGAAGGCTAAGGAAGCGATTTTAGTAAAATGCATCCACTGCCACGCCTATTTTTAAGTATATCTTGGCTTCTCGGAACTGCTTATACGATTGGGATGAAATATTCATATTTTTCGTAAACGGCTTGTAAGCGATTTGGGAGAAATTTTAGGAGTTTGTTCTTATTAACACTGAATGCGACCGAGACCGATACCGATACCAAACTTAGTCAAACGATACCGAGACGAGACTTAGTAATACGAGACCGAGACAATGCGGTAGATCAAATCGAATACATACCTATATTAGCCCAGTCAACGAAGACTCAAAACTATTAAATAAATGTAGTAAATCATGCTCTCTGGGTAATTATATTATGGGGTTGGGATGACCCCCAGGTATAAAGCTGGCGATACACGACCGAGCTATCCGATCCATTTGGCTCGGTTGGATTTCAGATTGGCTGAAAATCCAAATGGATCGGCGGCGGCCAATCCAACCCACACACGACCAATTTTGGATTGGCTCTTTGGGTCTGTCGTGTATGGCCAGGCCAGGTCCACGAGCTTTAAGTAGAAGGGGGTTTAAAGCCCCATTTTATTATTTTTCATGAATATTTTGAATGCAAATCGTATAAGCGGAATAGTCTAAACTACAAAATGAAATAATATTAAATTTCCAAAAAAGGGAACCTGGGGACTTTTAGTATGTTATACCTGGGGGCACACCTATCGCGTATTATGAATTGCTCCTACGGTACAGCGCACACGTTGCGCGAAAATACCCAAATGTGTACATACCCTTCTCGATTTGTTCGCTGTGCTCGACAAGGGTTCTTAAAATCTTGCTCATATACCCCACTCAATTTTTGCGCTGAAACGGAGGATGTTTTCAGTTGTCAAAACGAAGCAGATGGGGTTGCAAGTACATAAAGTGGAGAGAAATTACTATTTTACCGCACATAGCTTCACCATCATTATATTGAATTCTTCATTTTAAAATTTCCATTTATTAATTTGTTGGATTGGAAATTTATGTTGTTGTATTTTTTTTTCTAGTTTTTAGTTAGGATTTTGTTTTTAGGCCGTTTTTGTATTTGGAATTTTATTGTTAAGCTTTTTTTATTTGGCATTCAATTGTTTTGCGAGTTTGCTAATCTGCATATTATATAGTCCATTGAAATGTTACATAATTCTGGCCGAACCTTGACTAATTAACAATTAATTAGTTCTGACTTCTGACCAACCAATTTTTGTTGGATTTCTTATATTCAAATTTGAGAAAGAAGTCCTTCTTAGTTCATATGAAGATAGCAGGACACTCATTTTTTCGCAAACCAAAAGCGTAATTTAATTTTTCATTTTCACCAAATAATCATATTTTGGGAATATTTTAATTTGAATGAAATAAGTTTGCCTGACATCCCTGGATACAAAAAAGAAGTTGTTTCCATCGCACATGCGGAATGTATGAGAAAAAGGGAAAAAGCATTATGGATAAGGGGATGATTTTTCTGACAGTAAAATATCAGCTGTTGTTGACTGGAATGGCTTAACGAAAAGACTTTTAAAATTTAATGAGACGAAAACGAGCTTTAAGTTAACAAGTCCATTTAATATCTTTAAGGGGCCAGTTATAGGTAGCTATCAGGAAAACACAGCATTTTCGAATGGATTGTTTACTTATTTTAAACGGATTTCAAATACAAATGCTACACGATTCAATGACAAAAAACACCCAAAGAATTTTTTGTGCAAATACAATTTTTAATTAAAAAATTATTTTTTTTTCTAAAAAAATGTTTTGTTTAACTATTTTCCTGATGCAAATTAAATGTTTTGCATCAGGAAAAAAATTAAAAAAACCTTTTTTTAGAAAAAAATAATTTTTCAATTGAAAATTGTATTTGCACAACAAATCCTTTGAGTGTTTTGTCATTGTTTCGTGGCTCTGGACCTTTGGCACCTCATATGAGGGAAATTTGGTTTAAAAAAATGCCATCTAATTGGTCAGTAACTGGTCAGAAAAGTTGAACTGGTCTCAGAAATTGGTCAAGCCTAGATAACTTGTAATCAAGGCTTAAACTTCCTCAAGAACGCTCAAGGTCACGCGCAATTTTTGGCACTTCATTTACGGGAAATTTGCAAAAAATTAATACCTAAATGCTAAATGTCCAGAGCCTTGTTTCGTGTAGCATTTGTGGTTCAAATCCGTTTAAAACAAGTAAATAATCTGTTTGACATTTTTTTCCTGATCGATATAACTGGCCCCTAACTGTGGAGTGCGACGTACATACGTGTTCTTGAAAGGTTTAGTCACTTTTCACATGGCAAACTGGGGTATTTATTAATGACTACTGTTCTTATCATTATTTATTATTATTATATTCTGGAATAGAGACTAGAGTATCACCGCCTTACATTTTCTCTCTAAGGATGCATTTAAACTACATACGAAAAGTAATAACCCTTCCAAATCATCGACTTTTAAACAAAATTGCAAGGCATCTCCTTCAGCAGAAGTTGCAGTTCCTTGCAGAATGGTCGCGTCTGGAAATTCATAATAACGTTCAACTGGTGGAAATTGAAAACGTAATCTGGAATAGTGTATTCGTGGTATTGCTCGCAAAGATCGAGGAGGCATGCTTTGAACAGTTTGCGGAGATGGCAAATCGGAGTGAGACTAGAAATATGTACAAGTCTGGATCATAACCTTGGTGTCAACAATTATTTCAACTACCGATATGCTATCGACGCAATCTCTACGATCTTTAAAACCAGAGGGGAGCTTTTTTGACTTAGTTACAAACCATACGGTCCTGAAAGAAGTACGGAGTTCTCTCTATGTAACCTCAAATCTATAGAAAACACTTTCCACTTCTTAGGAATATGCCCCGTTCTAAAAACAATAAGACATGCGCATTGGGGAAAATTTGCCTTATCTTGGAATGAAACTCTCGAGGGCCTCAATGGTCCGGATTGGTCTGTCCTTACAAGTTATATTAAAACCGCCATGTGGCGGTTTAATGTTTGGGATCCATAACATTATGGTTCATTTCACTGAAATATTTAACTCGTTGCTTTTGATTATTGGTAAGGCCCATAGTCACATAGCCAAGATTTATAGTAAGAGCAATTAAATCATTCGAACAGAAATGTTTTTCTCGCCTCTTGCGAGGAACTAACAAATCATCCAAGAGTATACTTGTCATGAATAAGTGTTTCTCATTTAGCTGTTCGGACTCGGCAAAAAACTGTTGGTCTCCTCCATTCCAGCCAACAACACACAGGTAGAAATGGTTGAGAGCTGGAAGTCACTCTACGCCCTGGTTCTCCACGAGCTGTTGCGCCGCACATTTTTTTTTTTATTTAAATTAAATCAGAAGGAGAATCCGAAAAAGCGAGCCAAAAGCTGTTTGATTTGGTTTGCATATCACCTATGTTTGGATTAAAGTAGAAGAATTAATTGTAATTTACTAAGCTTTTAGGATTTCATTGTTTTTTTTTTGCCAAACGTCAAGCGATTTCACCCTCAAAACTTCGGACAAACAGTCCATCATAGGGAACGCCAATTTGAAACTTATCTAAAATGTCATCTTCATTAGGTATCACATTCAAATATGGAGAATGATTAATCTCGGAAGATGATTTCACCCCATACTGTCCTCAGGTGAATGGAAAACAAAAATAACAGCAATACTTTTTCCACACGAGGAAATAGGCACTGCCATATTCTTCTCCAAAACATGTCTTTCCAAATTAATATTCCAATCCGATCGTAGATCAAGAAGTTAAATGACACTTTTGGGAAAGGTGGGGGTCCTGCCTTTCCTTGGTGATAGTGTTTTAGTAGATATTGCATTCACAAATTTAAGTAACAAAATAGCTAATGTGTTTAACATAAACGCAAATCAATAGATTACATTTTTAGTGGAAGTGATTTGCGTTTTAGGTGAAACTATTTTTAGGTTAAAATATTTCTTTCATCATCTTAGTTGCGAATTCATACAAAGTTAACTTCTCTTATTATGATAATCTGAGACACAATCTCCCACACAATTTTCCAACAAAAGAATTTTTTCCATACCATAACTGTTGTTGACGCTATTATACAACCAACTGTCAGCTTATACAACAATGATGTTGGTATTACATATTTTTTCCGGAAACCATAGTAAATAATTACTCCACGTTCTATCTAACTTCAGTCTTCAGAATCTTGTACCTTAAAGTCATTAAAAAGCAATACCAGTGGTTTGGTTCAAGGAACACCAACCAGCCAGCCAACCAACAAGCATTAAATGCCAAAACGAGCAGACGTAATGATGAACTTGAATTAAGTATCATTGACCGACCGCACGAAATGTCAAATAGTTGGTATCTTATTTCCCAGATCCGAAGATACAGACGAACAACTTGTTCTCAGTATAGTTCTTCACGGTGCTCCTCTCACTCTGTCGTCTGTCCACCAACGCACGCAACGAGTAAGAAGTACTTCAACAGAACAATCATCTGACATCTCTGAGAGAAAATGCTTAGAACTGTGTTTTTCATTCAGATTATTCAGAGGCGCACAATAGATGCACAGGCCTCTCTTACTCTGGTTGGCTTAGACGAACTTGAAAACAGGTAAATCTATTTCCTATTCTACCTTTTTAAGAAAAACAAACACATAGACGAGTGGAAGAAACTCACACACTTGCAAATCAAAGTACAAAATCACGGCCAACCAATCACGGTCGCGGGATTGAGGTCTTCAAATCTGGTTCGGTCACCAATGAGGGTCTTTATTGTGTGGCTTTGTTGAGAGTGAGCTCAAGCACAGGCAAGCCACAAACAGCTATACCCAGACCAAGAAGGTACACTCGCAAGACTCAAGTAAGTGTTTTTTTCTTGGAATCAAAATGGTAAAACACGAAGTTATAAATGGATGGGGGCGTAGCTTATCGGAAGTCTCGTGTGGGAACAATCTTTATGTGGACTATGGAGTTTCTGAAGCGTGAAATTGTTGGCCTTATTGTTTTTTTTTTTTTTTCTTTAAGCTTGGGTATTGTTTCGTCTGGTTTAGGTTTTGTATGACTGGCCAATGGAGTCCTAATTGGTTGGGAAAGGTATAATATGAGCAAATTGTTGGTTGTGATTTTAGTTTGGAGTTAAAATGAAAGTCATGCTTTCTTGTTTATGAGGTGTTTATTCAGGAAGTTTTTTTTTTTGTTGAAATATAAATGATTATAAGTGTTCTTGTAATTAAAAGAACGACCTCATAGTTCTACAATTCTTTAGATTTTTATTTAGATAACCCCTTTGGAAGAACACTCTCCATGCGTTGTATAATTTCGAATTCCACGGTGTCACATAGTTTAGCTGGCAATTTTTAGGGGAAACAATTTCGTACATATTTTGAAAGAATGGCAAGTTCTAGGTTCGTCAAAACAATTTCGAAACAATATTGTTTCGAAATTGTTTTTTGTAAATCTTGATTCAAAGTTATTTTATTTCATGCGATTTATTAGATTCATTAGCATTAAGTATTTATAGTTTAACTAAGAGCTCCCGATCAGGGCCAGTAAGTTAGTTATTATATATTGATAAGTAGGCTTGCTTTTATGAATTTTTGTCTAGCTTTAAGATAGTTTTAAAAGAATGGAAAAATAAAAATGAATTTATAAAAAAAAACGATATATTAGCGATAGAATCGTGGAATCAAGGTCTACAAAAAAAAAATTGACGCTGAATAAACAAGCTATACGGTCAATTATGGTGGCTAAGTTGGAAAAAAATTTCCAAATTCTAAAAAATAAACAAACAAATTTCGTATAGGTTCTCGAAACTAGTGACTTGAAGGTTGAAGCTTCAAATTTCTATTCATACGGAAGACGACTCCGATACGATCATTTTTAACAATGATACGGCAGTTAAAAAAATTGGTAAAAATTTGGAATTTTTGTGATTCCTTAATTTTTCCCTCTAATGTACATAATGCGAATTTAAAGAGTACAGTTCAAATCACTTGTTTACCTGAGTGTTTTTTGGAAAACTTGCCGTTTGTTATTTTCTTAGGGACAAACTACAGAGAGTTTGACCTATGACAATTATACAATTTTAAACTTTTCTTTTCGCGGACATTGATCATTTTAACTTATTTTAACTTTTCGGAACTTACCGCGTTAATTATTAAGAACTATGACAATTGTTCAAAATTGCAAACTAAATATTTCTTGTATGCACAATTTTCCCTCCGACCATAAATCGATGTAAAAAATGTACGTCAAATTTTACACCTGTTCGTCACGTGTTTAGGTATGCAGACAAGGTGTTCTTGGTTTAACAATGACTTACAATGTTACGCTAATGCCTTGACTTTTAATGTCGCTAGCTCTCGGACTATGAAGGAAATCAAAAATCTCAAAACTTTCATTAGGTACTACAAAAATATGAAAGCTATATAGTAACGTTTCGGCCACCTGGCAATACCAACTAAGGGCCATTCCAAAGAAACGAAGAAGACAATTGTACATTTGTAGTGAGGTTTTTCTCGTTAAGAAATTAATATCTTTTCATGAAACTTAGTGGTTTTTAAGAATTCACAACAAAATACACAACACATAAGTTTCACAAAAAACTAATGCAATTTATTTAGTTAATACAAAGAAAAAGATGGTAACGGAGAAGACACGTACGATGAAGAGATTTTAGATTTGAAATTTCAAGTTCAAAATTCTGCGCGGTCCATCAAGGTATAAAGTTGATTTTTTTGCACACATTCATATTGCCATCATATACCAAAAATAATCCTTGGTTTCATGCCAACGTCATTTTACTATAAAAATAAAATGCACGACTGGGTCGCACGTACTTGCTCTTATGTTCAAGACACTACGGGTTTTAGAAAATTGTATATAAAAACATGGAAATTATGAGAGAAAAATGTAGAGAACGGCCATTCCAAAGTAACGGAGAAGACAATCGGACGCTTGTAGTAAGGTTTTTCTTGTTAAGAAATCAATATCTTTTTTATGAAACTCAGTGGTTTTTAAGAATTCATCACAAAGTACAAGACACAGAAGTTTCACCAAAAAATTATGAAATTTAGTAAGTTTATTAAAAAAAATAGACGTTAACGGAGAAGACACGTACGATTTAGAGATTTCTGACCATTGCCTTGAAGTTTAAAACTCTGCGCCGTCCATTAAGATATGAAGTTGATTTTTTTGGCACACTTTCATAAAACCAACATTTATCAAAAACCATCCTTGGTTTAGTGCCAAGTTTCATTTTACTAACAGAAACAAATATGAAAGATGGTAACGGAGAAGACAGCTAATGGTAACGGAGAAGACACGTACGATTAAAGATTTCTTTATTGTTCAGTTATATTGAAATTCGTATTTTTAAAGTATTCTCATCAATGATAAAAGTGATTCAGGCAATTTAAAAATGTGTGTAAAATTTCATTGAAATCGGTTAACGTTAACACGTGCTAGCGAGCACTTGAAATTTTTCATTCAAAATACATGGGGTTTTCACAGTTTTTACTCAAAATATCAGAAAAATTGTAAAAGGTGATGGAAAATCTTAAAACTTGGCACATAAATTAACTACCGTAAGGAGTATAAAAAAAAATATTTTCAATAGTTTTGTATAATATAAACCCCATCAAAAAATTTAATTAAAAACCGTTGTTTTTGTGCATTTGTTGCTATTTTAAATAGAGTAACTGTTGTCTACAAAAATAAAAAAAATATATTTGTATACTCCTTATGGTATTTAGCATATTTGCCAAGTTTAAAGTTTTTCCATCAACGTTTACACTTTTACGGGCCCTTTGAGTAAAAGACTGTCAAAACACCATGTTTTTTATATGGAAAACTTCAAGTGCTCGCTAGCACGTGCAAACGTCAACCGATTTCAATGAAATTTAACACATATTTTTTTTTAGTTACCTTGATCCATTTTAAGCAAGGGGATCAAAGAAATTCAGACTTAAAAAAAAGTGCCTGTGAGTCGTTGAAATTTGGATGAGAAAGTGCAATTTTGTCTTCTCCGTTACCCTGTTTTAGACAGTAAGACATGATTTAAAAATCTATAAAAAATCCACCATAATCCTTTTTCAAGTCTTGCTTTGTATGCGGAATAATTTTACAAACACGAATATAGTTCACCATTTATACCAACTTTAGTAATTTTTCGGTAACGGAGAAGACATGAAATGTTCAGTCATTTTGAGGCGTAATACTATTTTTACAGCACTCCTATCAGAAAAATAGTTCCGAACTTAAGTAGTGTATTGAAAACACTTATAAGAACCTAACTGCACATCGCCGGTTGCATCACAATTTATAGAGAACTGATAGCGGCAAAAATACCGAAAAATGCCCAAATACGAAAGATAAAGTATGGGCTTTTTTTGATCACTTACCTATTTTACAACAACAAGTAAAATTTTATATTTACAATTTTTTCGTTAACTTTAATATATATTGTAAATATTGGCATATTTAAATATATTTTTTTCCTCAATTTGAAATTGAGTTGCTTGGTTTCGAAATTTTTGGAATGGCCGAGAAGCATGAAATACAACATTTAAACTGGCTAAAACAACTCTTTTGACAGTTTGAGGCGAAAAAAAAGAATGCCATCTTAATTCTGGATTGAATATGGGAAAAAATTTAAAATCGTTGCAGCGGTTTTTTAAAAAATTATTTTTTTATATATAAAATTCTTAAAACATTTTTAAGAACAAATTTTGGTATGCAAATCTAAAGTATATATTTATGTGTATATTGAAACAAAATTTAAAAAAATTGTCAACTCGTTTTTGAGATATCGAATTTTCAAAAAAAAAAAAAAATTGAAACTTTTCTTAAAAATCCAAAAACTTTTTTTTTTTAATTTTGATATGCAATATTATTTAATCTTATCTGAAATTTGTATATAAAAAAATTCATCTAAATCCGTTGAGCCAATAACGAAAAAACTCAAAATAAAAAAATACGTTCTATGACAGGTACTATTAATAGTTGCGAAGTGTGAAATTTTATAATTTTTGATAGTAGATCGTACTAATTTTAGTCTATGAAAAAAGTTTAATCATAATCGTAGGAGTCATTTTTAAGCAAAAAATATTTTCCTTTTCTAACTTTTGTATGGAAGGTACCGTTATTTTTTCATAAATGTAAATTTTTTTCTAAAAATATTTTAGAGATTACTAAAAAAATGCCATTTTCGAAATATTTGATTTTCCAAAAAAATTTTGAAATATTTTTTAAAAATCCAAAAAATATTTTTTCAAAAATGTTGGTACACAAAACTATTTATATTTTTTGGAAGCTTCTGTATAAAAAAAATAATTGAAATCGGTCATACCGTTTTGAAGAAAATCAAAAATTAAAAAATGGTTCTTTGGGAGGTACCATTAATAACCATTTTCGAAACATGGTTTTCCACCCAAAGAAAGCCTTTACTAAAATAAATTTATTGATTTTTTTTTAAGAAAAGTTGTCGAGCCGTTTTTGAGAAAAATATGATTATGTAAATATGCCAAAAAAAAATGTATGACAGGTACCGTTATTTTTGGTTCTAAAAAAAAATGAAAAAAACGTGTCGGCAGAATCACCAAAAACCACTAAGTACCAAGTTTGAAGAAAATCGATCGAGCTGTTTAGGCTGTAGACGAACAGACAGACAGACAGACAGACAGACAGACAGACAGACAGACAGAATTTTGCCACCCACTTTTTTGGTGTTCTCTATCATCGTAATATCATGTTTGATTGTTATCTCAAAATTTTTGTTTTGCACGAATCCAAAACTTGCCTTATAGTACCTATAATCGCAAGTAAAAAGTGTTAATACTTCGTCGTTCCGCCCCTTTTCTTCATAACCTCACGAATGCGGTTTGGCATCGAATTGAACAACTTTTTTAAATAATTTTCATTTATTTCGTTATACCAAACTTCTTCAATAACTGATTTCATCTCAATTATGGTTTTTGGACGTTTTTCTCTTACTTTTTTACCCATTTGTAATAATAATAATTTTTGATAGTATGTAGATCGTACTAATTTTAGTATGAAAAAAATTTAATCAAAATCGTATGAGTCATTTTTAAGCAAACAAATATTTTCCTTTTTTAACTTTTGTATGGAAAGTACCGTTATTTTTTCATAAATGTAAAATTTTTTCTGAAAATATTTTAGAGATTACTAAAAAACTCTTAAATATCGAGTTTCAAGAAAATCGATGATGTAGTTTTGGATATATTTGATTTTCAAAAAAAAAAAATTGAAACATTTTTTAAAAATCCAAAAAATATCTTTTCAAAAATGTTTGTACACAAAACAATTTATATTTTTTGGAAGCTTCTGCATAAAAAAAAAATAATTGAAATCGGTCATACCGTTTTGAAGAAAATCAAAAATTAAAAAAATTGTTCTTTGGGAGGTACCATTAATAATCATTTTTTAAAAATGGGTTTCCACCAAAAGAAACCCTTTACTAAAATAAATTTATTGAATTTTTTTTAAGAAAAGTTGTCGAGCCATTTTTGAGAAAAATACAATTACGTAAAATTGCTAAAAAAAATTGTATGGCAGGTACCGTTATTTTTGGTTCTAAAAAAAATGAAAAAACGTGTCGGTAGAATCACCAAAAACCACGAAGTACCAAGCCGTTTAGGCTGTAGTTGAACAGACAGACAGACAGAATTGTGCGACCCATGTTTTTGGTGTTCTCTATCATCGTAATATCATGTTTGATCGTTATCTCAAAATTTTTTTTTTGCACGAATCCAAAACTTGCCTTTTATAGTACCTATAATCGCAAGTAAAAATTTATGAAAGATGGTATCGGTGAAGACAGCTAATGGTAACGGAGAAAACACGTACGATTAAAAACTCAATTTTATTCAATTATATTGTAGTTTGACTTTTTAAATTGACCAAAAATTGTAAACGATGTAACTTTAACACTTGCTGACAGCACTTGATATTTTTCATGCAAAAAACATGGAATTTTCACAGTATTTTACTCAAAGTATCGGTAAAAGTGTTAAATTTGATGGAAAATCTTTAGCTAGGCGCATTGATTAAGTATTAAAGAATATAAAGAAAATTTATTTTAAATATTTTTGTAGTGTATGTATTTGATTCTTTGTATACCCGCTATGGTTTTTGGTATATGTGCCATATTTATAGATTTTCCATTAACGTTTACACTTTTGCCGACACTTTGAATAAAAGACTGTGAAAACACCATGTATCTTATACGAAAAATTTTAACTGCTCACTAGCATTTGTGTTAACGTTAACCAAAATCAATAAAATTTAACACATAATTTTTCGTAATTACCTTGTGATCACTTTTAAGCGTGGTGATCAAAGAAATTCAGACCATTAAAAAAAAGTGTCTATGAGTCGTTGAAATTTGGTTGAGAAAAGTGCAATTTTGTCTTCTTCATTACCCTGTTTTAATCACTTAGACATGATTTAAAAATCTATATAAATCCACGATAACCCTTTTTAAAGTCTTGCTTTGAATGCGGAATTATTTTACACTTAGGTATATAGTTCACCATTTATACCAACTTTTGTCATTTTTCGGTAACGGGGAAGACATGAAATGTTCAGTCTTTTCGTAGCGGAATTTCTATTTTAATGGCACTAGTAGTGTATTGAAAAGACTTATAAAAACCTCACTGCAGATTGCCACGTTCATATCACAATTTATAAGGAACTGAAGGTAACGTGTGAGCTTCTTTGATCAGTTGCCTATTTAACAACAACAAGTAGAATTTTGCATCCACATTTTTTTTCATTAATTTGTATGTAGATAAGTATACTCTAATCTAAATGTTGGCATACTGAAATATATTTTTTTCCTTTATTTGAAATTAAGTTGCTTGGTTTCGATTTTCTTGGAATGAAAAAAAACATAATTGTTTTTTTTTTTCGCTGAGACAATGTTTTGATTTTGGATTTTCTTGAAATTTTTTCTAAAGCAGAAGCTTGCAATTAGTTTAGATTGCTTACCAAAACTTTCCAAACAAATATTTTTTTGATTTTTAAAAAGAAATATGTTTTTTTGGAAAGCTCAATATATATATATTTCGAAAGAGTCAATTCCTTGGTACTTAATGGCTTTTTTTTAAACTTTTTAAATACCTACTCAGAAAAAATATTTTAATTTTATGCAACAATAATGGAAGTAAATGCGGAAAATTTAATTTTTCTCGAAAGTTACTTCTACGATTTCGATCCAAATTTTTCACTATTACAAAATGAGTTTCTAAGAGAACATTTATTTTTAATTTGAATTTGTTCATCGCATCAGCCAAGCACATTTCAATAAGGTAAGTTATTTTGTAATAATATTTGCAAAATACATTTTTTGAGATAAAAAAAACTCAAATATGTATTTGTTCGATATGTCAAAAACGGGTTGACAATTGTTGTTTTTTTCTAATTCAATTATGAATACCAACATTTTTTGATAAAAAAAAGTTACGTACTCATACGAAATTATTTTTTGAAAAAACGTATTATAAGAACACTCCCTCTTTTTTCGACCCAAAACTGTTAAAAAAGTTGTTTCAGAAATTTAACGAACGAATTTTGTTTCCTTAAACATTTTTCTCAGATTATTTCTTTATTTTTATATTATAAGATTTCTTAGATTCTATAAGCTTCTTGAACATCTAGAGAATGTACTACGACACCCAAATAGCCACAAGACAAAAGTATAAAACCCAACGACTGAGGTGACTGGGTCACCAAAAACGAATGGACATCAATGCTTCGACTCAGAATGTCTTTGAATCATACTACTTGTACATGTAAATTATGTGCGTAGTAAATCTGAAGGTTGGTTTTGTTGTTGTTCAATTTTATGAATCCTAGGTGAACTGGTGAACCATATTATGATTTAAATCAGTTTAAAGTTCCATTGATACTCGACCTCAACTTAAACATTTTTAATTGAATCATATATCCAATCGCTCTACGTCTACAGAACAGAAGGAACTTCTTTTTCTTCAACTTATTTATCGCATAATTCATAATTATTAAAAATATCTGACCATTGAAATTTCTTAACTGTTAATCGGCTGTCTGATGGATCCTAATATTTATAGTAGGTATTAAAAGAAATGCATAGATACGTGTGTTATAAATCACGCCCTTAATTTATTTTTGCTAGAGTCTAAATCTTTTCTTATTTAAAAAAGTTGTTTTTAATCTCTTTTAAAGCTCTTGAATTATTAAAAACAATCCATATATGTACATACATTTCATAGCTTCATACAAATTTACAATGTTTCAAATAGCATTAAGTACACATTTGTGTGTATAATAAAAATAGCCTTGAATTTTGTATTGATATCTTATGTTTTTAATTGGCAAACATATTTAGATGAAGGTGTCTTGCATGTTAATTCTTTCAGAAAGTGACCATAGTTTATAAAAAACAGGTATCAGCTACATGTCACTTTGTCACTTAAAAACATTTGCAATTGAATTTATCACTTTATTTTATCTGCATTTGATTATAATTGTGGTTCTATGTTATATGCAGAAAGCCTGCCTACTATCAAATATCAGAATACCATTGGTCTTCTACGAGTATATATAAAAAAAAAACTAATTATAAAGAAAAGCTTAGCCTTGTATAAGAAACACCTAATTGAATTTGCCACTTTTGACAGACTAACATTTCGTTTAACGTGGTGGTATTGACATGTGTAACAACGAACAACATACATAACCACTTATTTATATTTAATTCTAATTACGTATGCATTTACTAGACAACTACGATTAGCTTCTTTCGTTTTTAATGTGATTAAGTTTGTCTTTAAATAATACTTAAAAGCTTCTGCACAGAAAAAATAAAAATCCGTTATACCGTCTACGGGAACTCTACAATCAAGAAAATGGTTCTATGGGATGTATACTATTAATGGCACCGTGACATAAGTAACGCATCATAAGCCATGTTTGTATACATGGCCTCATGACGCTTTCGAAATGTGTCATATGGTCATAAGCCGCTTTACTAAATTGTAAGAAGGCCATTATAACCTTCTGTCACTTGTTGTCTACCAAATGAATCTGAGAATTGGATAATGACATAAACATTTAAGCAAACACGGATTGTTATGAATTTTAACTTAAAATCCTTACTCTTCAAAATATAATGCTTATTTTAAATCAAATACAAAAATAAAAAAAAAAATACAAGTAAATTAACTTTAATACATAATTTCAAATAAGGAAGTGAGCTCTACTCCATTTATTGCGTTTCGCCCAGGTACAAAAGTTGGGCTCATCAGTTAGATGCTGTTGTACCCTTCTAAGATGCAAATTTTCAAAATCGTAATTATAGAAAGCCTGAGCACTGGCATTTCTTTTCTAGGTATCTGAATTTGAACAAATTCCTCTGGATAAATAGAGTTCACAGTGTATCCATGCTGTGAATTTCTATATGAGTCGGTAAACATCGACCAAAATTTGCGTCTTAGAAGGGTAAAACAGCATCTAACTGATGAGCCCAACTGTTGTACCTGGGCGAAACGCAATATATGGAGTAGAGCTCACTTAAACTTCTTTATTTGAACTTAATTCATTCGCTCCACTAAAAAAGAAGAATATTATTTTTAATTTTCTCAAAATTGTATTATTATACATAATTATCAATTTTATTAAAATTTAATTTTTAATAATAACTAACAAATATGCTTCGATGTATTAAAATAAGTGTTCGGGTATATGACTTATTAGCGAAGAAGTAAAAGGATAAACTTTAAATTTAAACGTTATATTTTGGTATAAAACGATTAGGTATGCAGAATTTATCGATCGATTTCCTTTGATAATAAATTAAAGTTGAACTTATTAATTACTTTTTCCTATTTTCGCTCGGATTGTGTTTCATCATCTTAAAGGTTTAAATCCTAAGTGTGCGCTGTTATAAAAAATATCTACAAGTAAAAATTTCAAGTAGACATTTTTTTAAATTTAAACGTTTTTAGATAGTTGAAATTATATTCTTGCAAATAAGTTCAGCTTAACTGTCTAACCTAGAAAAGTCATCTATTAATTCAGGGTAGTTGTTTCATGAACAATATTAATGTTTTCAGTTATGAACTCGTTTTATAAAATCAAATATTATGTAATTTAATTGTTTCTTTTATTATTGGAAATTGAATAAAAATAAAAAAAAAAAAAAAACAAACTAATATGGCCTATAGTCACAAAACATTATGTTGCCCTATGCCATTTTGGTACAGCGGCAATATAATGTTTAAATATGGCTTGTTATTACAATACAAAAACATTATAAGAAGCCAAATTTCAAAATGCTTTTAAGTACTAAGCATAAGGAACCGCTTTAAAAATCGTGATCGTGACCTTCAATCTTTTTTTGGAAAACAGTATATAAATTAATACAAAACTATTCATATGTATCTTTTGTTTGGGATCCCGAAAACGTTTTTCAGCAAAATTGTCGAGAATTTATTGACCAATAAATTTTTCAGAGACATTTTTTCAATTTCCCATGGCGAATGAACACTGAAAAATAAATCAAAAATAATTGTTTTGGCCTGTAACTTTTTAAACATAAAAAAAAATTGATATTGGTATAAGAGATAGAAAATTGTATTTTCTGCATTTTCTGTATGCTACAGTTTTTTGTAGAACTTCTAGGAACCGAGATATTTGATGAAAACTAAAATAAAACAAAGTATAAGATGATGGCCAAAGAAGATATTTTGCGAGTGCGAAAAATCAGGGTTTGATTTTCAATTAACTACGCTTCGAAAAATAAAATAAAATTTGAGGTGTTTGATGGGTAAGATTATAAATTTACTGGACTTTACTGACACGGAACCACTAATATGTAACCATTTTTGAAAAATGGTTTTTTACCCAAAGATGGCCTCTATATTTAATTTATTAATATTTTTAGAAAACTTGGAGTCGTTTTTGAAATAAAAACATTTTGGAAAATTGCTTGATAACGAAAATCTGATCAATAAACGCTATAAACCAATTTTCCGCCGTGTTTTGGCTGTGGCTTAACAGATACATTGATAGGCTGATATACAGACAGACAAAATTGAGCAACCCGCTTTTTTTGTCTTTTTTTAATGAATGCATTACTTCTCGCTATGGTATCTACCTGTATCTCGCAAGTATAAAATGCTGTACGGAAAACAGTGAAAAAAGTTAATTGACGAGTTTATTTTTTATTCTTAGACTTATCTGCCTGAATTTACTTAAAAATAGCATATTAAATTCGTAATATAAAATTAATAATATTAGTTAGGTTTTTTTGTTTAAAAATATTTAATTATTGTTAAGTTGTTCAATCAATTGAATAACATCTTTTTTTTTGTATACATCTTAAGATCATTCGATATCGATTACATTTACAATGATATTCAATATAAACATATAATAAAAAAGTACTGACATAAGCTTTTGTAACTGGTTCATTGATTGCTGTGATATAAAGAAAAAGTTGTTAACCCTTGGCCCTAAATAACGAGCTGAGGTATATTGTTCTTTAGTGTTAAGTCCTTAAAAAAAAACCTAATCACAATTTATTTAATTGGGCTATCCACATATTAAAATATAAATAATATATTAATCAGAAAAACGTACCTACAATTACAAAATTAAATGTGTTCCGCTTCAAAAATGAACTACTACTTACTAGGGTGGCGCTTATTTAAAAATTTTTTGAATTTCCTTCGCACCCTCCCCTAAAAGTGATCAAGGTAATTACAAAAAATTCTATGCAAAATATTTTTGAAATCGTTTAACGTTAATACGTTCCGGCAAGCACTTGAAAAAAAATGGAGATTTCTCAGTCTTTTTCTCAAAATTTTGAAAAAAGTGTGAAAGTGGATGGAAAATCTTGAAACTTATGGCTATATTAAGTACCATGAGGAGTTTCCAAAAATTTTGAGTAAAAGACTGAGAAATAGTATGAATACTAATTTTACTTGCGATAAAGGTACAATAGGAATTCGTGCAAAACAAAATTCAAGTTAACAATTGACAATGACATTACGATGATAGAGAAAATGAAAAAGTGGGTGACAAAATTCTGTCTGTCTGTTCAGCTACAGACCAAATGGCTGGTTTGATTTTCCCAAAAACCTTGGTACATAGTGGTAATTTGAGATTTTGTTCACACGTGATGTTTTTAATTTTTTTCTTAGAACCAAAAATAGCGTTACCTGCCAAAAATTTCTCTTAGCAATTTTACAAAATCTCATTTTTCTCAAAAATGGCTCCACAATTTTTCCATTTTTTAAAAAAATTGTTATTAATGGTACCTCCCAAAGACCTATATTTTTTATTTTGGATTATCTTCAAAAAGTTACTTACTATTTCAATATTTTTTGTATACAGAAGCTTCCAAAAAATAATAATAAAAATAGTTTTTACTACCAATATTTTCAAATGGTTTTTGGATTTTGAAAGAACGTTTCAATTTTTTTTTTGAAATTGAAATACATTTCGAAAACGACATGATATACACTCCCGTTCAATTGAATAGGTTCAAAATTTTCGAGTGCGATTTACCGTTATAACTCCGAACTATGTGCAATAAATGCATATTTGAAAATGGCATTAGAGAAAGTATCCAATTGAGGAGAGAATAAGAAAACACACAATATCAAACTAACCATCATTACACGTTTTATTATCATTTCTTTAAATTCATATTGAAATCGTAGCACTTTTTTTCGTTTATTTGAATAGGTGCACCGTCTTTATAATCAATTTTGCTTTGAACTATAGTTGAAGGTCAGAATTCTTAAAGCTATTTTTGGGCTTTATGTCATGGTTTCTTTGATAAGACACAAGCAAATTGAGAAAAAACGTAGAATGGGTGGAGGAAAAGCTCTTTTCGCGGCTGAGTACGCGCAAATTTATTGTTTTCATGATAAATTACTAACGGGACATCAAATTTCGGAAAAAACTTAAAGAATCCATTCTTTGATCTAAATTTATCAGAGAAGTAAGCAAAAAGATGGTATCGATATGAAAAGTATGTAAAAAGACTGCTGCCTCCGCAAGCTATAGACAAAAATTCTGAGGGTTGAATCTTATTTGTCGGTTTAAATGGCTTAAATAAGGGAACAAGCTAGTTTTAGTGCGAGTATTTCTACAGTCGAGAGGGTAGTATAAAGTTCTTCATACCAAAAAAGAAGAAAAAATTAAAATAAACCACCGCTTAGTTGAAAGAATTTACAATTTGAGAATTCAAGGAAAAGAAATTTAACCCCACATTTTTGAACTATTAATATGACTATGGTTTAGTTACACAAAAACGCTCAGTCATGGAAATACAATTTGAATCCATCAATTCCGTTGTATTTAATCCCTTTTTCATTAGAAAAAACGACTTTACGCCACTTATTCTTTCAAGTCTTATGAAGCTTACAAAAATGCATTCGGTTTGTTTTTTTTTTTTTGTTTTTGCTAACTTCGTTTAGGTGTGGTTTCATTTAATTTTCTTCTTTTTCGGTATGCAGAACTTTTAATAATACTCTCGAATGCTGAAATACTGACACTGAACCTAGCTTCTTCCCTTGTTTTAGCCATTTAAACCGACGAACTAGACGCAACCCTCAGACTTTTTCGCCTATCACTTGCGGAGATAGCAGGTTATTTGCATCCTTTCATATCGACACCATCTTTTTGTTTATTTTTCAGATAATTATAGATCAAAGAATAAATTCTGTAAGTTTTTTCCAAAATTTGATGTCCCGTTAGTAATTTATCATGAAAACAATAAATTTTCGCGTACTTAGCGGCGAAAAGAGCTTTTCCTCCACCCATTCTACGTTTGTTCTCAAACTGTTTGTGTCTTATCAAAGAAACCATGATATAAGGCCCAAAAATAGCTTTAAAAGGTCTGACCTTCAACTAGTTCAAAGCAAAAGTGATTATAAAGGCGATGCACCTATTCAAATAAACGAAAAAAAGTTCTACGATTTTAATATGAATTTAAAGAAATGATAATAAAACGTGTAAAGATGGTAAGTTTGATATTGTGTGTTTTCTTATTCTCTCCTCAATTGGATGCTTTCTCTAATGCCATTTTCAAAAATGCATTTATTCCACATAGTTCGGAGCTATAACGGTAAATCGCACTCGAAAATTTTGAACCTATTCAATTGAACGGGAGTGTATTTTTTTAAAACAGGATACTTACGAGTTTTTTAATACTTTCTTAAAATGTTAAGAACAAAATTAACTTTAATGCCAAATTAATGATACCTTCAATACGAAAGTGTAAAATACGATAAGGAAAATATTTATGTTTTCTCAAAAACAGGTCCTACGATTTTGATTTAACTTTTTTGGCAGGTAAAAATTAGTGCATTTAACACTAAGCAACTATTAGTCGTACATTGGGACTGAGCAGAACATGTGGCTTCAGTGGCGTAGTGTGTAGTGCATCGGCCTCTGAATTGCATGGTTCATGGTTTGCTCCCAGATGACGGCAAGGAGATTTTCAATAAATACGAGCATAACCAGTCTAAGCACCACTAAAGGAGTCTGATGATCGAGGTGGCTCTCCTGAAATAGCGATTACTACAGCCTATATACTTGGTGGTACCACCCACAAGTTGTTGTTGTTCATTCAAAATTATCCAATATTTATTAGTAGTATAGGTACCTCTCATAGAATTTTGTTTTATTTTTAATATTCTCATTATCTAGCTAACTGAACTGATTTAAATAAAAATTTTCTTTACAAGTTTCTAATAAGTTCAAATAATACTGCGTATTCATTTTTAGCGCGTAGCACTAGCATTTAGTGAAATCATTGGCTTATTCGAAATCTAATTAGCCGTTAAAATTTAAATTATTGCCGCCTCCTCTTTATATGAAATAGCGTTTATCTATATTCGTGTCAAATTTTCGATATTTTCAATTCTTCTAATCAATTTGGTAACATGAGAGCTTGTGGAGAACCAGAAGATCTTCGTTATACAACTCTTTTGTTTGTGTTCACTTAGAATACGCGAGCACTGTTTGGTCACCTTGGCTTGGTACATTGATCGTATCGAATCCGTCCTGCAAGAATATGTACGTTTTGTACTAAACCATTATTTTAGCTCGAATGATCCAAATAATCTCCCTCCATATTACAATCACTTCCTTTTTTTAAACATGGCTACTCTGGAAAAATGTTGAATAGTTACCGATATTATGTTTTTACAACAACTCCTGATTGGTTCTATTGATTCAGTCGTTTTCTTAGACCAAATCTATTAAATACATAGTTAGAAGCCACAGGTCTTGTAACACAAATATTTTTCAATCTGACTTCGATCGTACCAATTTCGGTTTCAATGAACTGACTCGTATGAAAAACATGAGGCGAATAAAAACCATAATGTTTTTCACCTAATTTATTTTTGTCCTTTTTTTTGTGTTAAAATTATTTTAATTGAATTAGAAATGTTTTCTCTAATAGGCCAGCTTTATATTTCTGGAGTAACTTATTGTACACCAAATATGTACTTAAACGTAAAATTATTTTGTTTGCTTGTTTATTTTTACTGTAGGTTATTAACTTCCCATTGGCAGATTGGCAGTTATTGTAATTGGTCCTATTAGTCGAATCGAAAATTTTGACTTATCTTCACGTTTCGAGCTTCCAAGAGTCAGGATCCATAATTTTTAGGGAAATGTCTGTGTTCTTCGTAGGTTCGTATGTTCTTTCGCTTTTTTTCGTTCACCATATCTCAAGAACGAATAAAGATATTGAATTCGGATGGATTTTAATTTCTAGATAATAGTTTCATTACAGAAAAGACTTTTAAAAAAATTGAATGAGCAGTTTTTTTACTATAGCAATTTAAAAAAATAGTTGTTGAATTTCTTTCGTCTCGAATATCTCGTGAAACAAATCATGCTATCGTCTTCGGGTTAATTTTACTCTACGCATATTGACTTAATAAGGAATTGGTAAAAATATAAAAATATATCAACTTATAGTTTTTTTTTAATTTAAAAAAAGTTGCTGAAAATTGTTTAAAAAAGTTGTTTGACTCAAATATCTTGAGCACAAACAATGATATTGGTTTCAGGGTAATTTTATTTTATACACTTGTTTATAAAAAAAGATTGATTAAATTTTTTAAAATATTTAATAAATTATTTTCTTTAAAGCGAAAAAAACTGCAAGCAATTTTACCAATACTTGTTGAAATTTTGTTTTGCCTCAAATATCGTGAGCACAGACAATTATATTGGTGCTTGGTGAATTAAACTCTACCCACTAGTTTATAATTAATAGGATTAGTAAAAAAATCAACAAATAGTTTTTTTTGTTTTAGTAAAAAAAAACTACAAGAAACTTTACCAAATATGAAAATTTTTGTTCGTTTCAAATATCTTGAAAAATAACAATGATATTGGCTTTGGGGTAGTTTTATTCTATAAACAAATTTATAATTAACAATTGAAAAAAAAAAATAAAAAATATTCAGGGACAAGTTTTTTTTTTAGGCGAAAAATCTACAAGAAACCTTTCCAAAAATTATTGATTTTTTTTAGTATCAAATATCTTAGGAACAAATAATCATATTGGCTTCGGGCTTACTAGATTATAGTTGATAATTGATAGGTGTTGTAAAACAATTCTAATAACGGTTTTTTTTTTAAGCGACAAAAAAAATACAAGAAAATTTACCAAACATCGTTGAATAAAAAATAAATAACATTGGGCCTCTAGCTTCCGGGGCACCAATGGGAAGTTACTAGTATGGGTCACACCCAGTCTCTTTTTACTTGCGATATACATATGTAGGTACTATAGGGCAAGTTTTGGATTCGTGCAAAAAAAAAATTTTGAGATAACAATCAAACATGACATTACGATGATAGAGAACACCAAAAAAGTGGGTGGCACAATTCTGTCTGTCTGTCTGTCCGTACCTCAACCTACAGCCTACACCACTGAAGCGATTTTGTTCAAATTTAGAACTTCAGGTTTTTTTGTAACTCTCCAGAGGGGAAATTGAAATTTTGTTTTAGCTCAAAAATAACGGTACTTGCCATACAACCGTTAAGGAAAAGCTTATTTATCTCAAGAGCGGCTCCAACGATTTTGATAAAAAAAAAAATCGGTGTATTATTGTAGATATGATATACCTTTTAATAAGAAAAAAAATCACCAAAAACATTTATTAACGGTACCTGCCATATAACGGTTTTTTCGATTTTTGGTTTTCTCATTAACCGCTTATCCGATTTCAATAAAAAATTTTGTACAAAAGCTTTGTTAGAATATAAATAATACTGCATACCAAAATTTTTGAAAAAATAAATTTTAGATTTTTAAAAAAAGATTCAAATTTTGTTTTGAAAATTCAATATTTCAAAAACGAGTTGATGAATTATTTTGAAATTTCAGTTTTAAATGTATATTAATATATACTCAAAATTGGCATACCAAATTTTTTTTGAAAAATGTAACAAAAATATTATATATACAAAATTAATTTTTAAGAAAACGGCTCCAACGATTTAAATTTTTTTTTTTATATATTCATATTTTTTCAAGTAATAAAATGGCATACTTTTTTTTGAGCTCTAAGTTATTTATCAGGCTGTTTATACAATTAAAAGAACGATTTGAATGCTTTTTTATACTTTTTCTATAATTATTTGAATATTTTTTAAAGTTCTTAAGTTCCACACAACTTGAAAATAAGAGCAAGTACGTGCGATCCAGTCGTGCATTTTATTTATTTATAAAATCATTCCTTATTTATTTTTTTAATTTTTGTCTCATGTTAACTTATTATATTCAATATTTAATACATGTACCTTTTTATATGTTGCTGTTTACTAACATTATTTATTTAATTTCTCATATAACTCTCATTAGTTTTTAATTGTATTGATTTGTATTGCCTCCCCTAAGCGTTATAAGGCTCCCATTTCCTTACTCTGCTTCCTCTCCTCAGCTCTCTCTAGCCTTTTCTTCTCTCACCTCCTCTAGTTCCTTTATCCAATATTCCTCCCTCCCTTTTCATCCATTATTTCCATCATTTTTGTCCCTGTTGATTTTCCTTCATCTCCGCCTGAGCTATATTTAATATAACTATCATTTTTTTATTCGATATTTTATTATTTCTTTTATTTACTCATTTATTTATTTAATTATTTATTTACTTCTCTATTTACTTATTCATTTATTATAATATTTATTAATTTAAATATTTATTTGTTTTTTGTTATATTTGTTTATGTATCTATGTATTGATATGTACCTATTTTTATTTATAACTTATTCTAGTCATAATTAATTTGTGTATAAAAAGCATTCTTCATTTTTATTAAATATAAATTATATAAGCTATCTAGAACATTAGTTGGTAAAAATATTTTAACAACAATTATTCTTAATTCTTAAATTTTTTTTTCACTTTAATTAAGGTTTTTTTCATATTTTCGTTTCACTAAAACCTGTTGTAGTAAATTTTTCAATAAATCAAAGATAATGTTTTAGTGTAAGAAAATAACTTTCAAATCTCTGGAATAGCCAGTTTATATTTCTGAGACCTCAGAGGACTTAGAGGGCTCAGAAATATAAACAGGATTCCTCTCACAAATATCTAACTTTTTCCCTTAAAAACTGAGACTGAAATCTTTTGGATTCGCTTGCTGTAAATAACATAAGAGGAAAAGAAAAAAGAGTTGTTTCGCCGTCTACGTGAAGAATTCTGTTTATATTTTATTCTCCTGCTCTGTCAAAAAACGGAGGAAAATTACTGAGAGTTCAAAAAATATAAACTGCTTAAATGTCAAACGTGCAATCATAGGAAATTTCAGTTTTCATTTTTTTGGCTTCTATTAAATTGCATGCCTTAAAATTTAAGGACATGTAATTTAATAGAAGACATAAAATTAGAGTGCCAAATAAAAAACCCTAGCAAAAATGCTAAATACAAGCAAAATAGCAAACAAAGATCAAATAGTAAAATGCCATGTTGTCAATTTTCATAAATCAAATCAAACAAAATACTTAAAAATTATAACGCGATGTGAAAGTTTGTCAAATCATTTAAAAAAAATGTTAGTTCACCAAAAGTAGAAATATTAAATTGCTCTAAAAAATATGCGAAACAAAAATCGGTGAAATTAACCCCTGCTATACGTCAATTTGCCAAACAATTTTGGCGAGACATCCTATACTCAGCTATGAAGATTTATCGCTTCCTGGCAAAAGGAATTGATGTAATTTATGATCAACTTAATCTGACAACACTTTCAACTATAATTTATGCAAAAATGGTAAAACGAAATATCTTTTTAAAATCTTTTAAGGAACTATTGCTTATTCATTTTAACATTTGCTTAACTACCAGTTGTCAGTTCGTTTTAAATATATCCTCTACTATATTTATGAAAACATACGATCTTTTTCAATTTATCCAAGTTCGAAAAGCACCATAAGCCACAAATAAAAATAAAAATCTTTACTTCAATATGTTCACTTTGATTACTAATCTCCCATGTCCGTTTTTTTTGTTTTTCAGTTCAATAAATCTTTGCAAAATCACCTTCCATGTTCTTTTCCTAAACAAAAATTCAAACCTATAAAAATAGTCACCACTTGAATAAACAACAATTAATACCGCAAACCAGTCATGTAATATATGTTGTTGATTTAATATCCCCGGGATTAAAACAGCAGGTATAACATAGTCAAACAATATTAAATCACGTAATTCAAATACAGAGTCTTACCTTGTTCCCGAGACAGAAAAAAAAATATAAAATTCATTCAGCTTCCTTTCTGTCAGTTAATTACTGAATGCATAAATTTGATGATGACCATCCTAAATGACTGTTAAGCTGCGCTTAAACAAAACAAATAAAAACCGAATGGTAATCACTCGCTGTGTGTGTGTGCAAACAGTATGTACAAGTGTGCTGCTTCTAGTTTTAATAAGTCTCCCATCAGCAGCATCGATCAAGACAAAAGAGGCGAAGAGAAATACAAAAAAAATATACCAATCACGGCGGTATGCATGATGCATTCAGAGTACATCTCTAACCTATGAATGAATTTCAAGTTCGCTACTCAGCTCTTTCGTTTGCATAGAAAAACCATATTATTTCGAGTACGAGTTAAATGGCTTAAATGCGCATGCATGAAATTGTATAAATTTATTAGATTCAACTTAACACAAACATTATTTTGCATTTAACTATTGAATTTAACGAACAAAAAATATCAACTGAAATTAAATCCTCTCTCTGGGGATGCGCGGCGCTGTGATGTGAGGAGTGTGATGCAAGGTGCACCTGACTTGACTTTTGCCCGCAGGACAGAAAAGGAATAACATATGTTTTTTGTGGTTGTCATTACTTACGACTTTTTATTATTCCAAGGCACATGCTATATATTGAAATGAAGGAATATTTTTGTTGTTGTTTTTCCTTTTTTTTTCAAATTCTTCGTCGTTAAATAACCGTCATTGACTTCCTTCTTGTTCGACATGAACTACCGTGGTCAGTTGAGTTTTTTTTATTTTGTTCCTTATCTCCATAGTGATGATGATGTTACCTCCTTTTATCTCAAGTTGTCTTTTTCTATTAAAGATGGGCTCTCTCTTACTCGGTCTTGAGATTTGATAGTGTTAAACTAAAGCACAACTACTAAAGTCAGTTGTCATCTATATTGGAGCACCATCCCACCATCCAGAACTATAAATATATGTAATGGTCTTAAAAAGGCGGAGTTATCTCAAAACCTCTTTTTCTTTGCTTTTTTATTGTTTTCTTTAAGAAACAAAAAACAACTCTCAGATACATAATCAAATCGATTTGTTTACTTTTTCGACCTGGACACACACACATAGACAGATATTATAAAATACCGGCTTCGGATAAAAGTCTGGATAAAATTCGGATAAAAATTCACCATTGAAGTTGAATGAAATTCAATACAAACGAACAGGTTGCTACAGTAGTGTGATGCATGTGCATGCACTTGTATCTTCCACACACAGGTCTCTCGCGATCAGGTGGTGCGGTAATAACTTTGCTTGTATTTGTGTTTGCCCAGATCTTCTTTAGTTTAATATTCTTCTAGGTTTTGTTTTTGTTGTAGGTATTTCCAAAAAAAGATACAAAGAAAAAAAATTAACGAAGAGGCGCGCGTTGAATAAGTGCTCAGAGGAAATATTACACACAAAAAAAAAGGTACATGCCGCACAATCGGGCATAAAGAGCTAGTCTTACGTTACCGTATATTCTTGCACGCGCTTCCAGCTCCCGCTGATGGTCGTATATTGGTTGTTGTATTGGCTGCTACCTGCAACAAGATACAAAGATACTCGCCACTCTGTATAGCTTGGTCGGGGTGATTTGGTGGAAGAAATAGAAGTGTTGTGTACATACAATAAGCCGCCAGCCAGCAGCGTCTTGGCCAGCTCAAGCAAGATACTTGTATCTGTGTGTTTTGGTTTTGGCTTTTACAGCAGCACCACAGAGTTAATAGTATGCTGGTTGTAGCCGTGCTCTGTTTTATCCATTGGTGTGTGTTTTGGTGCGCTATTTTCCTCCAGAAGGTCATGGTTAGATATTGGCGATCCCGAACGGACAGTATTAGTTGATCATTGAATGAAATGGGTCTTCTTCTCGCTAGCGCGCTGAGAATTTTTTTTGTGTTACATTTTAAAATAAAGATAGAAAGTATCTTTTAGGTTGTTTATTAGTTTTTTTTTCCGAACCTTAGTAGTTTGTGGTGGACCTTACCGGGATTTAATAGTTTTTTTAAATTTCGTTTCGTAGCTCGTTAATAATTTTTATTAATTTCGCGGACGGAAAATATATAAACGGTTATTTAAGAAAAAGTTAAACTAAGTGAACTTATTTGAAAGAGATAATGACAAATCAATTTTTAAAATAAACCAAGTTTTGTTCTTTTGTTCAGAAGTGAAACATATTGGAGTATTGATTATTATCTAAAAAAAAGTGTGCTTTTTAGTTATTTTTTGTTTGTTATCAAATCGGAAGTTAAAGAACATAAATATTTAAACAAGAAGAAAAAAAAACTGTCATAATGGAAACTTGTGTATTAATACCACAAGAATTTTCCCTTGCATTGGCATCAACACCAGCGGGAATTTTAAACGAACAACAAATAACAGTATGGACAACAATGGGAATTCCACAAGGAACATTATTTTATCCATTTCAAGGAACAATTCGTATTGACACTTTGGATACATTCAAATATTTAGAAGATGAAGATGTAAGTATAGAACTTGAGTTACTATGTTGTACTTATATAAATGAAGGGAAATGGGACTTTTGATTGACTTGAGACTATGGCTTTATTATATTCTCAGCCAAGAATTTAGCTTGAAAATTAATTTCTTATTGCTTGAAAGTTAATTGTAATGAAATCCTCAGAAGACAAACAATTTGGAGATTTTAGAATTTATGTTTTTGATAAAATAGTTTGAAATGTTTTCATTTTCTTAAAACTATCAAAGAAAAAATTTATTTTTAACACATTTAAAATATTTGTTCTTGAACGTTTCAACGTCAACTCTTTCGTTTTGTTTGCTCAAGTGCAATAATGATTGATGATTTTAGAATAAAATAGATCAAGAATGTTGGCGGAATATGTATAAATATTTAAAACTTGATCTGGGTATCAGAAGTGACAATATAACATTCATATCAACAGGTTATATAGACTTGGAAGAATACAGAAGTTTTGAAGCATCATTTGCATAAATTTATTATTGATTGGCAAGTGTTCGAGAATAATGTACTTGAAAATGAATAACGCCTTAAAATGCCTGCATATTGTAAGTATGGGGACTGGTAATGATTTATTCAAGATCATCATAGTTATTTTGTGATCAACTAAGCTGCTCCTTAATGTATGTATTTGCAATGCAGTTATAAAATAAATAAAAAAAGTTTAACTCCAAACAGCAATGATTTTTGACCAAAGTTACATAAGGTTTGTACAACAGCTCTTTTGTTTGTAATTTGAAGCTTGATTCATAGATAAATAAGTACCAACTGGTTATTGTTTTAAATAATTCACTGGGGATGAAAAATCTTCAGAGCCTTTGCCGACGGCTTATTTTGATTTGTTTAGATTTTTTAACTGAGATTTTGGGTGGACTAGAAATTAAGTTCCTTGTTGAGAATATTTTCGTTTGTTGCGATGAATGAAAAACAGTGCTCTAGTTTTTAATGAATGAAGTGCTTTATCCTATCACAAGAGTGTCTATTTTTCTTTGATTTTCTAAATCTTAGTTGATGTGCGAATAAGCTTGTGCTAATCCTAATTTTCATCTAAAAAGAATAACATCACATGATTTTCGCCTTACAATCTTCATCCATGAGAACTTCAATAGATAAAGACGATAATTTAAATTTAAAAATATGTAGCTTTGAGATTTTATTTTTAAATTTGTTTTGACACTTTTTATTCTATCTCAGCTCTCACTAGCTCCAAACCTCTTTTTATAATATGATTTTAGAGTGCTCCATAAAAATGTTGTACAAAAATCTGAAATTGATGTGTCTATGTATATAGGTATCGAATCGAAGTCTTTTTACTTACTTTTAGACAGGAGGTGGTCTCGTTAAATTAGTAGCCTGGTCATCTTTCAAATCAAAGATGTCAGTTATTGCTTTTAAATTTAAAATATTGGGATTTTGATTTCCAAATTCCAGGTGATTTTGGTTCATGATAAATGGTTTGCAGCAGTTTCTTATTTATTCAAAATTTGAGTTCTTCTCTTAAGTTGCTTTGCAATTTTTAATAATGAACGAAAATACCAATCAGAGGTATTTCATACCTTGAGAAGAATTTAACAATCTTAAAAACATCGAGGTAAGAGGTCATACTATTTACTCTTTTCAAAGCTACACGGTTACAATGAATGCGTACTTTGACAAACAAATGATCTGACATATTCTTAAGAATTGTTCATCGGTATAGGCTGGTTACAGTGAGTTCATTGTAGTTCATAAAAGCACTCTATTTTTTTAATGCAATGTTCAACACATTTTGTCAATGTTCGTCATTAGTTCTGACAAAAACTTAAGCAAATTCAAATAGTTTATTTTTTTGGTGAGATCAAGTGAATTCTGGTGAGCAAAATTCTTGCTCTCTTGCCAATGCTATGAGTTCCTATGATTTTGTCACATCTAATGTGTATGATAGAACAATTTTTCCTCACAATATGCAATCCATTATAATCGTAGCTAAACGCAATGCAGTCCCAGAACTCGGAGATTTTTTTCTCAACTTTTTCTGACACCATGAATGTGGTTTTCTATTTTGTTGGAAAAAAGTATTTGTATATAGTAGGTGTATTTCAGTGAAATTTTTAAAAGTTCTGCTTCCTAGAAAGTAAGAAAAATTCAAAGAGAACGCTGAAGCAAGATGTTGCTACAGTAGTTGCAATTAAGTCATCGAAATGAGGTTCATGGCAATAACTTTTAAAACCAATTTTGTTTTTTTTTTTATCGCTATCCATTCAAAATGCATCTCTGATTTTATTGAATAAAAAAAGATTACACAATCTATCAAGTTGGAAAACCCAAAACTATTTGTCCTCTATTCACTTACCACTTTGCTATTGATTTTTGCTCAGTATTCACTCAGATTGAATAATACTTATGCTGCAATAGTTAACGAATTAATTCTACTTTTTGTACATAGTAACTATCTAAAATAACACAAAACAGCTTCGTATTTTCAAATAATAAGCCAATTATCTTATCCCCGATAGTTTTAGTTTAGTTTAGTTTATTTCATCGAATGCTTATACAATGTAAGATGATAATATCTTATTAGCTATTGCAAAGCTTAATTAATAATAATAATAATAATTTAGATAATTTAGCAGAAGCTGTATGGATGAGGAGGAGATAGAATCAATCCCTCAGCTTCTATGTCCTACTCTATATCTCAGATAAAGACTTCACCTTTTGGTGATTTCTACTTCAATAATCCTAGTGATCTAATATAAACACAGACATAGGAAGTCTGTTACGTATCATAAGAAGCTCCAAATAGTTCACCCAGTAAGGAAAGGAGTTTCCTAGATTCATGTGGTATCACAACCCAATGCTTTTTACTTTTTATGATTTATATACATAAATCCTTTTTTAACAACTTGATGAAAATATTGCTTTAAAATCCTTAAAAATGCTCTAGTGAAGTTCTTTTAAAAATGAAAAATGATCCATCACTTGAGTAAAATGGACTCACGTTGGGCGCCATCTTTTTCATTTTTTTTTTTTTTGTATTTTCTGTTTTTATTTCACAATCAAAAATTAAATTAATGTAGTTTGCAGAAAAAAATCAGAATTTGATGGTCGATAGTTGAAAAAATTAACAGGAAGTAACTGCCAAGAAAATTAAAACTCATATTAGTTACTTGTTTTATTAAATTGCATTATATTGGGCACCAGTTTTTAAATTTATCATTTTATCATGGAAAAAGAAATAACTTCAAAATAAATAAAAAATGGTATATAACTCAAATATTTATAATTCAAGTTAAAAGTTCAAATGAGCTCAACTCCATACTGCGTTTCGCCCTGGTACGATAGTTGGGCTCATCAGTTAGATGACCATCGTATCCTCCTAAGACGCAATTTTGTATCGATGTTTGCGAAACGCAATATGATGCTGAGCTCACTTGAACTTTTAACTTGAATTATAAATATTCAGTCACTCCACTTAATCAGAAGAATTTCTTTTCAAATTTTCCTCATATTCTTTTATTATAGCTCAAATACCTTAAAAGTTCAATAATTTTTCATTTAGGAAAAATGCTACTATATTGGCTGTTATTTGAATATCTCTATTCTAGTATATTGGTTTATCGTATGCATTACTTTGAAACTTTTCAATTTCTATTGAAGATTGCTTACTAAAATCAAAACATTTTAAACTAAAGTTATGCCAAAAGCTTTTTTGTATCATTTCTCTCTACTCCTTCACCTACAATATATTTTTAATTTCAATTATTTTTAATTTTCAATGTCCACACACACATTTTCCTCACCACTCTTCAAATTGAATACTTAAAAAAAAGAAAAATATTAATCCATAATCCAACAAGTCCCAATAGTTCACTTTGAACATACGTTATAATAATGCACCATTATAAACCATAACGCAACCATGTCTAAGTGAATAACAATCCACCCACCTTGTAAGATTAAAATCAAATTGTGTTAATAAATCCGCATCGAAAGCAAACAAAAATATCATGTCTATACTTTAGCTTATACATTCACCCTCTCACCCTACATGCAATATCTCCCTGACTGGGTATTTATTCACCCTCACCTCTTTCATTAAACATCGTTATGTCAATGATAGACACACGTTGTAGGTGTCACTTAATTGCACGAAACCATAAACTCAAAATGTGACAAGCTATCAACATATCGTTCGTGTGTTATAAAATAACAAACAAAAACAACAACAACAATGAAAAAAGTGCATATGTAAACCCTCACATAATGACGGGCGTCGGCAAGTTACTGTATTTAACACTCACCATAGATTCTTAGTGTTGAATATTGTGGTCATTACCATGATAAATGAAATAAAAGAGGGTCATTTTCTATCAACAGGTTCGTATCTCAGCTCTTTCGTTTTACATGTTGATTTTTTCTTGTCTTCTTTTTTTTCTCATGTTTAATGCGATTTTTTATGATATCCTGTTGTTTATGTGTTCAATATGGGGATTTGTTTAGATTGTAAACCGATTAATGATTGACACACACACAAGCCAGAGAGAATTTATGTAGTCCGATTATGAATGATAATAAATGAGATCTGTTTTAATTCGAATAAATTCTGACTTCCTATGACGACACTTAGAATAAAATATAAATTTTATATTTTTAAATTATATTTTGCAAATTCAACAAGAGTAGAGGTATAATATTATTACCAACCATCCAGTAAAATAATAATTAATTTTTCAAGTTCACTCTCCCATAACGCTGGGAAAATTTTCAAGAAATTCCCATAACATCTTCGAAACAAAAACAAAAAAAAATTAACTACTACATTCCCCCTCCTATATATTAAACTTTAAAAAATTCGTTAAATTAACATATTGTGGCTGTTTTAGACAAGCAAAAGAGGGCCTAATTTTCTACACTTGTTGCACACACGACAATATAAACGAACGGAACGGTGAGCTGACGTGCCATCATGATGGTTATATTTTAAGTCACATGAGGGTGGTGGCAAAGCAACAGTTTATTATTTTTTTTCTTTTTTTTTTCTTCTAAAGTGTTGCGCTGTTTACGAGACCGTGAAACCACACGTTAACTTTTTTAACTCATCTTTATAATTTTTCTCTTCCCCGATCCCCCCTTCCACTCCTCTTCTCTACTACTCCTAGGGTGAATTAATTTCTTGCCTGTTGAGTGTAACATACCGTGGGAATTTTCTCACGCTTTAAGAATTGTTTAAAGCAAAAATAAGTAAGGGGAATCGAAAAATTGCTATGATTAACAAAAGTTGGTGCGATCATTTAAATAGTTAAAAAATGACATCACCAACAACGATGGAAAAGAACTATTATAATCCTATTTAGGACTTAAGGCAGTTCTTTTCATAAATCCGTGAAGAAAAAACTAAAAAATTCCAATTGACTTTTTAAGTCTCTGCAGCTCAATTTGGTGTAGGTACGTGTACACTATGGGATGCTGATGAAAAAGGTAGAAAATGAACAAAAAAAAGAAGAAGACTCAAAGATGTAATCTGATTTATAAGATTTACCAGTCGCCGAGAGGTTTCGCCCTGTTGTCTGTAATGTCCTTTTTTTCTATCCTCTTATTTTCTCTAGACAAGGTAACTTCTATTGCCTTATTCTGTGTCCGCCCTTTTTGTTGACTCCTGCATCCCTTTTTAAAAGTCAGCACATCTAATAAATAGAGAATAAAGAAGAAACAAAAAAAAAAAATAGTGCGTTTGTGCGATACCGATACATAATTAATGATCCCATAAATTTGATTCATTTTTATTGCCATCCTTAAGAGTGCAGAAAGATACAAAAAAAGGATATCTAAAGCACTTATCTCTACCGATAGATAGCTAGAGAGAGTGATGGAGAGTAAAAACTATGCTATAAGAAGATCAAAGGCGGATACAGACAGGTGGATTCAGGTCTTTTTTGAGTTGAATTGATATTTGTTTTTCCGCATTTTCATCATCATCGATAAAACTTTCGTTTTCATCCAACTGTGTAGCCATTGCCAGCATCAGTGTCCGTCTGCTTGTCTTGGGTGATTTAATTGGATTACGCATTTGAAACTCATATGATAAGTCCAAAAGTAAAGACTTATTCCCATAATGGACAACATGGTGGAAGCTGGAAGCATAAGACCAGCTCAATGGTGGATTATTTGAAAATGATTGTGGTGCGTGATGTGCATTTGAAGTCAGACGCGATACAAAAAAAAATTAAATAGATCCGAACATTGAACTAGATGAGGATGTTTTTTTTGTATTTATTTCCATCAACAACCATGTTTGGTCTGTACACACAGATACAGCTTAAGTCTAGTCAGTCAACCCGGCACGAGATGCCACTTTGGATTCATGTTTGTGATCCAAATTAGATGCGGAGACTCTCTGGAGATCTGTACTTGTTACTTTTTTTTCTAATATTTTTTGCAACTTTACAAACGAGTGGTTTTTAGCTTTCGCTTTCACTTTGCTCCATAAAATGGATTTTTCTATTTTGAGATTATGAAAAATTGCTAGAGTGCGCCACCACCACTACCGACTATGTTCCGTGGATAGCTCTGGATGGCCTTTACCATAACACTCTTGATAGTTGTTACCAATATCACCTCAATATCTTGCTTGACTATAAGTGAAGTGGTGCAAAAATCAAAGAAAAAAAAAATAAACGAAAGTTAAAGTCAAGTGTATTGTGTTGATACTGAAGAAAAAAAATAGTTTTTTTTATTCCAATTGATGATTGAATTTAGACGCCGATAGAAGACGCAGAAGAAAATTGCGTGAGGTAATGATATTTATTTATCTTTCAGTTTGCAGGTTTTTTTTTTTCATTTGTATGTTTTTTTAAATTGTGTAATGTGGAATTTACAAATAAAAATAAGACAAAAAAACTGATTAACTTATTTTTTGTATTTCAAGGAAAATAACTGTTGATTCAACAGGTTAATATTCATGATATGGGTTTTGGGGAAGTATAGTTATGCGCTTCTTTGGGTTGGGTTGGTGTTAATAAATGTGCAGTTATAATTGAACAGAAATCAATATATTATTTGGGTATACACTCAGTGGTCAGTGGGTATGGGTATGATGGCATTTCCTGATGAAATTTATTTTTATTCGATTTTTTAATTTAGTTATTTTCCTACTAGTTTACGAGTTTGTAAGTCAACTCTTTCGTTTAGTGATTAGAAATCGAGGGCAAGTGCTATAAATGTTTGGTTGGTGGTTATAATAACTGACGGAAATTTATTTGTATATATTCAAGATGTATATTTTGTTGTTGTTGTAATTGAAAGTTGGTTCAGTTATAGGTAGATGAGGAAGAAGGACTTATATGTATATATATTTCCTGGATGGTGTGTGATCACGCATTTTATAGAAAGTGCGTTAAGTCATTTGTAATATTGGAAGTGCCTTCCTTATTTGCATAGTTTGGTGAGCTTATTATACCAACTTTTTTATGTTTTGATATTTCTGGTAGAAGTTTTTGGTCACATAATTTGAAAAGATCATAATGCTCTACAAAAAAGGTTGGTTTTGAGTGATAAGTAGAGTTATTTGAGTTTTAATGTTCTATTTGGTATTGAAATTCTGGATGAAATATTAAGCTAAAGCACCAACAAAATCTTTTTTAGCTGATTACTGTTCCGATGCATATTTTTTCCTCTAGGTAATTACATTGCATGAGTCTAATTAATTTTGTATTCCCATGCTTTAAAGCTTAATGTTTTGAACTCATGTTCTAAATAATTCAACTGTTTCGGAAGTTTCGAAAGTTACAGATACAGTTACAATCCGTGCAATAAAAAGCCTTAGTTAAATTTTGAACAAGTGTGTAGAACACAAAAGAGTACCTATTTGATCTTCATATTTTCGGAAAATAGAGCATGTTATTTGAGCCTTAAGATATAATTTCTGACAAGTTTATGTAATTATGGATACGAAAACATCTTCTTCAAGTATTTTTAACTTTGATATGTGGTTCATCCGTCATGTTAGGTTAGTGTGGTTAGAAATTTACTGGAATTCTTGCATATATGTGCTCAACTGCTTTGAAACGTGGTCAAGAACTCGACTGCATCTATACAGATTATTCTGAGGCTTTCAATAAATTTTCTCATGATATCACCATGTTTATATTAAAAAGTATTTGGGCTTCTTCCTAGACTCCAAAAAAGATCCTACCAGGTTAGATTAAGAAGCTATTTCTCCAACCCTTTGTTTGGCAAATCAGAAGCTCCCCAGGGTAGTCATTTAGGTTCACTTCTTTTTATTTTGGCTATTAATGATGTATCCCTCTGTGAAATTCCAATTTTTGCGTATGAAAACATTTTCAAAAGCATTAAAACTGTGATAGATTGTTTACTTTTGCAAGATGATATAACCAGTTTTGTTATTTAGTAAAAACGGTTTAAATTTCATTCCTATTAAATGTCAAGCAATCACTTTTTTTAAAAGTGTTTTCTAATTCATTTGATTGTACACATTACGTCGTGTTGATAGTTTCAAAGAGCTAGTAGTTCAATTTACTTTTTGGTTTTACAAAGCATATCAATTTAATCATCAACAAGGCAAACACTTGTTTGTTAAAAGAAAGACTAAGGAATTTCAGGACCCCTGTTACTCTCGCTTTCTACAACTGTCTTGTTTGCCCCATCTTGAATATGCATTACAAGTACTAACAAGGTATACAAATAGATTAGAAGCAGTAAAAAGTAATTTGTATACGTTTTCCTTCCTTGAAAGGACTACCGTAGTGCGATCCATATCATCTCCCTGCTTTGGCCTTTGGCACAAAGGAGAATCAGTAATGATATTTTATTTATTCATAAACTTTTAACGGGTATTAAGAGTGTTCCGAACTGAACAAAACCAGTCATTTGCTAACTTTTTTTTTTGCATATATAAGACCGCTTTTTTTCACTTTCATCAGATACTTTGTTTTATAAAACTTTGCATTTTTAGTAATTGGTCACTAGTAGGCGTATTATTGTATTAAAAAAAAATTTTTCTAAAAGTAACTGATTTTAACTTCTAAATTTACATAAATTTTCTGTCAAAAAGTGCATTTTAAGAATTAAAAATTTCAATATCAAATGATACAAATATGATTACATAATTAATGAAAATCATGACAAATATACTGAATTTATATCCATTGAAAAAAAAATTGTCAAAAAAATACCGTAAGGTATAATAAATTGACTGTCAAAAATGGGTTTTTTCAAAATTCACAAGCATTTTTATTTTGCATTATTAAAATTTTTTTAAGGTACAAAATTAAAAATTTTCTCCAATAGTGGCATTATAAAAATATGGAATTTTATGTTATTAAACATTTTTTTGCAAAAAATACTATAGTGTAGGCTACATTTGCTTTGAAAAACAGCCATTTTAGCCATTTTCTCGATTTCTTAGAGGCTTTTACCAAAATCTAGAGCACAAAATTAAATTTTTTTTCCAATGATGGCATAGAGAATAAGTTTATCTGTCCATAGACACCTTAATCGCCTTGATCGGATAAGTACACGCTTCGCAATCTTATTCATGAAATCACCATTTCAGTCCGGAACACTCTTAAAGTTTTTATTGTTTATTAATAGCACGTATTTGGTCATGTCCTTGTTTACTTGGAGACCAACAAGTTTTGCCCGTTGTTCAGTTGCCGTGAGAGCCTTTATAACGGCCTGCTGGGAGAGGTTGACGAGTGTCAATATCACCAGCTTACACAAGAATTTGGAGAGATCTGTTGAAAATATTGTCTCAGTAAACACTGAAAGCACTTTTTGCTCCAGAATGAGATCACATGATAGGGCATCTCCTTGCCGAAACCCTATACATGTTAGGAATAGTGCGGAAGAGCTTTTTCCTAGTTGCACATTGCATCGCTTGTTTTCCAATATCATGCAACACAACTGGATCAGTTTTCCCAGGATCCAAGCTTCGGCCATCGCCATAAAGAGCTCCTAACGATGAATGTTATCATTATGTGGCTTTGAAGCATTGAATAATTACAAATAGAAGGGGACACCGAAAATTTTTATTTATTTATTTTATTTATTTAAAACAAACGTGCAACTTGCTCAAACGACAGCCACACCAAGCAAATCCAGTAGCCGCCCATAAAGCTCTAATTTCCTTTTAAACAATTATTGGTTGTCTGCTCGGCTAAGAGAGCCTCAAAAAAATCCTTTCAATTTTTATTTATTTATTTAATTTATTTAAAACAAACGTGCAACTTGCTCAAACGACAGCCACACCAAGCAAATCCAGTAGCCGCCCATGAAGCTCTAATTTCCTTTTAAACAATTATTGGTTGTCTGCTCGGCTAAGAGAGCCTCAAAAAAATCCTTTCATCATTTCCATGCTCTATGAAAAAAAACATGTCTTCCCTTTCTTATTTGGCAATAAAGGAAATTTCCTAAAAGGAACAAACTTTTAAAGAACAAATTTATTACAGGGGTGTTGTATTTGATAGAGCGACTGCAGCGACAGACTGCCAAACCAGGACACCTAGTGGACGTTTTGCCTGGTGTCCCTTCTATTTGTAGTTATTCAATGCTTTGAAGTCGATGAATGTGACCATTTGGACTATAGTCGATTGGCCTGGCTGGAAGCTACACTGGTACTTACCAATTATAGTGTTTAAGACGCTCACACAATATTCGTTGGATAGGATATTGTATACGCCGTTTATCAGGGATATGTCTCGATAGTTATTGCAGGACATGGGATCACTGTTTTGAGGATCTGATATAGGGAACAAATAGAAAAGTCAACGGCCATGCTTTCCCTCGCTCAAACTTGATTGATGAGTTGATGCATAAACCTTTTAAAGACGTGTCCTTTCTGCTTGAAAAGTTCCACTGGGAAATAAATCAGATGTGGTAGCCTTGTTTCTCTTGAGCTCCTTTTTAGCTAAATCTACTTTTTCTATACTTGGTGATGGTGCTGCATCTTCATTGACTGAAGTTGAGTTCTCTTCTTGTCCTATTTCTGGCTCTACCTGATGGTTCTGATGCCCATTAAGAAGCTGCTTGGAAATGCGGCTTAAATACCTCTTCTTTTCTCTGTGCTTCGGTGACTAGACTAACTTTGCTCTTCTGAAGAGCCTGCGTTCCTGATTTAAAGTCAGTAGCCAGTTGCTTGCTTTCTTTTTTAAACTTTTGGGTGTTGTATCGATCACGAGACTTTTCGATTTCCTTGAGGTGAGAGGCTGATTACTTTATGGAACCAAAACAAAAAGTGCAAAATCCAATACAATTTGTTTTTGTCAACTAGACAGCGCAGCGGTTCCCAAACTTTTTAGGCAGTGGAACCCCAAACAAGGCCCATATATATTCCGGAACCCCAGCACCAAAAATGAAAGACAAAACATCTAAAAATATGGATTTTGTACCAACTCGATGTCAGGATTTGTTTCTCGAAAGTAATCTAACAAAGATCATTCTTGGTTTACCAAGTGTCCAGCCATCACATTAAGAATATCAGCTCTGAGCTCCAGCATATTTCCTTGCAAAATTCATATAAAAGTGGAAAATATTCAACATTGTCTTTCTGTATACAAGTAAGCCAGACGTTAATTTTTATTTTTTAAGTTTGTCTTTCGTTCGCTTTCTTTGTAAAGCTTCAGTAAGGCTTTGGCAATAACATAATTACAAAAACAGATAATCTCGCAATTAAATATCTTGCTTTTAACAACCCCAGAATTAAAAATGCCGCACAATAAAATCATAAAAATTAGAATTTTGCAGCACATTTTTTAATTGTTATGATTTTCCTTTTGGAAACAGAGAAATTTAGATAAAAAGTACTTCGTTTTCTAGTTTATATTTTTATTCTCAGGAGTTTTATTTTTCAGTGCATTACTGGGAACGATATTTTACTGTGAAATCTGAATTTGCGAAATTTTAGTTTGCGAGATTGTGCTTGATATTTGCGAAGTTTTTGATGCGAATTCAAAATGAGAGATTTTTTATGGTGAGATCATAAGACAATAGCAGGATTTGGGAGATCTAATCTTGCGAGATAAAAAAAATTTGGAGTTTTGGTTGGCGGGATTTTGCACCACTTTCATAAAGCTTTTTCTCAGGGTAGCAATAGGATTTCAACGTGAAGTAGAAGTGGTTAATATTAACTTTCCATATATTTGCACACTTTCTTGAATAAAATTGAATGCAGAGGATGACATTTCCCGAAATTTGTAATCTGTTTAGATGCATCAAGAAATTTTTCAAATCAGTTGACATTCTTCTTACAACAAGTACATATTGATCAGTATTCAATGAATGCTATTCCTTCCTGGCACAATGTTCATCATCATCAAATCAAAAACTATGAAGATTCACCAAACGTCACTTGATAGTTGTTTTTTTTTAAATGTGTTGCAAAAGTTATTTTTGTAACTATTTACTTCAAGAAATCTGCGGAACCCTAGGGTTCCGCGGAACACAGTTTGGGAATCGATGAACTCGACAACTAGACTGTACTTATTTCATAAGTAAAACGCTATAAATTATCTTACCATAATTGATTTAAGAGATATATGTACTTTGATGAGGCCAGATATTTGGGAGTCATTACTATAGTTCTCAATTTCTCATCACAAAGTTGTGAGCGTCAAAAAAAGTGTACAGCTTTCTGCAGCCCTGTCAAAGCGAGTGGATACTCGTTTGTTTTTTAAGGTGGATTAAATTATAAAAAATATAATAGTAAAATAAAATTCAAAAAATAATAAAAAATACTTTATTTCTACAGGATCTATGCGTCTAGAAATTGACATTGTTAGCTTTCTTGTCAATTTGGATCGGACTTCTTTTCTGCACTCTTCAACAAAAATTGACTTTAGTGACTCTCTGCTTTATATACTTCTCTCTCACTCTCATAAATACTCGATGGGTTTTAAATCTGGAGATTGCGGAGGGTAGTACACTTGCTGAAGTGTATCATCAAGTTACTATTCCTTGACCAATTTCGATATGTGATTGAGGTCTTTGTATTGCTGAAAGACCCAAGAAGCAATGCTAAATGACAACTTGTCTCTTAAAATATTAAGATAATCTTCTTTTTTGTCATCGAAACTGACAATAAAGACGAGGTTCTCAACTCCCAAACCACCTCCATGCTTTATCATGGAGTTTAAATTTTGTTTTTCAAACTATGTGGTTTTCGGTCGTCATATTTATGGTGTTTATTTTGAGCCAAAAAAACTCAAATTTGATCTCGTTAATGAAGAGAACATTTCTTTCAGAATGACGAACCCTCATTTTTATATTCCTTGACAAACAGAAGTCTTTGCCTTCGATTTTTTTCGGGAATGTATGGTTTTTTGCTAGGAACTCTGCCATGAAGCCTGCCACTATGGAGGGTCTGGAAAATATTTTTCGGGCTATTTTAACTCCAGAAGATTATGGTTAAAGTTTTCAGTGCCATCTTCACTGGACTTACCACTGAATTTTTGCACAATACCCTCGCAATAGCACACTCATTATCTTTTTGGTCTTCCCTGGACTTTTTTTCGGACTTTTAAAATGTTGTCCAAAATGTTTGGACATGTTTCTAATGCACTTTGTTTAGCCATTTTAAGTAATTTTCTTAAATAATTTTAGCAACTTTCAATGGAAATAAACTCAAGAATAATACACTGACTACTTTCGATCAATTACTTATTAGTTAAAAAGAAATTCAAAATTATTTTAACGCTTGTTTTCCTGATAGAGGAACCTTGCACACTTGCACAGTATGTGCGGAAAATTGTAAACTTTTTTTGATGCCATAAAAATTATAGTTTCTTATTATTACTTTGTTTTTTTGTTTTATTTTTGCTTAAATTTCTGGTTCTAATTTATTGAACATAAATTGTCTTTGAGGATTACATACCTGAAGGAAGTATTATCCATCTGTCAAAAAGCTAATTGAAACATACGCTCACAGTATATCTTCTAGCTGGTTTAATAAATACCCAAACTAATGGTGATTTTTTTATTAAATTAATAAATTTAGTAATTAATCACTGTCGATTTTTAAAATTTTCTCCACACACAGAAATGGGTTATTTTAAAAAAACTTCGTATAGGTGAAATAACTCCTTTCTAATATTTTCTTCAATTTCACTGCTTAACTATTACCCCCACAGCTCGCTTGCCTTATACAAAATATTATAACCTTTATTTTCCAAGAAAACTTTACTAATCTATTGATGTGTTATAAAGATTGATTGATTTAGTTTTTGGTTTTTAAATGATGTTCAGCCAGTTGAGTATGGTTGAGTGAAAAATTGGCAAATGGTCCTCATATTTCTGCAAACATTTTATTGGCAGAGCAGAATTTTGAAATCATTTAAGAATTCCTTAAATTCAAGATTTCTGAATTTTTGGTTCCTAAATAACTGAATGGCATTAGCATAATTTCATAAAAATGGTCCCATGCTATCACACAAGGTATATGCCTACATAAATAATGAATAATATTTTGAGAAGTTTACCTTTGAATTTGGTCTCCAGTAATTTCTATCAAGACTCAGTAGCCAACTTTTACAACTAATACAACTTTGGTGAGGCAACTTTCATCCTTTTTCTCTGATTTAAATCTCAGATGCTAAAAAAATGTCGGAACTCAAGCCCTAGACCTAGATTGTTCTTTACCCAAGCCAGCCATCTATCAATATACTCAAAATCATATATTAAAACATAAATGGACAAATATTTGCAACTAAGCCACCATGCTGGTACTAGACCTTTTAAATTTTATGTACAGGTTTTAGTTCTGTTGCTCTAAACACGAAACGGTAAAAAACCTGGTTTGTATTAAACAAAAAAAAACAAAAATTTACTAAGCCGATATCAATAAGATATCATATCTTAAATTAATTCCTTGAAAATCTATCTTGAAAATGATGTATTTGCTTCAAATTTGAACAATATATCAATCAAACACTTATTAATTCCTTAACCAACCTCATGTTATGTACAATATTATATTTAAGTGACAAATTAAAAGTTGCACCTCAACTCAAAACTTCTAATTTGGAATCTTGCATCTGTCAAACAACTATGACTTATCTAGTTTATCTTTTCATTGAAAATCTATGAAAAAAAATATAATAAAATTTATGATAGGTAATCAAGCTTCAGATTTACCTTAATTTAATATACACTTGCAATATTTTTGCTACTTCTGTTAATATTTTTCTTTTTTTTTTAAACTTGTCTGCAAAATTGTTAAACTATATACATGATTTATGAAAATTGAAAACAAAAAACCTGCTTCTGAGTTGGAAGGTGTTCCTGTATATATAATTTAATAGCCAGTCTAATGCAAGAAAAAAAAATAAGAAAATATAAAAATGAACACCTGCCTTTTGGTAAATTTGAATTATTTACCCACCCAAAACTGACTCTCTTGTGTAGTATTATGTCGCAGCAGTTTCAAAGTTGTTTTGGATGTCAAAAATCATTTGATTCATTGACTGCAAACAGAGCGGGAACTATGCCGTCCATGAAGTAATTTTCTCGTCGCTGTTGTTGTTATTTTTGTGCTTAAGTAAATATTGCAGCAGGTTACTTTGTGAACACTTGTTGCATTCAAAATAAAATCTCTCAGACCACCATCACCATCAAAAAACCAGTCCAAAACTTAACAAGGTCTTGGCTAAAAACCACACTGAGTAAAACAAAATCAAGTTCAAATTTAAAATCCAAAGGAGAAAGACAACCCACGGATACAAAACAAAAAATGTACTAGAACTCATGCAAACACTCAAGAAAAAGAAGTCGTATAGTCCCTTAATCCAGGTCCAAAGTATATAACAATGCGCATGATGGTGTAATCCCATTCACCGCATCCGATTTAGAGTCTTTATCTCCACCTAACACTTTGTGTGTGGTTCTTGAAGACACGCTGCAGGGTGGCTGAAGCGAAATTAAGCGGCACCATGAAGATTTTTGGTCATTTAAATCGCATGACTAAAGTGATTTCCTTTTATCCCAAAAAGTAAATTTAAAAAAAAGCAACTTGATGCTCATAATCATCTCATCATCATTCCAATCTTATTTTTTTTTTCTTTTTTCAGTTCTAAATTGGTTATGGTTCTTTGAGTTTTTTTTTATGTTTCTTGTACGTTTGTAGGAAACCTTCTTTGATTGTCTTTTAATAGAGGCAACGAGGGACTTCAACAAATTCTGGGTTTCTAAATTGATTCGTACTCAGCATAGTTGAGTGTTCTTAAAAATACAAAAAACAAAACAATCAAAAAACTCATCATCATCATGATACTCAAGTTTTATATGTTATTTCCGTGGGGGATTTATCACAGCGCCACACAAGTATTAAAAACAACGTGTGACAGACACTACGCATTTCCGTTTAGACGGCAATATAACCACCGTAATCGGCACCGCCACCATTTAACTATACTCTTCCACATCCTCCACGCTTATACAAGAAAAACGGCACTCTCTATAAATCTATCACACAGCAGAAGCTGCAAAAGTAGCATCAATCAAATTATACTACAGAGTGTACCATGCTGAGTGTTTATTGTTTTTCATTTCCTTTGGTCTTTAATTTTTCGAACGACGACGGTGATGTGTACCAAATTTGGATCAACGTTAAAAGGAAACAATCCAAAAAAGGGGAGCCAAAGAAATTGAAAAATGCTAATGGATGTCACATATATCTTTTTTTTCGGTGTTTTTTGTATATCAGTTTGATTATCTTAAAGTGGATGACGATGGGAAAAAAAGATGACCAAAGCAAATATTCTTGTAGCAATCAATTAACCTAATTTAGTTTATTTGTCTGTTTTTTTTTGTTATCAGATCACAGCAGGGTCGTCTCTATAATATTTATTTGGATTTTGTTGTTGTTGGCTTTTCTATAAAAAAAAGTGCTACATATATAGATGAAGGCTAACATACAAAAATTATTGCAATAAAACATTCACCACCTAATTGACTTTGCATTGAGACCTGTCCATAAATAGAGTTAGTTTCTAAGCAACAAATAATTACCGTTGTCTTATCTTTGGTGGTATAATTTTTGTTGTCATCAAGATCATTTGAAATAGAAATAAAATCAAAATTTATTTATTGAAACATAGGAAGTGTGCTTTTCCATAATTTGTATGATAATTTTTTTTAAGTCAGTTCAAACAAAAGAGCTGAGTTGGGAACTTGTTTTTGGGTAATCAATTTGTTTTAGAGCTCGTTAAATTGATTTTTATTTGATTTTTTATTTATATTGATTATATTTTTATGGGTTTATTTTATTGGACTATATATACATAGGTGATTGGTTGTGTGGGTGGTGATAATAGAGTGATGATGTTTCTATATTTGCATAGTGCTCATAGAACTCATGTTTTGGTAATGCAGTGATATCAAGTAGCATCATGGAGTCTGATTTTTTTTTGCAAAAAGTCAAACTGTTAAGTGGAAAAAGTGCTGAGGCAACATTTTTTACCACAAAAACACTACGTATATAATTTTTAATCCGAAAAACTAAATATATCGCTTTGACCAATATATTGGGAATATAAAATTTTTTAATATTTATTTTTACTTCTACTGGGCTTAAGAGGTTTTGACATTAAGCCGACGATATTTGTAAGCACATGTGATTCGAGACTGTCTTTTTAAGGTTCCCAATTTCATATTACTCACGTATAGAGAATTCACACAGTTGCAAGCTTATACTCGATGGTTTTTATGAACATAATAAAATTATCGACTTTTAAAATTCCTTTTATTGAAGGAACCCAACTCAAAATCTCCAATCAAACGAAATATCTTGGTGTGATCTTAGATATGAAATTGAACTAGAGTCTCTTCATTGAAGGAAGAACAAATAAAGCCATGTTTGCTTTCTATCACGGCAACAGGATATTTGGCAAAACTTGGGGCTAAAGCAAAAAAATTATCAAGTGGATGCTCACGGCTGTAGTTAGACCTGAACTGACATACGGGAACGTAGAATCGAATGTACTGGACAAAGTAACCAAACTTAAAATCATGACCAAGGTTCAAAGAATGGCATGTTGTCCACCTCAACAGTGGGTTTGGAAGCTTTACTCAACTTAAAACCCCTAGATCTATTTATACCAGAATCGGCAGCAAAAAGCGCACTTCAGCTTAGCCAAACTGGTAGCTGGAGACAGAGTGCTACAGGTCATGCGCAGATTCTACAAAAATACACGGGAAATGTACTGACTTCATAATATCCTGTTTAGACTTCCACAAACCGTTCACTACCGCCTTGCCTAGAAGAGAGGACTGGCAAATCCGCCGCAAGCCGTCAACCTGCGAATCGATAATAGCTATATACACCGCGATGGTTCCAAGATGTAAAGGTACCGGTGTTTGTGAAGGGTTCTTTTCAGAAACTGTCGGACTAGCCAGCTTATTCAGACTTCCTGATTACAGCAGTGTCTTCCAAGCTAAGGTCCTAGCAGTAACAAAAGCTGCTAGACAAGTCTCAATGATAGCAATATCACAAGCTGATATCACCTTTTTCATTGATAGCCAAGTAGTGGCAGTAAAAGCGATTTCTGCAATTGAAAAAATCATATCGAAGCTTGTGTAGCACCTCGTGGCATGATGGTTAGTGCGTAGGACTGTCATGCTGAAGGTAAGGGTTCGATTCCTAGGCGTGCCACATAAAAAACAGAAATGTTTCATCCTAGGGACTGTCTCTTGCGAGGAACTGACAAATCCTCCAAGAGTATACTCGTCATGAAAAAGTGCTTCTAATTTAGCCGTTTGGACTCGGAAAAAAACTGTAGGTCACCTTCATTCCTGCCAACAACACGCACACAGGAATGGTTGCGAGTTGCAAGTCACCAGGCTCTTGTTCTCCAGAAGCTGTTGTGCTACCCATTTTTGTTTTTATTATATCGAATCTTGTGGCTTGCTGTCGCAAAAAGCCATGGGTTATTGCAACTCGGCAAGCCTCTGCTGGGTTACTGGTAACAGTGGTGTCCCAGGTAATGAAATCGGTCAAGCTGGCAAGAATAGGGTCAACCATTGATCTTAATCAGGCAAACACATTAGTTCAGGTAACATCAAACAGCTAATCGAGAGCAAAGTTCAAGCTATGACAAATAAGCGATGATGGGGGCTCGCTCAATACCTGTGTTAAAACCAGAAAATTATAGCTTAGTTTCAACAAACAAATGATCGACAACATGATCCAACTGAGTAAAAAGCATTTATCTCTTCTCGTGAACACCACCACCGGACATAACCACCTAGGCTACCACAAGAAAAAGATGTAACGCAGCTTGGACAGCTAATGCAGCAGGGGATGTGGTGACATAGAGATACATCATGAGGAATGATACTCCCCATTACCTGTGCCACTGCCCTGCGCTATACCATCAGAGAAACAAGCTGCTAGGGAGACACTTCTTCAACGACTTGGAAGAAGTCTCTGACATTCCAAGCAAAACCTGACAAAATTGACTAATGCTACCAAATGGCTTGAAAGTCCTTAATCTCTATCAACCCAACCACGTGATTTGAAACTTCTCCAACCACATTCTATCTAGGAATGATAGAATGAATGAAAGCTGAACGTGTCACGGGTGTTTCTTGTAGGAGTGGCAGTAAACGGAGAATGGGCACCTCACCTATACACCAGCTACTGTCACTTCTGCGGTGAAAACGAGCGGCAGTGAGTTTATGAGGCCACCTCTCCCTAAGATTGGTACAATTCCCTTTAGGATAGGGACAGCCTCTTTGACTTATTGAGAACGGTCACATAGACCAACCACTGACCTATCAAACTCATCTACCGGATGTTGCAAAGAGCCACATGCTCCTATGGGCCTGGTGGGGGGATTATTTCTCAACCAGGTGATTATGTGACGACAGACATTTGCTCCAATGAATAAGAAATACGCACAACTTTTCATGCTGGAGCATGAAAGCCCTTAACGGGCTTGAATGACATGGGATTTATGATAGGTTTAATTTCATGGGAATCATAATTCCTAGGGTATCACAATGGATCTATATTGATCAAAGTATGGTAACAAGATCGACTTTCAGTCCACTAACTAATCAAACCCTTTACTCGATGGTTTCTGGAGCACTGCAAAATTATTCAAAACATTCATTGTGAATATTCATTTTAAATATAAATAATGACAAACCTTTGTAATAAATATTTCCAATAATTTTTATTCACAAAAGCATTAGTAAATTCTCGATTCAATAATTCTTAAAAATAATAAAATTTCTCCCATTTCAAGCTTTGATATTAATTTATTATGCAGTGCAATAACTGTCCCATAAAAATATTATAGAAAAATGCGTTATTAACAGTATTTTCTTGTAAAGTATTGCTAAAACTCTTCCTGTACTTTCAACCTGTCTTACCGCAATACTTGTTTTTTATATTTTAACTTAAACATTTCCCTATTAACATTACATTAATCTTTCAATTTGGTTCACACACGATTCATAGAACAAAAATCTACGCCTTATTAATTAATAGTTTAACTAATTAATTAACTTTTACTCATGTATTTATTTTCTTATAAACATATGTTAGTACACACTACAGACTACACCATTTTACTTCTATTTCTCAAGACACTGGTATAGCCTATACAAGATTTATATAAATAAAACTTGATCTCAATTATTTCCATAAAGATTGCATATCCACAATAATTGTCACCTTACACATTGATTAAATCAATCATTATTAAAAAAAAAAAAAAAAAAAGCACACATTTATTTTAACCGGATTGTATCTAAACCTATATGAGTGAATGTTTCGAACTATATTTTTTTTTTTTTAAGTTTAAAGATCGCCTATCTAAGTCAAGTTCTTGTGGTTAATTATGAAAAACTACACTCAACAAATCTACATTAGATATTGAACAAAGGTGATAACTAGTTTATACCAACACCCTGTGTTTGTAAAAATAAAAATACTTTTGTGCGATTTAAAATTTATACAAATTGCAAAATAATAATCCTAATACCCGATATGTGGAATGCGTTTTAAATATGTGCACTACACTACCGTCGCGTCGCGTCGTTGCTCGATCGTCGTCGTGTCGTTGCGCACACGCGCATACCTAATTCAAAGTCGTAAATAAACAAATTACATGCGAATATAAATTCCAGAAATAAGACACAAAGTGGATTCATAAAATCAGAATTGTGGGGGATTAGAAAAAGAAAAAATAAATAAATAACTGATTTATGATCATTTTAAGAACTTACCGTTTCAAATGATTATGTGATAAAATCATAAAAATATACTTTTAACTAGCATTTGAACTGTATCTTAATCTTTATAAAACTTTTAGAAATATATAGATATGTGAAGTAAACATGACTTTTTTATTTGTTGGAATGTGTATGCATTTTATTATAAAATATCATTCAATATTTTACTATTTATTTAATTAATTCAATTTAATTTCAAATTAATGCTTAAATTGGGTTTTAGGCAATGATGATATGAAAAATAACATTCTACTCATTTTAAAGATCACGACCCAACAATTTAGTCTATTTGAAAAACAAGATGCAAAAAAAAAACTGTGGTTAAGATCATTTAAATAAACTTGAAAATATAGAATATCTTTATATGTATAATCAAAGACCAATATCTTTACGAAGGTCTAGATACGGTAACCATCAGTAAAAAATAAAAAAACTGAGCTGCGTGAAAATAAAAACTAAAAAAAACCGAATTCCGAGTCCAAAACCCATATTTCTGAACCCTGATTAACAGAACGTATCCCAATTTTAAAAATCCCAATCATAAACTCTCGTATTAACGAACACTGAAAATAAAAAAAAAATCTTAAGAAATTTAAAAATAGAAACTTCACGTTGATTCAGGATTTAATAATTTTTAAGAACAGATTTATTTTTAATATACCAAAAATTATACATACTTGAAATATTCGTTCTTGTTGATTCTCGTTCTTTTAGGGGATGTATTTTTAAATGAGGCTACTATTGTTGGTGTCTGATAGTGATGGCCTAAATGGTTATTTTCGAGTTACTATTATAACAGTAACTGTTATTTTGAATTAAAGAGCCCATGGATAGCTTACCTTTTTTAAGTTGGGTAGATCAAGACAAATGAAATTCTATTTTTTCATTAATTTAAATTTAATCCATGTTTAAAAATACTTATCATGTGCCATAATATAGTTTGTTACATATTTTTCAAGCCATGAACTGTCAAAATCCATCGCAGGATGGCTACTATGACGAAGGATTAAGTAACCTCTAAGAAATTTTGAGATTTTATTTTGTGCTCCGGAAAAGGGCGATTTCAGGGCTTTCGACTGATATAAGCAACAAAATACTCAATATGTGCCAAGATTTAGTTTGTTGCGCATCTGTCAAGCCTTGAACTGTCAAATTCCATCGCAGGATGGCTACGATGTTGACGGATTAAAAAACCTACAAAAAAATACGAAATTTTTGAGATTTTATTTTGTGCTCTGGAAAAGGGCGACTTCAGGGCTTTCGACTGATATGTGCAATGAAATACTCTACATGTGCCAAGATATAATCTGTTACGCATCTGTCAAGCCATGAACAATCAAATTCCATCGAATGATGGCTACGATGTTGCCGGATTAAAAAACTTCTAAAAAAAAACGAAAATTTTTTAGATATTATTTTATGCTCTGGAAAAAGGCGATTTCAGGGCTTTTGACTGATATGTGCAATGGAATACTCTACATGTGCCAAGATATAATTTGTTGCGCATCTGTCAAGCCATGAACTGTTAAATTCCATCGAAGGATGGCTACGATGTTGACGGATTAAAAAACCTCTAAAAAATACGAATTTTTTTAAATTTAGAACGGAATTATTATAAATACAAAGTGGGAACCCAATCTATAGCCTTTGATGCAGTTTTAATATATTTTTGTTTCTGATTTTTAAGATTTTTCAGACTTTGGTAATGCAGAAACTTTTATGGATGTTTTTAATGAAATTAAAGATTTCTGAAAACAACCAGAGCACTCTCACTGTTTGCTGTGTGGAAGCTATCAAAATGTAGGGCTTGAACAACCTACAAAATCTGTTGAAACTCGAGGCATGAACATATGTGTCCAACATGGATTTAAGTGCAGCTAAAGAGTGAAGAGCAAAATGCTCCAAGATTTGAATATTTTTGAACGAAAACAGATTTAACTTCAACTTGAAAAACTTGGTGATAGTAATACTGCCTATAATCTCGTAAAGGCCCTATCTACAAAACTTCCGATTTTGAGTTTTTTGCAAATTTGGAGCTAAGGCATTTTCTCTGATTTATTCGTACTTATTTCTTAACTCTAGATCGTCAAATTAGTCAAAAAAGGCAATTTCTGAAAGCCCTAATACAAATAATATGCACCTAAATATTGAAAAGCCCTAATTAGCCACATAGGGCCTTTTATAAATTGCAGCATGCAGAAAACATATTGTCAAAATGACTAATTTTGACAGACAAAATCAGCAAATACAAAGGGAACTTTACTGAAAATGTCCAATACATTTCAGCCCGTTAATAATTTACCAAGCCAGGGTTCGTTAGTGCATATGACGTCAACAAAACGTCTCCATCCTTCACGGTCTGCATCAAGGTATTTAAACTGTGGCCACGTCTTTCTCTGGGATTCTGCTTCTGCTAAGACAGTTGATTTCCATGTTATGCTTGGTCTTCCAACCTACCGTGCACCCTGAGGATTCCATTCAAGGGACTGGTTTGCAATTTTATCATTTGGTTTCCTCAGTGTGTGACCAATACATTGTCATTTGCGCTTTCTCATGACGATGTCCAGTCGCTCTTGACTTGTCCTGCGCCACAATTCTTCGTTTGATATAATTTTTGGCCAGTGAATCTTTAGGCCGAGAAAGCGATTCACAAAAGCCTGCAATTTCCTCGAAATGGTAGAGGTGACTTTCCAGGTTTCGCAAGCATATAACAGCATGGATTAGACATTGGATTCGAAGAACTTCAACTAAGTGCGTAAGGAGATTTGACTCTCGCTTCACTTGCAGTGTTTGGCACGCCCGTGATGTTATTTGCCAGTAGACATACGTCATCGGCATATTCTAAATTACTGAGCCTTTCAAACGGTCTGCATTACATGCCCTGTCACTCAGCTGTACCAACACTGGCCATCAATACGTCACGTCGTCCGTCGCCAGCAGTAAGAGAATTGGCGATAGAACATCCCCTTGTCTCTCACCCTGTTGCACTACGAAGGAGCCTCAACATTAGTTTTGGGATAAAACGGTGATACTACGCCAATTGTTGCAATTCTTAAGGTCACCTTTATTTGGCAGCTTAACAATCACACCATCCTTCCAGTCCTTGGGATAACATCAATATGTACATATTTATAATATATAAATACTATATTACTTCAAACAAAACAAAACAGATAGAATGTGAATTACTGTACAATGTTGCTGAACATTTATGATTATGAACTCGACCTATATCTCGATTTGCAATTTTTATTTTAGAAGATATGAAATACAAAAAAATATAAAGAACCTATAGTAAGCTTCCCAAATCGTAAGAGTTTTTTCCAATATTTTTTTTGTATCCTTATACAATCAATCAGAAGTGGGATATGACATCTTAAAACTTTAGCTACGAAAAAAAAGAAAAATTCACCTGTTTTATTCAAATATGTAGAAATCAAATATGTTAACGAAAGATATAAATTCGGAATCATTTGGAGGTCTTTATTAGGTAAAACGTTTTCAAATTGAAGGTCAAGCATAAATTTCCGTTGGTCAAATCAATCAACAGACTAAAAAACAAATCCAAATATTGCAGCTCAATAGTAAGTGTTGCTGCATTAGTCACTACGATCAGCTTAACTAAGGCATATGGATAAATAAAAAAAGCAACAAATTCAAGAATTTTTCATGAGTAGGAAATAAAAATAATATTTATAAAAAAAATGAGTTCCATTCTTTGAATCTATTGAATTTATCTGTCCCTGAGCTAAAATCCTTGAACATATACCGCAAGACTTAGAATCGATTCATTAAATATATATAAATATTTATGGAAATCAGAATCAGCAGGTCAAACTGTTGTAAATATAATTTAATACCAACGCAATTCGTAATTTAATATGTTAACTTAAATGTACCTAGTACCTACATAAAATGATAACTAAACTACTTTGCTATGTTTCACTTTGCCTATATAAATCAAGTTGTCAATATTAAATGTATCAAAATAATTATATTTCAATGAATTTGTTTCTATATCATTCTATCAGTTTTTCCCATTCAATAAAGACCTTTTTCTTATAAAAGTATTTAATCGTATTTTACTACAGGTTATGGGCCCAGGTCATAACAAAGGGAATAAGTTGCATTCATTTTATTGTTATTGAAATTTGCATTAATCGTTTGTCGAATTATTTAGCGATGGGTTCGTTATACCAAATAGAAAAACTGGATGGAGAGAATTACAGCAGTTGGACCATACAAATGAGAAGTGTGTTAGTACATGCTGATTTATGGTCCTACGTCGATGGAACAAATGCTTTAACGGAGACCCTGAAACCAGAAGAGGTTTTAGCTTGGAAAGCAGCAGACGGAAAGGCGCTTGCTTCAATTTAGCTGAGCGTAAAAACTACGGAGCTAATCCATGTGAAGAAGTGTGAGACATCCAAAGGAGCTTGGGAGAAGCTACGTGAAATTCATCAACCAAGAGGACCAGCTCGGATGGTGAGTCTTTTTAAAAAATTATTGCAGACTAGGATGTTCGATGGTCAGTCCATTGCAAGTCATGTCCATGAGTTTAGCAACATAGCAGAGAAATTGAATGAAGTTCAGCTGAAAATCGAGGATGAATTATTGGCCATTATTTTGTTGTGTAGTCTCCCTGATTGCTACGAAAATTTTATTGTTGCCATCGAGAGTCGCGATACTTTACCTTCGCTTGAAAATCTCCAGATCAAACTTATAGAAGAGGAACGAAGAAGAGTAGACAAGGATGTAAGCAGCAGTTCAGGTGCGCAGCAGATTTTCACAGCTAAATCTAAGCAAAAGAAGACAGATTTTAAGAAGACTAATCCAAAAGCACGAGGGAAATGTTTTTCTTGTGGAAAGCGCGGACATTTTGCAGTGGATTGTCGAAATTCTAAGAATCAAGCTCATTCTTTTGGAATTTTTTCTGCTGACGAGAAGGTACTTCGGCGTCATGAGTGGTGTCTAGACAGTGGTGCTACATCGCATATGTGTTGCGAAGAAGAGTTTTTTGTAGATCTTCAAAAACAAAAGGGGGAGATGGTGCAATTGGCCAATGATAATTTTGTTTTGTCGAGCGGAATCGGATCTGTTAGCTTAAGAGTAGGTTCAGAAAACATTTTGCTGAAAAATGTCTTGTTTGTTCCTGAGTTACGTGGTAATTTCCTGTCAGTCAGCAAAATAACACAGCACAAGTTCACCGTTGATTTCGTCCAAAACATGGCCATTGTAAGAAACTCGCAGAGGAAATTTGTACTCAGAGCTCACCAAAGAAATGATTTGTATATTGTGGAGTCCAAACCAGAAGCACTTTCTTTTAGTTCAAATTCAAGTTCTAGTCCGATAGAAGTGTGGCACAGACGTTATGGACATTTGAATATGGGAAGCTTGCAACAACTTAAACAAGAAAACATGGTTATCGGACTTGATATAAAATCATCGAGTGGCATCCAGGATTGTGAAATATGTGCAAAAGGAAAGATGACTGTTCAACCGTTTCCGAAACAATCACTGTCCAGAAGTAAGGGGTTACTTGAACTAGTGCACACAGACGTTTGTGGGCCGATGCGAATTCAATCTGCAGGAGGTGCTCGCTATCTTGTAACTTTTATTGATGACAAGTCGCGGAATACAAAAGTGTATTTTATAAAAGCAAAGAACGAGGTTCTTGATGTGTTCAAGCATTTCAAAGCGATGGCAGAGTTGGAAACAGGCTGCAAAATAAAAATGTTACGGAGCGATAACGGACGAGAATATCTCAACAATTCTTTTTACGAATATTTAGATAAGCATGGTATTAAGCGTCAACTTTCAATCGAGTACACACCACAGCAAAATGGGGTTGCTGAAAGAGCGAACCGTACTCTTGTGGAAATGGCTAGATGCATGCTCTTAGGCTCAAGTCTTCCGGAATTTTTGTGGGCAGAGGCTATTAACACAGCAGCATTCATTCGTAATAGATCACCTACGAAAATTTTGGGAAACATTACGCCAATTGAAAGCTGGTCAGGGAAGAAACCAACCATTTCTCACTTCAAAATATTTGGGTCAAAAGCTATTGTGTTGGACAAAAGGCAAGGACGTTCCAAATTTGATGCTAAAGGTAAGGAATTCTTTATGGTGGGATACTCGGAGGATTCAAAGGGCTATAGGTTGTATGATCCGGTTACGAGAAAAATTGAAAAGGCTCGTGACGTTCGATTTTTTAAAAATGTTTTAGAGAATAAAGAAAACGATTACTTTATCACAGATTTGAATTTTGAATCACTTTCACTTCAAGATCATAAGAAGGAAGATAACCTAAATAGTGACTCAAAAAGTTTAGAAATCAGCCCCGAAAATCTTATTGAAGTCGTACCTACAACTATTTCCATAGATGAAGATAACGCAGAAAGTAGTTCATCAAATCAGTTGCAGCGTGGACCTGCCCGCCCTAAAATACAACGAACTGGACAAAGAGGCCGACCAAGAAAAGAATATAAGACTATTGAATCTGTGAATGCTGTTGAAAATAACCTTGATATTCCAATGACTATTTCTGAAGCTTTGTCTAACAAGAACGCTGAAAACTGGAAGGATGCAATGGAAAAAGAGTATAGTGCTCTGTTATCGAACGATACTTGGGAACTTGTAGACCTACCAAAGAACGAGCCTGTTATAGGATGTAAATGGATTTTTACCATAAAGAAGAATCCAGATGGGACAATTTCTCGATACAAGTGCAGACTAGTCGCTAAAGGATTCGCTCAGAGGTACATGGTAAATTATTTTGAGACATTTTCCCCAGTGGTCCGATATTCTACCATACGCTTGATATTGGCAATGGCGGTGGAGCATGACTTACTTGTGCATCATCTTGACGTAAAGTCAGCGTATCTAAATGGTGAACTAAGTGAAACAGTGTACATGAAACAACCTGAAGGCTTCATAGATCCTAAAAATCCTGGAAAAGTATGCAAATTAAAGAAGGCACTTTACGGACTAAAACAAGCTGGAAGGGAGTGGAATAAGAAACTGAATAGCGTACTTCTCGAAATAGGTTTCACTAGGTGCAATGGCGATAGCTGTGTTTATGTGATGAATAAAGGAGCCAGTTTCAACATAATTGCAGTGTACGTTGACGACATGATGATAGCGTGCTCGACAGAATCATCGATGACCCATATAAAGGAAAAGATTATGGCGAAGTTTGAGTGCGAGGATAAAGGTGCAATAAAATATTTCCTTGGAATTCAAATAGAGCGGTGTGATCCCAGAGGTAAAATAGCGATTCATCAGCAGCAGAACATATTAGATTTCTTGCAAAGACAACGAATGGAAACCTGCAAACCAGCATATACACCACTTGATCCTGGAACGAAGTTAGTTAAGTGTACCAATTCATCGTGCAAGAAGGAAGATCAAACTCGTTATCAGTCTTTAGTGGGAGCATTAATGTATTTAGCTGTATCGACAAGACCTGACATCATGCATACCATAAGCAAGTTATCACAGTTCAACGTTGACCCTCATGAAGAACATTTCGTTGCCGTAAAACAGCTCATACGTTACATCAACACAACAAGTGGGGCAAGTTTGTCATTCATCAAATCATCGGATAAGATTAAAGGCTTCGTGGATGCAGATTGGGCAAGCAGTGCAGATGACCGCAAATCCTACACCGGCTTTGTGTTTATGTTGGCCGGAGGAGCAGTATCGTGGGAATCTAAGAAGCAAACGTCGGTTGCACTCAGTAGCACAGAAGCTGAGTATATGGCTCTTTCTCAGGCAAGCAAGGAAGCTGTTTATTTAAGAAATTTTATGCAAGAAATAGAAACTCAATCAACAGGTAAAAACTCAATTGTATTATACAACGATAATCTTAGTGCTCAACAACTGGTAAAGAACCCGGTTTACCATCCAAGAAGTAAGCACATTGACATACGCTACCATCAAATCCGTGAACTCTTTGAAGATCGCGTTATTCAACTTGAGTATTTGAATACAGAGAACATGGTGGCAGATATTTTTACAAAGAACCTTGCAAGAATCAAGCATCAAAAATTTGCAGCTTTGTGTGGTATTCCAATCACATAATTTTATATTTTGTTTTTTTTTGTTATATTGCGTTGAGGGGTTGTGTTGTAAATATAATTTAATACCAACGCAATTCGTAATTTAATATGTTAACTTAAATGTACCTAGTACCTACATAAAATGATAACTACTTTGCTATGTTTCACTTTGCCTATATAAATCAAGTTGTCAATACTAAATGTATCAAAATAATTATATTTCAATGAATTTGTTTCTATATCATTCTATCAGTTTTTCCCATTCAATAAAGACCTTTTTCTTATAAAAGTATTTAATCGTATTTTACTACACAAACCTTAGGAGAACAAAAATTAATCAATGAAAAGGCTTTCCAAGAAACGAATGAAACATCAGACATTGCAACGGCATGGATATACCTAGGCAAAATTAAACTTTCGCATTTGAAAATTTAAATGCGACCATATTTTAAAGTAGTTTTTAGTTTTTGAAAGTGTTAAATGTGAGCTAAATAAAATTGTATACTATTGGTTACGAACGTTGTAATTTTTATTCAAAATTATTCCTGGAAACTCAGGAATCATTTTTTCTACTTCTGAAACTTTTGCAACTGAGAACATTTTAAGAAACTTTTAAGCTTGAATTATTCATAAAATTTATTTAAGAATTTTGATACATAATGTTTTTACTACGCAAAAAACAGTTGTTTTACGTATGTATGCAGCTTTTACTTGACTGTTGACTACAAATCAAAATTAAACACATTGAAGAAGAAAACTGTCATCAAGATAGACATAAGACATTGTCGTATATACAATAGTTATCAGAATCAGCCATTAATAAATATAAACTTCACCTTTATCGATGTAGATTTTGAGTTTTTGTATATATGTAGGTATATACCTGAATACAAGATTTTAAACAAAGCTTACATAATGTTTCTATTTGTAACTTATCACCAAATAATATCTCTGGCTGACCAGCTGGTAACTAAAACTCATTTCCATAGATGTCTGTGGGCAAAGTGGACACTCAAACCCAAACAATATCTATCAATCACCGACTCATTAAATCCATCATGTAGGCGATCTAACTACTATATTTTGTAAAATTTCTTTAAACAAATTCTCTTGTTTAGGATACGAAAATAAAACAAAAAAAATCTAATTCATTATCAATCAATCAAAAGTCATGAAATCCACAAATGTATCTCTCTTTTTGTATCTACGCTTTGTATATCTTTAGGATATGATATATTTAGATATGTACACAAATTCATTTGCATAAAAATGTCTCTGTCTTAAGCGAACACTCAAAGATACACATTATCGATCAATCAGAAGTCAAAAAGTCATATATACTTAGATATTAACAAAAAAAAAACACAAATACACACTGTGTTACCAGTAGCTGGTTTTTTATTAATCGTTTCTGTTTTTTTTTTAAATTTATTATTCTCACTCAAGGTTCGCTACCGTTTCGGGCTGTACGATGAAATCTCATACACATTCGGCAAACGTGTACGCCATTGTAATTGGATTCGTTTCTTACGGGTATCTGATTCGTATGGATCTCAAGTTAACATGGTCTGCACCAAGGTTAAGGGTGAACCGATCTATGAAGTTGTCAAACCGATTACAACCCATCAAGAGCTTGTTGTGTACTTTTTGCCCGAACGTCCCGAAGAATTGCTATTTATGCAAATGCGAGCTTCACTCTATCGCCAGACCATGGATTCGATACTTGAAGGTGAGTTTTTAATCATCATCGATCATTGATCATTGATCATGGATCATGGATCACTATCAATATTTTTATACTGATTTCGTGTTGGTTTCTTGGTCTTTTGAAAACAGGTTCACCATTGGATCTCTCAATGTCCTTGCTGAATCGTGTGATCCTGCCAATCTCACCGTCATCCAGCAGTGAAGACGAGCATAAATCAATTTCGAGTGATTCATCAGCGGGATCGATATCGTCGCTGAACGAGAACACCAGCGATCATCTGATCAGTACGGCAACGGCTCATCAGCTGGAACGTGATCTCAACAATGGCATTCACCATCATCCGCATCACCATCATCATCATCACCAGCGGACACCGCAACGAGCTCGCAGTGGCCGTGGTGAGCGTTCACTTTTACCATGCGAAGTTTGTGGTAAGGCATTCGATCGTCCCAGTCTGCTGAAACGTCATATGCGCACGCATACAGGTGAGTTCTGATCTTCATTGTTTTTTTTTTTCCTCCTTTCGTCTTTCTTGTATTTGTCACACTCAGATACTTCAGATCATCTTTCTTTCTGTAACTCTTTCTGTATTCACAAAAGTATCTTTTTTTGAGATTGATCGGTCGCTGGATGAGACATACGATCATAACGATTACGATCGCGTGTAAATTTTAAAATTTGTCCCAAACCTTATTGCTGTATATGCAATTCCATACAACCAACTAACTTTGGCTATACAATTTTATTGATCCAAGTTTTGTATCTTTTTTTTTGTCTTTTATTTATCTTGATGATGGTATAGGAGAAAAACCTCATGTGTGTATGGTGTGCGGTAAGGGCTTCAGTACGTCGAGCTCATTAAATACACATCGGCGGATACATTCTGGTGAGAAACCTCATCAATGTCAAGTTTGTGGGAAACGTTTTACGGCCAGCTCGAATTTATATTACCATCGAATGACACATATTAAGGTGAGTGAATATAATGTACTATGGGGATATTTTTAAAAATAATATTGATACCTACTTTTTTTTTATATTGAGTGTTGATTGGATTTAAAAATAAAAATAATAAAAATTGATATGTGGTGATATTTGCATTCGAATGTCATTGATACTTTTTTTATGATTTTGTGTGGGGAGAGATATTGATATACAAGTGTGTTCATTTTTTTTTTTGTTTTTGTATGTGCACTGATGTACACATTGCACAGTGATCTGATGAGGGTTAAATTATATTGTAGAAGACATCAATTATTGATCACAGGTTGTGAATGTTAAGTGAAATGGTAGTGTAATTTGATGAGTGCAACTATATCAAACTTAGAGGTAGAAAGTGAAAAGGAATGTCAATGGTTTAATTATAGTTTCATTTGGGTTTTGGGTGTACTTGGATTCATTGGGCATCTTAGAAAAGTATGAAAGCTTGCACCTAGTCTCTCTAAATAAAATATTTTTGAGTCATGTTGGCCAGAAAGATAAAGATTGAAAAAGTAAGAAACTATCTGACGGAATGAAAGCAAGAAAGTCAAAAAAAAAATGCTGAAAGTGATAAGGAATGATCAAATTTAAAAGGCAATATCTCCATCAGTTTTGAAGTAAAATGGGTTTTCCAACATGTCATATTAAAGAGGCTACCCCGATATCTCGAAAATCAAGATCTCGAAAGACAAAATCTCGAAAAACAAAAATCTCGAACCAAAGGAGTCTCGAAAACCAATACCTCGAATTCAAAATCTAGAATTATAAAAATCTCGGAAAACCAGTCAATTTTGAGGTAATGGTTATGATTCAATGCTACCACCCAGAATTATGGTGTATAAACAGTGAGGTAGGTACAGACTTAAATAAACTTTGAGTTTGAAACAGAAAATAACCAAAAACGTTCCACTGTAACTCTTTAACACTGTAAGCATGTCTGGAATCACTGGCGTTTTAGTTAACCTTTTTGAAAGCTTAAACCTCATAGAAGTTAAAATTTCAAGTAAGCTCAGTTCCATATTGCATTTTTAAAGAATCTCGAAAGTTCTAGTTTTTTTTCATCTTCGAAATTCCATCCTTCGAGATTTCATCATTCGATATTTTGGAATTCGAGATAATTATATATTTTTTCGAGATTTTTGTCATCCGAGATAATTTCATGGTCCCTTATATTAAACCTTGATCCTCTTCTTACTTGCGATATAGGTACCATAGGGCCAGTTTTGGATTCGTTAAAAGAAAATTTGAGATAACAATAAAACATGACATTAGGATGGTAGAGAACACGAAAAAAGTGGGTGGCAAAATTATTTGTCTGTCTGTCTGGCTGACTGTCTGTTTGTATCTGAATCTACAGCCTTAACTAATGATGCGATTTTCTTCAAATTTTGAGCTTAAGGTTTTCTTGTAACTCTCCAGAGGGGAAATTGAATTTTTTCTCTAAATATAACGGTACTTGCCATACAACCGTTAAGGAAAGGCTCATTTATCTCAAAAACGGCTCCAACGTTGTTGATAAAAAAATCAGTGCGTTATTGTCAGCATGGTATACGCTTGCTAGAAACAAATTACCAAGAACTGTTATTAACGGTACCTGCCATATAACAGTTTTTTTTATTTTCTATTTACTCATTAACGGCTTACCGGATTTGAACCAAAATTTTTATGAACATTTTTTTTAACATGTCAATAGTATTGCATATCAGAATTTTGAAAAATATAAGTTTTGGATTTTTAAGAAAATATTAAAAAAAAATGTTTGAAAATTCAATATTTCAAAAACGGGTTGATGAGTTTTTTTGAAACTAGGTTTATAATTTTTTCAAAGAATGTTCATTCCAATTTTTTTGAATTGTTACTAAAATTAAATTTTTTCTTTTGCACATATATATTCTTATTTTTTCAAGTAATTAAATATGGCAAACTTGGGTTTTGAGCGCTAAGCTATTTTTGTTATAGATACTTTATATTTTTATATATTTTTTCTTAAGTTACTTGCATATTTTAAAAGTTCTTAAGTTCCAAGCAAATTGGACACAAAGCAAGTACATGCAATCCAGTCATGCATTTTATTTATTTTGTCTCATTCGAAATTAAGTAGGTAAAAAAAATTTTGAAAACTTTGATTTTTCGATTTTTTTTCGTTAATTTTCCATTCTTATTTTTTTTTTGTATAAAACTGGATCAAAAAATTTAAGCGTAAAGTTGAAAATGTTGGCTTAGTTTCCAAGTTATATCAAACATATTGGATAGTGGCCAGTATGTCCATTATCTCAAACGCGCAAGTGTGAATTTAGTAGCATTTTCTTTTCAAGGCATGCGTGTAACTCAAATAAACATACCTATTCAATTATCAAAATCCTTGACAATCTTGAACGTAATTGTTCGTTTATGCTCGTCATTTTCATGAGTTTCAAGATAGCAAAGCAACAAAAAATGAGTAGTAAGATAGTAAGCCGTTTATTAATCGTTTATTAGTTGTGACAGTTTCGAATTTTTCGTTCAATGTTTTCTATATTTTTTGGTTGCTTTTCAAGCTTGATATCAAATTAGCAAACTACCCTTTCACCAGTAATTTGCCGTTAATCAGTCGTTAATTTGTTATGACAATTTCTTTTTGATCGTGCAATGTTGCTTATGTTTTTTTGGTGCTTTTCCAACATGATATCAATTTAGCAAAGCAACTGCCTCACGGATCTAAAAATGTGTAGGTGGATAGTTTGTCGTTAATTAGTTGTTAAAATTTCAAATTAGTTGTTTTGAGTTTTCTATGTTTTTTTTTTGAAAAGAAGAACAAACTTCAAACACTTAATACTTTAAATATTTTATGCTTAGTAATTTATCGTTAGTTAACTAGTTGTGACATATTCAATTTTGCCGTGCGATGTTTAATATACATTTTTGGGTGATTTATTTCCTATGAGTTTCAAGTTAGTAAAGCAACTTTCATAAATACAAAAATGGGCAAGTTGATTTTTTGCAGTTAATTAGTCCATTATTATTAGCAACAGTTTAGATTTTATTGTTCAGTGTTTTCTATGTTTTTTGGTGCTTTGTTAACTTGATATAACTCGAAAAGCAGTAAAAACATCTTATACTTAATGTTTTATGTCTTAATAGTTTGTCATTTGTTAGTCGTTAATAAGTTGCGAATAATTGAATTAATTTGTGCAATGCTTTCTATGTTTTTTTTTTTTGGGTCTTTTGCTAGCTGGATATCAAGCATAACTCCAAGTTGAAAGAAGTGAGAACTGCTAATACCAAAGGTTTATGATTAAATAATTTAGCGTTGACTGGTTGTTAATTAGTTGTTAGAATCAACAATTTATCGTTCTATGTTTTCTTTGTTTTTTTTTCGAAGTAGTAGTAAAATCTTCTAAAAGTACCTACATATTTTATTTCTTACGAATTTGTCGTTGACTAGTCGTCAAAAAGTTGTGACAAATTCAATTTGATGTGCGATATTTTATATATGTATATTTATCAGGCATTGTTTTTCTATGTTTTTTTTTGTTTTTCAAATAAATATTATTTTATTTAATGAATCCAATGTTACAAACAAAAATAGGATAGTTATTCTTTAATTAGTTCATGTCCCACTGACATATAACATATAAAAGGTCTTTCACTTATTCTTCTCCACTTGAAGACATTTCAAAGTATTGCATAGAAGCTCTAGTATTAGATACTGCGTTTTGTTGTGCACCACAATATACAAACATTTCAATAATTAGTTTAAAATTGATTAATACTATTTTAAATGCCAAAAAGGGTGATTTCACTTCTCGCAAGTCAGTGTCAAACTTTCAACATCAACCTTTATGATACTTCTCACCTTACCCAACGTCAACCATTATAATATTTCTCACTTTACCCTATCCAATATGTTAAACTTCCTTTAATCTAACTTCAATTTTCCCACAACAATACACCCCATTTACGAGTGTAATAACTGCCAAAAAATCAAAACCACAAAATACGGATAATGTCACAACCTCAGACGATAATATCCAATATCACAAACAAGTATCTATAGTTTGGGTGATCTATACCGCAATAACTCACGAGTATAATCAAAAAACTCAAATTTCCAGTTTATTTTCAATTCATTCTCGTTATACAAACCGCCAAACTGTATAGCCTTTTATTGACTCTCATATTACCGTGCTACACCGAATTCAAGTTAAACGAGTAAGGTTCTCTAGTTAACTTGAGAGGAAAAAGCAAGAGAAAAAAGTTACAGTGCAAAAATGAATACAAATAAAAATAAGAAAAAAAACTGAAAGTCACAAGCAAAATACCAATCCGCCCATCAACAAATACCTGACATTACTTGACGTCTGCATTTGCCACACTAAAACTGCCCCGAGAGACAAACATAAGAGACAAGAGACCATCGTGGACCGGAAAGACAAAAACAACTGCCCCAACAACAACAACATCAGTTCAACTAAATGAATCAACTCATTTCGTCTCGATGAAGAGACAAAACGACAAAACAGAACTAATTTATCGGTTGAGGCAATTAGATGCAGCTTCCATTCCAGCCACTTGTTTGCCATGCCATATGAAAAAAAATAAAACATACAAAATATACGAGTACAAACAAAAACTGCACCCAAACACTCGAAGCATCTTAAAACTGGCTTCAGAGTTGCACTCTGATGCGACGAAGCTTGAAATACAGATATGTGCTCTCTGGTCACGGGTAGTTAAGAAGCTCATCCCCCTCTGTCCTCCTTACTCTATCAATCGAAAACTAAAGAGATGAACCGAGTAAGATGATTGCTTCCGAACCAGTGGCTGGACATTTTTACATGAGTTCGTTACGCACATTACGCTGCGCCGCCACCGCTCACCAATACAACTCGCATGCGAAACCATATATCAGAACGGTCTTCAGGGCTGGGAAATCCGTATCAAAAGATATTCAGCTATTAGTGAAATATGCTTTGGTAGCGGCCGCTGACAAAAGGATACCGCGTTGCATACGTGGAAATTCTTCACATGCTCAACTTGCTCTTTCTCTGGTCTCTGTGCGGGATTCCTTTTGTTTTAAGGTTTGGTGTTCAGCTCTTTTGTTTTGTGGCTTCGTTCGAACGGAAATACATGCGCGAGTGTGTTTAAGATGGAAGGTGCATTGAAATCATGCGGGTAATGTCACTAATTTGTTTCACCTGGAGCAATTGCAGGCAGAAGGGCTACCCAGTTTTGTTGCTATATTGTCTGACATACCAGGTGACATGCGGTACGAGCAGTTGATTGTTATTTTCAATCCAAGACAAAGTCTAGGATTGAACAAGGTTTTTGGTATTCTCAAAAGGGGGTTGTTTTATGGTAGGTCTCACACAAGGCATACAAATTTAGTCGAAAATTGTGGCATGGGTATTTATAAGTCAGTTATATCACTCACAGTCCAGTTATTAGTTCTTATAATTCAAATTAAAAACAATTTTTTTTTAATAAATAAATTAAACCATTTTTTTTTATTTATTTATTTTTATAGGAAAAACCTCACAAGTGCAACCTCTGCGCAAAGTCATTCCCAACACCAGGTGACCTAAAGTCTCATATGTACGTTCACAGTGGTTCATGGCCCTTCAAGTGTCACATTTGCTCCCGAGGATTTTCCAAGCATACAAACCTTAAAAATCATCTTTTCTTGCACACTGGTAAGTTGAAGATTTACCCATAAAGTCATAGTTGAATTTGGTCGCTGATTTTGACCTTTATTGCTTTCAAGACTCTAACTAACTCTTTGATGTCTTGTCTTGTGCTTACAGGTGATAAACCTCATGGTTGTGAGCTGTGTAATAAGAAATTTGCGTTGGCATGTAATTTAAGGGCACACATGAAGACCCATGAAGGTGAGATATTTTTTTCTTTTTTCTTTTACTTTATATAAAAAAAAATGTCTTCAAAAAATTCAATTCTAACGGGAAACCATTTTTTTTTTCTTATTTATTTCTCAGGTGATCCACAAGATGAATGCGTTCGTTGTGGTAAAGTTTTCCTTACATCAGCAAATGGCTTAAATCAAGGTGTTTGCACAAAATGCTCAAAAGATCCAGCGACGACTGAAACTGTTAAGACTGGCTTCCGTTCAGCGGGTGAAACAACCACCGAAGATGAGTCATCGAATGGTGAAACTGAATATAGTGACAAGTGAATTGATATTAAGCGCAGTGTAAGATAAGGCATTCTCAATTCAGTTTCCTGTGTGTGTAAATTATACTTCTGAGCCATTGTATATATTTTTTCTCTTGTCGTATTTTTAAAAACTTTTTTAATTTTTTTAAAACGATCTCGTCTTGAAATGAATTTTTTTATTAAATCATTATTATAATATTATTAATGATTTCTTTTTAACAAATCTCAAGGTTTATTATTTCGTCTTTCATTATTATTGTTCGTGTGCACCATTCACCCCTTCTATTCCACTCATGTTGTCTGTGTGTTTTATTTTTTAATATTATAATCTACTATTACCACTTTTTATTTCTTATAGCAATTGTCCAAAGTTAAATATTATTATTATTTTTTATAATTATCTTTATTAAAAATAATTTTACGCAAAGTTTTTTTTTAATTTTATTTTAATAATTATTATGTTTTGTGTCTTTGTAAATAACACCAAATCATTATGAACATTAATGTTTTTTTAATTAATAATTTTTAAGTTTTTCATTTTTAATATTATATTTTTGTTTGAAAAATATTTTATAAAGTTAAAATACAAAATACAAAAAAAAATCACAAATAAATTTAATGAATTAATGAGATTATCTGACTTTTTAGTAATATTATGTCATAAGAACATAAGAACAATAATAATAATATAGGCTAACATGAATATGAAATTAAATATTATAATTATTATTATTTATTCTAGTCAAAATTTATGTATAAATAAGTTTGTAATAAATAAAAAAAAATACAAATAATTTGATCTATATAGACAAAATTGTTTTTTTTTTTATTTTTGGTGATGAAATGATGCTGGCAAAAAATATTAAAGGTGAGTCAAACTTGCAGAAGCTTTTACATGGTGTGAGAGAGGGTATTCATCATGATTTTCAGCAAAATTTAGTTTGAGACTCTTTTTCCTCCTTTCCAACACAGAAAAATTCGGCACAAATTTGACATGGGGCCATTTGAACCCTAAAACATTTGCTATGAAAAAATCCTGATTCTATGATATATTATTATTATTATTTTTTTAATCATTCTATGAATTAATTGCAAACAATTCTCAGAGCAGCAAAGCAAGCGCGTACGCAGGATTTCGATCAAAAGGGGGGGGGGGGGCTAACTCACTCAAAAAATAGTTTTGGTACAGAAATCTAGCTTTAAGATGAATTCAAAAGAAGACACAATGTATGAAATAAATTGCGATTACAGTGGGAGGGGAAAGTACCCTTTCCTACCTTCCTTGCATACGCCCTTGCAGCGAAGTTGAAATTCAGTTGGAGAATTCATTTTTCAGGTCATCTTCAAAGAAATTCGCAGAAATTCTATTTAAAAACTGGTACCCGCAGATCTGCCGTCGATAGAAATTTCTATTTTCTCTACTTTAGTTGTCAAACCGGTTTTACAAGAATCGAATGAAAAATAATTTCAAACCAGCCAAGCGAAAAAGGTAAAAACAAAATAAATATGCCAAAACTTTTTGTAGTGAAGGACTTCTCGATAGTCATACTGATCCCGAAAAGTCTATAAAAAAAGCAATTTCGACCAATCCATTCACCCATCCTTGGATTTTTCGATTGAATGGCGTTAGTTGTTAGTATGTTCCGAGGCTTAACACAAAAATATGAGAAATCTGCTTCCCGTAATCAAAATAAGCCTGTTATTAAAAATAAATAAAAAATGGTTGGCACAACAGCTCGTGGAGAACCAGGCCTAGTGACTATGTGTGTTGAGTTGGCAGGAATGGAGGTGACCTACTTTTTTTTCGAGTCCGAACGGCTAGATGAGAAGTACTTATTATTCATGACAAGTAGTAGAAATTTGAGGATTTCTCAGTTCATTGCAAGGGCAGGACCTCGGAAAAAGCATTTCTGTTTTTAGGTGGCCGCGGCTGGGAATCGAACCCAGACCTTCGGCATGACAGTCAAACGCACTAACCATTATGTCACGTGGTACTACAAATGATGTTATTATACGCGATTACGTCCAAGCGAACCCGGGTGGAGTCGACTCTATTTATTCTTGCTCACGTCAAACAAAATGGTTGTATTTTACAACTTAATAGACGTCTCAGCCCAAGCGATCATTATTATTTCTCGACAATTCAATGCACCTAGAAGTACCAAAATTTCCGTCAGAAACGATAAATCAATCAAGCTGGCGGACGAGGTGTTGGAATTAGAACTGAGTGGCCGTTTATGCACTGAAAAAAAAACGTAATAGGAAAAACAGCGTTGGATGCCTTTCGCATTATAGAGAGAGTTCAGCCAGTTTTATGAACAGTCTTCAATGGGCTGCCTTGTAAAAGGGGCAGAATTCACCTATGCCCGAGATCAGAAGACAAAGCAGATAGAAACACATGTGATTGATGTGGCAAACATTAATGCTTTCTACACACAAATAGCGTATGAATGAAATGTCGCTCTGAAGTACCATAAGGTCCATAGGATTCTATTTAGGGGGAAGGCAAATCTTCAAGGAGAACTGATCGACAGAAAAAAGACAAGTACATATGTATTTGTTCACTGTAAATATTGAAATATGCTAGTAGCGTTGTTTTTCAAGAGCGTGGGGTTGGGAAAAAGGGAGTCTTTGCCCCCCTCTGGCTACTTATACTGCCAACCATTTCAAACTAAATTGATATACCTATTATCTTTGTAGTAGCCTGGGGTTCATCCATCTGCATCCGCCCAATCAGACGGCTGTCCTACAACAGACTGATACCGACACGTCCGTTCAGCTAGACAGGCACTCCTAGACTGGCCTGGACACATCCGTTCAGTCCAGCGGATATCCTAAGACTGGCTGAGACACGTCCGCTTCTGTCGACGGATATTCTTCGACTGAAAGATAATATATTCTGTCAAGTCTAAATATTAAATTTACAAATCTTTACTGACAGCGACAGGTCACCACAATCTTATTGAAAAAAAAAACACCTAGTTTGAAAAATATGTTTTTGTAAGTACTTCAATAGTGGGGTCCAAATGGCCCCAGTGTCAAGTTTGTATGGATTAATTCCCCGGAAAAAATTTGCAGAAATTCTTTAAAATTTCATTGATTTTAAAAACATATAAAAATAATACAAACTTAAATTCTGTTCACTGAGCATTAACCCCAAGGTAAAAATATATAAAACAAAAATGTTCTAAGAGTTTAAATATCCTCTGGTTCCAAATGGACCCTTTGGGCTATGATGTAAGGGAGGTTTAAATTGGTTTAAGGAAAAAAATTATTGGATCGTTTCATTGAAATAAATTGAAAACCTTTTTAATCTCCAGGCCCAAGACTATTAATCATGGATTTTTCTACTTCTTCTTCCTGCTCTGATTTTATTTCCAACATTCTCTCCTTCATTTTCTTCTTATTTTTGTTTTTAACATCTTCTTTCATGAACGTGAAAAAGAAGTTCAAAGAGGGATATTCGTTGCAATGAGTCATAATAATATGTATAACATTTTATATCCAGCATAGATCCAACGGAAATTTAAAGTCTGATACAAAAACATTTTGCGTATAACATTTTTTGGAGCAAAGATTGGCTAAAGACACATGCAAAAACAAATAAAATGCACGACTGGGTCGCACGTACTTGATGCTCTTACGTTCAAGTAGCTGAAGGTTTAAAAAAAAATAATGAAATGACATGTAAATTATAAGAAAAAACAGTTTGAAAGCCTGAAATACCGTATTGAAATAAGCTTAAACAGCTCCTTTTATAATTTGAGGTGAAAAGAAAGAATGCCATCTGAATTCTTGATAAAATATAATAATAAAGTTAAAAATATATAGAACTTATTTTTAAATATTTTTTATATTTCAAATTCTTAAAACATTTTTAAGGACGAATTTTGGTATGTAAATCTAACTGCCTGAACAAAATGCAAGACACAGATGGAATAGATGTCAAAAATGCTACAGCCGGAGATGCAAGAGTTGAACAACTTTTAACTTTTACTGCAGCATTTTTGGCATTTATTCCAGCTGCGTCTTGCATTCTGATCAGGCAGTTAAGCATTTAGTTATGAGGTATAAAAAAACAATTTAAAAAAATATATAAATAATATCGAATTTTCCAAAAAAAAATTTCAACTTTTTTTTTATTATTTTTTTTTTTTATTTCATATATGCAATATTTTTAAATCATATTTGAAGTTTATATATAAAATACAGAGTTGGGTAGTAATTATAGCATTTTGTAATTGATTACAGGGTCAATTACAATTACATGTAATCAGTAGTTTCCAATTTTCAATTACAAATACATGTAATTTGTAATTGTAAATTTTTATTTAGTAATTACATGCAATTGGAAAAAAGTAATTGAAGACAAGAAAATTATTGAAAAAACGTGCATTAACACACAAATGTAATTGATTACACAAAATATCAATTACATTTAACACAATGTAAAGGAAAAATCTTTATGTACCATTTATTAAGTTCATATTAGGTAAATAGGCATAAATTAAAGAATGGTTTATCTACCATTCCTGTTTCCTCTTCCCCTTGTACTTTTTTCGATCGAAGATCTGTTTTATGGTATAAGCCATTGTAATTTGCTTTGTTAATCACTAATGCTCGTATCCTCTTTGTCTTGACAAATCTTGAGCATTCTTATGGGAAGAGCTGTGGAAATGGACATTTTATATACACAAAGGGGAGCTAAGAACTCATTTCAATTTTCGAAATCAAAATTTTCCCTACAGTTGATAGCTTCAAATAGAGTAGGATTGGGTTGACTTCTTCTCAGTTGGTTTCCAGTGCTTTGGTGCCTCCAGTGAAAGTTTTTTTTCATTAACGAGGCTTATGTCTCGGCCACTGAATCAAAACGATTTCTTTTGTGGACCCAAGTGCAGAAATCTGATCAATTCAAAGTTTATATTTTCCCTGCACAAGAGTTACAGAAAATTGAAAAATCTTTGATCTCCATTAACAAAATTTTTGTAGAAGAAATGAAAGAGCACAGAAGTAGTTTGGTCGGGCAAGGACTTTCAACCGAAAAACTAGTCTGGCACCATTTTGTTTTCATTTCAATGAAGTGTAAGCTGACATGTGTTCAAAAACCGGCTTTGTAGGAGCAAGTGTGTTGATTTTGACAATAATTTTAAATTTTGAAAAAAAATTGGATGGCAACCTTAAAAATATTTGAGACTTGACTACTATTTTTGACTTAACTGATCATGAATATTACACCCAGTTTGAGCGTATCATGAAAAAATTGATTTTTCAATTTTTTTTGCAATATTTTTTTTTTTTAATTTAACTAACAAAAATTTCTTTTTTATTTTTAAATTAATTTCGATGGTAAGTTTTATTCTCTACCAAAAACACTATCTCGAAATTTTGCTTCGTTGTCAAGTTATATACAAAAACCCAAAAGGGTTCTTTTACTTCCCCTCCCTCCAAAATGTACCCTCTGATTTAATAGCAAGCATACCGTGGTTTTCTCATCTTCAATTGCCCATTTAATTATTTTTACAATAAAAACCCATGGCCATGAATCGGTAAAGAGAAAAAATATAGTCAATTCCATAAAGTCCACAGCTCAAACTGTGTTACATTTTTACTTGACTTGGGTTACGACTGGCGAATTGTTCCACAATCTTATTAAGTCATTTCTGTCATGTTATAGGCCACAGCCAGACAAGCTAGACCAGTCATACTCAACCTTTCTTTCAAAAGGGCCACAAAGACGTTTCAGCTATGTTGCCTCGGGCCGCAACATGAATTATTTTTTGCACTTAGGTGTAAAGTAATTTTGATTGAATGGTTTATTCATTTAATATAAAAATTAATTTGATTTCTGAAATTTAGAACACTTTTTCAAGATCTGGCTTGTTCCTGCATGCTAAACCTATTTCGTTTATTTCTTTACACATTTTTTGTAGGATTGAAAACAATGAACGTATGTTGATCCAAAATGTATTTTCAATCCAGCGTCGGCTTTCTGATTTTTTTTCTGTCAGGAACATTATCTGTATTACCTGAAGAAGAAGGAGGAAAATTTTTGTTGTGGTCACTCATTTTACATTCTTACAGCAGTATTAATAAAAAAAACTGGTATCTGCTCCTTAACACACGTGTTAACTGGCCCCCGGATAGATAACTTGTCCGTTTGATAACTTTTCTTATTAAAAAAGATATGATGACTTTCCAGTATTTATCACTACGCCAAATTCACCACTTCATCAAATTGTGGTGATTTTCTAATATATGTGTCACATTCATTCACTGCTCTCAATCATTTTGTTGATTCTCGATTTTCCACCCCAATTTCAATCATTATGATGAATCTCGATTTTCTTTTCAAAAACTTGTGATTTTTTAGATGTTTTTCAGTCCATCGACATCGTATCCATCCTTCAATGGAATTTGATATTTGATGTCTAGACAGATAGGGGCCGAATTTTCACAAAAAGTATATTTCGATCCAAATGTCAACCAATTAACATAAAATCAACTTTTTCCGGAGCAGTAAGAAACTGAAAATTTAATTTTTTCTAAGCTTTTGTAATCCATCCAAATTGTATTATTTTGTATTTGATCAAAATCAGTGCAGTTCGTTCCATCGGAGAAATTTAATTCCATCGAAAACAAAATCGAAATGAAAATTGAATCGGTAGGTAATAAATTCTATGAAATGTCAATGATCGATAGATTGAAATGATCGAATCATTTTGGTGATCGATTCTTGAACGATTCTATCATTAGAATTGAACGATTTATACAGCTCTATTACAGAATGCCAAACGAACGAATTGAAGCCCTTTTCTTGACTATGAAGTTTGGGTTTTTTGTACCTAATTGTGTACTTGGTTGTTGCATTTGGTTGATAAAACGTTCACACAGCTGCTCTATATTGATATTCCGCAATAACGGAAACGAATGTCTCAACCTTGGGTTTTTATTTTGAGTTAACTCCTTTCCTAAGCAAAAATTCTACAGCAAGGTATGAAGATGACGATAATGGAGAGGATGAATGTTTGGCCTATCCATTTTTTTTTCATAACATTTTCCTTTTAACTCCAAATTTAAGTATAATGAAAATGCCCAATGGCAATTCCAAAATTAAATAACAAATAATATTTGACAATTTTCACGTTTCAATTGTGCGCATGAATGCGTCCTTCTGGCTTTAATTCTTTCTTCAAATTCAGAATCGATGATCTCTTCTTTTCAGAAAATGAACTGTCATCAAGTGTCAAATGAGCTTTTTCAGAAGCATTTGAAACGAAAATGCTGTGAGTAAATCGTGAAAACGAAAAGACAAAGTGACATTTCGTTTGCCGATGGAGCTTTTTCCACTTGTCTTTCAAATTTGATGACTGACAACACTTTTTGTTTGGAAATGTTTCCTAGTTTGGGCTTTATTTCCCATTTGATTGATTTTTCGGGCATTGGTTCAGTTTATAAAAGAAAGCTATGGAATCAGGAAATATCATTCAAAATGTTCAGTCTTTATTCCAAATTTCCCAATCGGCTGTAAATTTTGATTTATGGTATAATTTTTTTCTATGAAATCGAATATTTATGTAAATATGCCAGGTGGGCCACTGAAAAAGCTCGACGGGCCACATGCGGCCCGCGGGCCGCAGGTTGAGTATAGCTGAGCTAGACGGAGCAGCAGGTAACTGTTAACGGGTCCAAGGTATCTGCTGTATATTCATACAAGTGGCACTAGATTTTAGAAGGAAATAATCTGATTCAAGGTGCCAATAACCTTGTAATAGTTCAATTATAAGCAAAATAAGGTCTACTCGAAAATGCATTACGTCCAGGTACGACAGCAGAGCTTTTGAGTAAGATGCTGTTATAATAACAAATCACCCCTTTCCTAGTAGATTAATTAATTAATTAATTGATAAATCTGTTCTATTCTATTCTTTTTTTCAGAAAATCAGTACCGTCCTTAAAAATTTCGCGCCATTTATAACTAGAAAAAGATGACAGAAAGATACCATGAGATCATTTTTCTCTTCGGAAACTTCAAACGTCTTAGAACAGAATAACAACTTTTACTTTTAAAAGCCCGATGATTATTTCCTCCGTATTTGTCGATAACAATGCGAGCACCGAGCGTCAAATGACGTTCCCCATCATCATATTATATGCAAATTCGGTAACTCTTTGAAATGGGCTCCACGTCTTGCACAGGCGGGGGGTGAAAGATACAATTTATAACAAACTCAGCTACTGGTCTTTTTAAAAATGAAATCCCGCAATGCATCTTCGATGTCGTTCGGTCTTCCCGTTTCATTTTTATTCCTTTTTTTCCTTCCTGTGATTCTTTTTTTTTTATTATTCCTTAATATGAATCACATTCACTGTTTTTATTTTTGGTATATTTGTCCTTCGTTTTTGGTTTATTAAAAATAAAAATTTTTAAATTCAAAACTTTTCTCATATAGACCGCGAGAGAGTGTTCCTGTTGTATGTGCGCCAAACGTATTGAAAGGAAACGGGAGCAATAAGGACGCATAGGGAATACTAATGATATTCTGAGGCAGTTGTGGGTATTTTTTGTTTGTTGTTGTCTAAAGAGTGCGTATACTCAGGGCATCAAGATTGAACAAAAAAATAACCTGAAACCACAACAAAAGAAATATGCTTTTGGCCAAAAATTGCATATATTTTCAAAAGGAATATTGACGTGCTCCTGTTTTTTGTTTTACCCTTTTGCTTCGCCAGAAGCCCTCTTTCTATTGAAAGCAGGTGAACCGTTTTTCGAAGACAATACTGATATCGTTAAGATTTATAGCAGGACTCTTAAGGTACCGTTGTGGTCTTTGGTAAGTTTATTGCTTCAGTCCTTTCTAATACGCCATAGAAAACAATAAGTTTCGATTGTGTGTCGTTTTTGTTTTTTTGTTTATAGGAACTCATACTAACATACAAATGCTATATGCGCTACCGAAATCTTGGAATTCAATGACGGCGGCCGCTCTTTGTCTCTGCATCTTTGTCGTCGTCGTTGTCTGTCGATGGGATGTCAATTTATGGTTTCGCGTTGTCGGTTGAATCGATGGTTTCTTTGGGAGTTTTTATTTATCAGACAGTTATTGGTTGGTGGATTTTCGTTTAAGTTTAGATCTGACTGAGGATGGCATCAGAAACTGTTAAGAGTTTTTGTAGACCAAACTTATTTACAGTTATGCGATTCCTTGAGTTAAAGTGAGTCAGAAGCAGAACAAAGAAATATGTCAAACATTGAATTGAGCAGAATCAAAGGAGTTTACCGGCCTCGCCCGTCATCAATATTTAAAAATAGTAAAGAACTTCCAGGTTCCAGGAGAGCCTTGATTAAATTGCGGAGGCTAAAACTTAAAAAAAAAAAATAAAGATGCAAGCCTCGAAAAAAGCTCTTTTGAGGAAAATTAGTTTTGAATGGAAGTAAAGAATTTTGGGAGGTTTATATGAAAATTCTTTAAGATTTTGCTATGTATAGCATCAAATTCAAGACTTGTTCATTAATGAAGTCTTGTTAATGCCAAGTGTTGCATATGTAGATTTCGTTTTACTTGTTGCCAAAACTGACTGACCAATGGCGATGGGAATTTAATGAATGAAGAAGGGTAGTTGAGGTCTCCTCATTAAGCTTTAATAATAAGATACTAAGTGTATTCATGCAACACCGTAAATTCGTCGTAAACATCGTAAAGTTGTAAGCTTCGTAAATCTTTCAAATTTTCCATATAAATTGTGACAGAACTACGAAGTTTAAAAGTTTACAATGTTTACGATGACTTTACGCTGTTGTATGAATACCCTTACTGTATTTTCGAAATGAACAAATGCCTTAAATTAGTAGTAGGTATACATAGAAAAAGTTGTATGACGGAATTACCTAACATGTTTGCTGGTGATGTTACAGATTTGTCTTTAACAAAGACGTGAGGCCTTGGAATTTTGGAGCCCTAGATGTGGGCTCTGGGATCTTGGCACCCTGTGGGATATTGGAAAAAAGGATGCCATCTAATTGGTTAAAAAAGGTCAACTAGTTTAGAAAACCTTTTGGCACCTCATTACTGGGATATTCGCAAAACAAGGATACTGTTGAAAAGTCAGTAGATCATGATATAAGGTTGACAAGGTCAATCATAGATCTTTTTCTAAAAAATTAAAGGAACCAAGTCTAGGTCATTGTATACAATTTTAAACTTATTTTAACTTTTCGGAACTTACTGCGTTAGTTATTAAGAATTATTTATAAATTCTTCTTTATAAATTCTTCTTCCCTGGTCATTGTAATTTTACGAACAGCCCTATTATTGACACGATTCAAAACTAGTTTTAATATAAAACTAGTTCTATAGGGGTTTTAAGTTTCAGGTTTTGAAGATATTGGTATGGTATTATTCAAACAAAAATTGACATCTTAAACTCAAAATCAGAGATTTAGATGTCAATTTTTGTTTGAATAATACCATACCGAAACGCCAACAAAAATTGACATCTTAAACTCAAAATCAGAGATTTAGATGTCAATTTTTGTTTGAATAATACCATACCAATATCTTCAAAACCTGAAACTTAAAACCCCTATAGAACTAGTTTTATATTAAAATTAGTTTTGAATCGTGTCAATGATAGGGCTGTAAGACTTTGTATACAAAAATTTAGAAATTCATATAAAAGCATAAATGTTTAACCAATTATTGAATTAGTGAGATAGTGAGCTTTAATGTCAATTGATAGGCCTTTCAGATACTTACTTACTTACTTTACTTTAGATGGCACTCACAGTCCAGGGTAGACTACGGCCTCGGCCAACAAGTGGAATTTGCTTCTCGTGGGAAGCATAACATATGTATATATTACAATTTTATTTATTAAGAATTGAATTACAGAATGTATACTAAAGCCAATGAACTTGATTTCCGTGGTAAATCAAGTTAAAGTAATTTTAAACAAAATACGATACAAAATATCTTTTTATGGCCTTTAGTCCTACAAATTGGCGTTTCGTTCGGCCAATCCTTAATGCTAAGTCTTTTACTTGGCTGATTTAATTCAGTAGTATATAGAATTTGTATTATAAAACCATCTTATATACAAAATACGATACGTTACTCGGGCGCCACCTTTTACGCTGTACACCTCTATCGCACTGTCTCACGGGTTTGGGTTCAAAGACTTTCCGGGTCGGAGCATTGGTGTCCATTCGCTCAGTCGCTGGCTTTTCACTTTTGTGGATAGGTCGTGTCGCTGCACAACCCGTAGAGTTCTCATCCACCGTCCATGCCTCCGCACCAAATATTAGGACTGGGATGATAAGCGTCTTATACAGGGACAGTTAAGTTGCTCGAGAGAGGGCTTGTCCAAAGAAGCAGTGATTGGCAAGAGTAATCCTTTGTTTGATCTTAGCACAAGTATCGTTCGCTGAGCTTATAGCGGATCCTAGGTAGACAAAGGCTCTGACCACTTACAAAACTATAGCTGTCTATAGTGACGTTCTGTCCAAGACGTCGGTGCTGAGTGTCCTTTCTTATTGACATAATTTATTTCGTTTTGCTTTCATTCACCGTTAACCCCATCTTCTTGGCTATCTTTTCGATACTAACGAAAGCACCACTGACATCCCGCGAGTAACTGGAAGGACTTTTTAAAGATTGTGCCTCTAGAGTTGAAGTGACGCCACCTAAGATGGGGTCTTTAAAGACTCGTCGGGCTGGTGCGCCGGTGTCCCAACCATCCCAGCCGCTGTATTGTCAGCTTTTTGACCAGGTCGACGTCGCTGTAAGACCCGTAAAGCTTGTTGTTAAATCTTCTCCTCCATACTCCATCGATACAGAATGGAATGAAGATCACCCGAAGAATTTTCCTTTCAAAGCAGCCAAACAGATTCTCATCCGATTTTCACATGGTAAATGCTTCTGTCCCAACAGCAGGGCCGGGATGATTAGGGTCTTATAAGGTCTCCTTGATACTTTGAAAGAGGGCTTTACTCCTCAAATGCCTTCTTAGCCCGAAGAAACAGCGTTTGGCAAGAGTAACTCTTCGTTTGATCTATGCACTGGTGCCATTTTGCGATGTAATGGTGGAGCACACGTAGAAAAAGTCCTTGACGACTTTGAACTCTTGCCCTAGTCAACGGTGTTGAAATTCCTTTCTCGATGATAGCAAGATCTTCGTCTTGTCCTTATTAACATCCAAACACCTCGCTTCATCCTCCCAATGAAGTCAATATTATCTGCATAAGCAAGTAGTTGAATAGAATTTTGAAACATTTTACCTCTGTTGTTGACTTGCGAGTTGTGGTCAATTGCTTCCAGAACCATGCTAAGCAGGTTGCTTGATAACGCGTCTCGTTGCCTCCAACCTTTCTTGGTATCAAAGGGTTTGGTGGTGTTCTTACCAACTTTGACGGAGCAGCGGACGATGCCGAGATGTGACATGGCTCTGTTTAGTTCTTCTTTATCTACGCTATCATAAGCGACTTTGAAATCGATTAAGAGGTGTCGATTTGAAACTCCTGGGTTTTTCCCAAAATCTGTCGTAGTGTGAACATTTGATCGACAGTTGACTTGCCAGGCCTAAAACAACACTGATATGGGCCTATCAGATCGTTGACAAATGGTTTTAAGCGATCACTCAGAACAGATGACAAGCCTTTGTATGCGGCGCTGAGGGGATTTATATTTCTGTAGTTGGCACACGTCAGAGCATCTCCTTTCTTGTGGATGGGGCAAACTACACTAAGGCTCCATTCATCGGGTATACTTTCATCCGACCAAATTTTGCAGATAATAACCCTACCAGGTCATCTCCCGCTCCCGCTGTTTTAAATAGCTCAGCTGGCAGACTATCCGCACCAGCAGCCTTGTACGCTTTAACCTTGGCTATCGCTAACCGCACATCATTTAGGTCGGGTGGACGGAAATTTTGACCATCATCGTCCAGGTTGAATGGAATACTCTGTCTAACAGCGGAATTTTGACCATCTTCGCCATTTAACAGTCTAGAAAATAAATTTTTCCAAATCCTTAGCACGGACTGTGTGTCTATCACCATATTTCCACTCTTATCTCGACAGGCTTCCGTTCTGGCCTTGTAACGGGTAAATTGCCCCACCCTTCGGTAGAACATCCAAAGATCCCCCTGGCTAGGGTGTCCATAACGCGTTTGAAAAAAAAGAGGACATTTTTGAGCTCCAAACTTCTACTGTTAATCGGTCACCACACCATCATCAAAATAATTGATAAATATGACCAAAAGTTAACTTTAAATTTATTTTATAAATATATATTTTTATAAAGTATTGTATATACGTACACAAGAAGTAGCAGTTTTAATACTAATGAGTAGTTTATTTTAACATCTTTTTTAAGAAAACATATCTGTGATATAAATCAGTATATTTTATAAACACTTTTTTGCGCTTCAAACTAATAAAACTAAAGTACATAAGCACCTACATACATAATTGAATACAAAATACCGCAGAATTTTAGTAAAATATAGGCAAAATAGACATTAATTTTCTTCCTCATCCGAAGTCTCATATTTTTGGGAGCTCCAAATTTGATTAAGATACTTATTTTCATATAAAAAGTTTCATAAAACTTTTGACAGCTAAAATCTTTTGAATTAAAGGCAACTATGAGAATCCTACTCTTAAACGATTTCGTTCTTTTGTCCATTGCGAACCCATCAACGAGAAAATACATTCCACGTTTATATTTTGCGCAGGAAAACAAAAGAGGATTGGCACATTTTAAGAGCTCTGAATAAAACTCTAGATTTGTAGACAAACTTAAAAAAACTGGCCCAGTTTTGAACAGATATTTTGTTTTTAAAATTTTCATTTTCTTTAGAAAGAAACTTGTTTAAATAGCAACTTTGAGTAATCCAGTAAAACTTCCTAAGAAATTCAGTAGTCGATACTTTTGTCTAAGTCTTCCCATACTTATTTCTTTTCTAAATTCATCCATCGATCCTGAATAGGAAGGTTTTTACTTCAGTGAAAAAATCAAAGAATATCAAATAAAGAAGCCAATCCTCAGCTGTCAATTTGATTTGCCTACAAGCAGAAGCGAACAGCTGATTTGCACACGAAGTGAAAAATAGTGACAAAACGCACACATACAATCAACTCCTCAATCAGCACATCATTCAGCACAGGTCTTATTATTGTTGCAATTCACATATATTCTTCGACACGAAATTAAATTCAAAATACAACAATGTAAACAAATGGGTTTTGGAGGGTGAAAAGTACGAAGGATTGGCTTCTTTATTTAATATTCTCTGGTATTAATGCTTTTTTTTATATTTTAGGGGACAATACAAAAGTACAAATAAAAAGTGTATTAAGTTGATATTTTGGTCACTTAAAAAAAAAGAGATAAAAAAGAGAACAAAATAAAAAAAGAGTAAAAAAAAAGAATTTGATGAAAAAAGAAAGAATAAGAAAGATCAGAGTCAAAAAAGAGAACATGTTCTCTTTAAAAGAGATGTTCTGGAAACCCTACCCCTGGCGCTAGAGTTCTTAATAAACTCAACCGCTCACTTCGCATCCTCTCTCTTTCTTCTACTGATATGTCGGCGTTCGATTCCCAGCCGTGCCACCTAACAACAGAAATGTCTTATCAGAGGTATTGCCTCTTGAGAGGAACTGGCAAATCCTCCAAGAGTTTACTTGTCATGAAAAAGTGCTTCTCGCTTAGCAGTTCGGACTCGGCAAAATACTGTAGGTCCCTTCCATTCCTGCCAACAACACGCACACAGGAATGGTTGAGAGTTGTAAGTCACTAGGCCCTGGTTCTCCACGAGCTGTTGCGCCACCCAATTTATTTATTTTTATGTCGGCGTTCCTCCCACCGTTTTTGCGCAGACCTGCATAAGTCTGCGTTGAGTTGCGTAGACCTGCGAAAACCTTTGTAGACCTGCATAAGCCTGCGTTGACCTGCGTAGAACAACGTTTGTAACTGCGCTGACCTGCGTCTTCCTGCGTAGATCTGCGTCTACCTGCATAGACTTGCGTCTGCCTGCGTATACCTGTGTTTATCTGCGTAGAATTTCGTTGTCCAAGTTTTCCAACGCTTTGATTTTAAATAGTTATGTACCACAAATTACTGAGCAATAATTCACAACAAAATTTTCAGATGCCTTAGCAACATAGCCTCTAGAATGGGCTAGGTTATGTAGAAGTGGATACCAGAGCAATGATGAGACATATTTAGGCCAATGACCAAAGTTGGTCTCTTGTGATATGTTGAATCCAGGTAACTCTTACTTATTAAAGAATTTTTAAGAGCACCTGTCGAAGCAAACGAGACTATTAATATCTATTACTGTGTTTACCAGATTCCTTGGATCTCCATTGAAGAAATTTCCTAAGTGGGCTTGAGGCCTACTTCTACATGTACCAATTACAGAAATGGTGAGGAATCATTTCTTTCTATTTCTCATGCCTACAGCTTCTATCCGAATGGGAAGTGTTGGGGGATGTTTTCATTTTTGTAATTGCTAATGATGAAATCATCACAAACCAAAAGGAGAGTCTCTTAGCATCCTTCAGCAATCGCGTTTAATTGATTACACTGGTCAACAAAATTTAATTATTTTTTTGTTACAGAAACCAAAATATACTTTTCCGTAGGTTTTTGGTGTGCTGAACTTGAATCTGAAGTCAGAAAAATTCTATCGGGCTACGTTTTTGAGATATTCCCGTTACAAAATCTAAAAAACTGTTTTTTTGCTGTTTTCAAAGTTGTATTGTAACGTGAAGTAAATTGTTTCAACAAAATTTTTAATGGTTTCTGAAAGAACTAATTTTCTTCTTTCAAAATCAGTTTAAATCTTTCCGATACCTCTTTTCTTCTCGGAGAAATCTTCAGTTAATTGTAGGCCTTCCATTTATGACATAAATACAATGTTAAGGAGAATGGGCAAAAATTTATGGGAAATGGTCCATTTCCCAATACGAACGTGTGATATATCATTGAAAAGGTTATTTTGAGTACATCATTTCACTATATGGCCGTTAAGCTCTAAACCATGGGGTTCACGAGATATTCAGCTAATGTGGATTGGGAACACATTATTGTTCTATCGGTGCTTTGAAGCCGAATATCTCGCGAGCCTCATGGTTTAGAGCTTAACGGTTATATAATGAAATTATGTACTCAAAATAACCTTTTCATCGATATATGACACATTCGTATTGGGAAATGGACTATTTCCCATAAATTTTTACCCATTCTCCTTTACATTGTATTTATGTCATAAATGGAAGGCCTTCAATTAACTGAAGATTTCTCTGAGAAGAAAAGAGGTATCGGAAAGATTTAAACTGATTTTAAAAGAAGAAAATTAGTTCTTTCAGAAACCATTAAAAATTTTGTTGAAACAATTTACTTCACGTTACAATACAACTTTGAAAACAGCAAAAAAACGGTTTTTTTCGATTTTGTAACGGGAATATCTCAAAAACGTAGCCCGATAGAATTTTTCTGACTTCAGATTCGAGTTCAGCACACCCAAAACCTACGGAAAAGTATATTTTTGTTGCTGTAAGAAAAACCTTGTTGACCAGTGTTATTGTAGGTATGTCTGACTGAACACCATGGATGGCGTTGCCATAGCCTTAGATCGTAGCTTGGTCTGGTCAAAGTTGAAAGGTTCACAGCTGTAGCTGAAGCAAGAAATGTATAGTGCCGAGTATTAATTGAGTAGCCTTCAACTTGTATGCTAGACCCTAGAGAACTATTACAGCACTTTCTTCAGTCTCGAACATTTCTAAATCACAAAAAATAAAAATGCCTTCTTTGATAGTATAATTATTTCACTAAAGTAATTCGATTTTAATTAACCGCAATGTTCTTATTACGAATCTATCCTTCGATGTCCAGCTTATCTGATTCCGGGCGAATGTATAGTTCGTTCCATATAGACACCTACATTTTTGTCCACTCAGCAACGAAAATTAAAATCCAATACGCCTTCGAATCGAATCCATTGAACATCTGTAATCGAAGACCCAAATGCACCAAAACTCACAAAGAAGGCATAGTACAGGAGTATTTCCCAAAGGGAAATCCAATCTTGGAAGCCAAGAAATATGTCCATTTGTTCTTGTTTTGCGTCATTTTGATCTTTTTATTTTTTTATATATAAATTGAAACTTAGTTAGCATAAAACATACATTTCAAATCAGTTAATTAAGATGTACCTGAAAATTTAAAGCCACTATGTCTCTGTTAAATGCAAATCAGCTCTTTGGATATTTTTTGCCCAGGTCGAGAGCGATTGGACGATTTGTGCACGACGACGACCGACCGACCGTTGTCTTCGTCGTCGACGACGAAATCGACATGGCTTCATGGCATTGGTCTTACCACTACCAGCAGCATCTCACGTTCTTTACGGGCTCAAACTATGTCGGACTTGAAGGTGGAGGAGGACGTAAGATACGAGATCTTTAAACTTTTTGTTATTTTTTTTTGGAGTGCGGAGATGGTAGCAGGAGCGAGTAATAGACAGGTAAATATTCCGTTGTTGTTAATTTAGTGGATAATCTGTGCACAAGAGGTGGATTATGTAGGTGAACAAAAGGCGCACTCCACGTATATAGATAGACCCTCAGATAATGGAAGCGAGGCAATCATCAGAGGCAGAGGAGTATATACACTGCGCTCTCTCGCACCCGCATATAGACATTCACTTTGCGCTTAATTGTGAGCGGCCGTATAAATCAATCAGCTATTGCATTTGGGCCTGATGGGCCAAGGAAACATGTCGGACATTTTTACCGACATTATACGTTTATTTAAATACGGTCGTCCTGGTGACGGACGATGGTAACGCTGAGATATTGCAAGTTGGCAAAATAGAAGGCTTGATGGTTGGCTTTGGTGATGGGGCAGCTGAAGATGTTGATGAAGATGATGTGAATACGAATTGCGACGTTAAGTATGTGGATACCGAAACTATATAGGAAAGCGTAGGTATATATGAATATGGACTCAAATGAACAGTATGTTGTTGATTCCTGCAAAGTAATTTTCGAGTCTTGGGTACAGGGGTACCGTAACAGTATGTTTTACAAGAAATTCAACTTTACAATAAAATTTCTTATTTGGCATATTCAAATGTTTATGTCGCAAATATTTGAACAATCGGTCATCAGATCAAAGATGTATCCCGACCCCGCAAGCCGCACAGAGAAAGAGATACGATGACACCAAAGGCATCTTCCTTAAGCTCCTGGACAGAACTCACCTCTAGTGTTTTGGCTATGATATTAAAATTATTTGAACAAATTTAACGCCAATCTAGGAAGAGTGGGAGATTGAAGTAAAATAAAATAAATGGAGAACCAAGACCTGTTAGTAACTAACAACTCTCAACAATTCCTGCGTGTATGTTGGTGACTGGTAAGAATAAAGGGGACCTACCAGGATTAGAAGCAGTCTGAAATGATAAAAGGTACTTTGAATGAATGAATTAATAGGGGTTAAGCGCACTGCGACCTAAAGATCTATTGTGCCCAAAAGGTATTTTAGGAGGACACTTTTTGTGAGGAGGCAGAAACACAAACGAAAACATTATTATTTTTATGTATGTGGCAGTGAAACAGTCTTACGCATTAACCTCTTCACCACGGGATTCTATGGCATCATTAGTGCACTGTCATATCTGTCTTGTACACAGCTCCAATATGTCTCAACACTCAATGAAGATTCAGAGATCAACCGTCAACTTGATTGATCAAACTGCAATCAGCCATAAGTACTTCTAAAATATCATCTATCTCCGAATCTTCCATAAGTTCAAGTCACCTGCTGCGCGCCGGTTCAGTGAACAATCAGTCAACAGCCGTACGGTCAACGAAACCCAGGATATATCAAAAACAGCGCCGCTGCCCATACAAGTGTGCAGGAGAACTCAAGGTAGTCATCTCAATCTGAGTCAACAGAAACCTCTATAACGATCGATGATATCTAAACAATTTCTTTTGGACCAAATTTGATAATATGGATGTGAATGACATGTGGTTTCAGGACAGGACTACGTGACTTTTCACACAGCTGATGCCTCAAAGGATATTTCGCATAAACGATTTGAAGGAAGGGTTATCTATGGTGGAGATGACTCTGTTAAACTTTTTTTTTAGGGGTTTTCCGAAGTTGCAGTTCTATCCCAATGAGTTACATGTCACAATCAACCGATGCCTTCAAAGCTATAACACAGGCCATCTCTCAAATTGCGCCACGTCTATGTGACAGAGACGTTGGAAATTGGACCTAACGGATCCGTGCCACGTTGCTAAGCTGCGGCGTACATGTACCGTTCAAATAAAAAAGAATTCGTTATTTCCTCTTACATATAGTCCGGTCAGGAAACCGTACCTCGTGTGATTTTTGGGGCGGGACTTTTTTTTATAATTGAAATTCATTTCTTAAGGGTGAAATTTAGGTTGGGAGTCATTTTTAAAATCCTGTAGCTTGGACGTTATTTCGAAAACTGGAGCTTAATTTGTAGTCCGGTCAGGACACACAAATCCTTGCTCTTTTTGTAGGATAGGAGACCTTATTTTTATATTCGTAATTTATTTTTGACATGTTGGGAATGAAATTAAGTTTGGAAGTCATAGCTTTAATCCTGTCGCTTGGGCACCATTTTAAAAAATGGCACCCACTCTGGGCTAAATGGTAAAATTAATTGCCACTTTTCATAAACATACTTTTTTATGTCAGCCGGTGGCACCTTCACTTTTTACTTGCGATATAGGTACTATAGGGCAAGTTTTGGATTCGTGCAAAAAAAAAATTCGAGATAACAATCAAACATGACATTATACGATGATAGAGAACACGAAAAAAGTGGGTGGCACAATTCTGTCTGTCTGTATGTCTGTCTGTCTGTCTGTCTGTCTGTCTGTCCGTACCTCAACCTACAGCCTAAACCACTGAAGCGATTTTCTTCAAATTTTGAACTTATGTTTTTTTTGTAACTCTCCACAGGGGAAATTGAAATGTTTTTTTTAGCTCAAAAAATAACGGTACTTGCCATACAACCGTTAAGGAAAAGCTTATGTATCTCAAGAACGGCTCCAACGATTTTGATAAAAAAAATCAGTGTATTACTGTAGGTATGGTTTTCCTTTTAGTAAGAAAAAAAATTACCAAAAACATTTATTAACGGTACCTGCCATATAACGGTTTTTTTGATTTTTGATTTTCTCATTAACCGCTCATCCGATTTCAATGATATTTTTTGCACAAAAGCTTTGTTGGAATATAAATAATACTGCATACCAAAATTTTTGAAAAAATAAATTTTGGATTTTTAAAAAAAGATTCAAAATTTTTTTTTGAAAATTCAATATTTCAAAAACGGGTTCATGAATTATTTTGAAATTTCAGTTTTATATGTATATTAATATATACTCAAAATTGGCATACGAAATTTTTTTTTGAAAAATGTTACAAAAATTGTATATATAAAAAATTAATTTTTAAGAAAACGGCTCCAACGATTTTAAATTTTTTTTTGCATATATTCATATTTTTTCAAGTAATTTAATGGCATACTTTTTTTAGCTCTAAATTATTTATCAGGCTGTTTATACAATTAAAAGAACGATTTAAATGCTTTTTATACTTTTTCTATAATTACTTGAATATTTTTTAAAGTTCTTAAGCCCCACACAACTTGAACATAAGAGCAAGTACGTGCGATCCAGTCGTGCATTTTATTTTATAATTCTTAATATTTTAAACATGAAAAAAGTTGCGGATAATTTCTAAAATTTCTAATTTCTAGTTGTTGAGTAGACGCACCCTCTGTTAGAATGTCAGTGTTGCCACTTTTTGGGAACATACTTTTTTACAGGTGAAAGATGGCACCTCCACTTCCTTGGTTGTTTTTAATATTTTGAACATGAAATTGCAGAAAGGCCTCCATTCCAGGGGGTTAATGCTCGATCTGTGAAACTGTGAAGAGATAAATATGATAACGCCTTCACGCCAAATTCGATTCTCGAAGTGTGAAAAAATGAAAACAAATGTCAAAATATTTTCATATTATAAATTTTGTATCACAGTCAACTCATTGTATGAAAAGTCGTGAAAGGAGAAAGATGGCGAATATTAATAAATGCGGTGCAAGGGCTTCTGAGTGCCAAAAATTATTTTTAATTCAATTTCTTGAAGAAAGACCAGATTTGACCCATGACAAGTAAGTTACCATAATATCAACATCGAAATATAATCACTTTTGTTATTTTTGTTACTACGGGCAAATACATAACAAACAATTTCAATTGAAAGATTCACAACAGCTGATCGGCGCCCATTCCCGGGATAGAGAGTGGACCAACGTAAGTGCGTGCAGCTTTATGGCTTAGGTAGAACAATTAAGGATGGGGTGAAATGGCGGAACGCGGAAGTACTGTAAAGATCTCACGTGAGTTATATCAAACTAAATACACCCCCATACATTTCCGTTTTGCACAGATGAACAGACAAATTCCCATATTTATATTTCTTTTCCATCTAAAATAAAACAAGAATAAATGAAGTACAAATGCCAAAATCCCGAAAGACAAAATCTCGAATGGATAAAATCCCGAATGCCAGAATCCCGAATGCTATAATCCCGAATGCCAAAATCCCAAATGGCTTAGTACTTTTTTTGGTATTAAAAATCGAAGAAAAGATTCTAGCCTTCAAAATGTACATTTTGTAATGTTTTGAAAGAATATTATTTACATTCAATGAGTAGTTAGTCAGTTTTTTAACACTTGAATTACCATATTTCAATGTTTATCAATTATCAAATTGATAATTAACCATACTAAGAGTGTGTAGCTACCCAAACAGATGCTGAGAACAATTTATGTCACAATGCCAAAATCAATCAGTCCAAGTAAGCGATGCTTTTTAAGAACAGGAGATATTACACGGAAACGGAACAAGAACATTATCTTCTCATATCATGACAATGTCATGATGTCAAAGCGAGCAGAAATCAAAAGCCATACAAAACAGTTTCATTTCTTTGAAAGTACTGAGACAGTTCTAAAATAGTATTGAAATTCGGGATTCAATCCCGTCCATCAACAACATTCGTTTCAAAAGTGATCATAGTTAATTTTATAATTTTCTTTTTGATAGAATTGATGTACGGAGCAAGGACAGTGCCATTAAAGAACTCAAAAATAAAAGCGGCGTCAATGGTCTCCTACCACTTAAGGAGCTTTCAGAAATTGATAGGAGGATCATAAGCATAATTTCTCCTATGGCAGTTGAAGGAGTTTCGGCTTCTGTGGGCAAGATGGGCTTCGCAGAAACCATGGTAAGAATCGATCAGCATTCATTTTCATATAAATATTAAGTACTTGCGTTTTTCAATATTTTTTTATTTTAAGACGGAAACCATTTTCGAAACAGGGGACACGCATGACATTATTTTACTTAATCCGTATGCTGTTGAAGCTAGCACATCTCGCCCTCATGAAGTGATTGTCGAAACAATCGAAGCACAAACTTCCACTGCCCAGAGGAAAAACCAAAAATAAAGGAAGAGCCTTTCTACCTCAATCGACGAAGCATTGAAAATTTACCAAGCCATGGAAACAAGGGAACTTAAATTAGAAGAAAAAAAATTCAAATAATGGAAGAAAATAATAAAATCCATAAAGAAATAAAATATTCTTAAGGAATTAACTAAATAAAATATGTATAGTAAACAAAATGTCTGTTTGTATTATTTATTATTTATCAATTATAATTTTGCATTATTTGCTTATGCTTGTTTCTAGGAATTTGAAAATGCTTGGGCAACAATTCAGCTTTGTGTGCGCCTACCTTCTTGAAGAATTTGATTTCAAGTGGAGTGTCGATCACTACGTCATTAAAATCAATTTCGAAACCATTCTCCAAGTCGACATCCTCCAAAAATGGAACTCTGGTTCTTATCAATGAATTGTTATCTTATCAATTGATTATGACTCCTGCCTTAGCTGGACAGTAAAAAAGCACTCTTTCGGAATCTGCTCTTAAGGATACCTATGCATCATTCCACGAGAGCCCTTGTCTGCTTGTGAGTTGCGTTGTACCGGTTCTCTGCCTCCAAGTTAGTTGAAAGAGTTGGAGTCATAAGCCACAGTTGCAAAGGATAACCACTATCCCCTAGCAGCCAAAAGTTTCGTTCTCCTTCATCATACAGTTGTTCGAGGGTTGACTTAACTCTTGAACGCCGCCAAACGTAGGCATCGTGGGCTGTTCCTCCGTATTGTGCATTAGCAATAAAAATAATAAAATCCGCTCCACAAACAATTTTCACATTCATTGAATGCCCGCCTTTCCTGCAATAGAAAACATGGTCTATTTCACTCCTAGGAGCGGAAACTTTTATGTGCGTCCCATCAACTAATCCAATTACACCGGGAAAGTCGAACTTTTTGTTGAATTTTGTCTTTATACAAGGAAATTCATCCCTCGTAGGAAATTTCACATGTCTTATTGATATTCTATTCAACGCCCTTGAAATGTCTGTAACACAGCGACCCACTGATGTCTGAGACAACGATGACAACGAATCCTGGCCAACAGCACGTTGAAAACTACCCGTGGCGAAAAATCTCAAGGCACTCAAAACCTTCAAATGACATGGAAGCGCATTGCTCCGTTGAGTACTATTAAGAAATAGTTTTAATTCCTCTATTAAATCCATTCAAAGATGTTTAGGGAATCTATAAAGCTCAATAAAGTGCTCCTCCGTTGTAACTTCGAATGGATCCTGCCCATCTCGAAGGGAACGCCACAATATTCTCAGATTATTTCTAGGAAACGAAAATAGTTTTATAATTTACCTACAAACTACAGCTACAATTCAATAAAAGTTTATACCTTTGTTCAGTTTGGCGTCTATTAATAATAATTATTCGAATTATTATTCCGGACATGGCTCTTTAACAAATAGAAATTTAATAAGTTTCTTTTCACAAAAAAAAAAAATATCAACAATGGCAGACAACTGACAGGATTTATCATTTAGTACTATTTTGTACAATTTTTGACAGCCACTTATCATATGACGGTGTTCATACCAGCTTCACGTGAGGCGACTCATTTTGACGTCTCTCTTTTTTATCTCATTCCTTTTAATTGGAAGGAAAGAGATGGCGAGGTGAGGCAGAAATTTTCAAAAAATTTAAAAAACTTCAGCCTCACTTGGCCCTTTCTTTCTTTCTAGGAGATGAAAGTGAGATGCAAATAAGAGACGTCAAAATGAATCGCCTCACGTGAAGCTGGTATGAACACCGTCTATGAGATGAGTTCGAGAATCGCAAAAGACGAGTTCATGAAATGATAGAATGAAAAATTCCTGTGAAAACTGAAATGATACTTTTTTTACCAGTTCACAATCTCACAGATCGGGAATTGACCCCCAGATGCCAATAAAAATTACCAAAATGAAGGTCCCACCCTTTGACATGAACAGACATATGTAATATTCCCAAAAAATTAATTCAAATCAAAAAAATACCCCAAAAAGCGCATGACATTAGGTTACCTGAGCTGAATTGAAAGAAATTCAAAATATTCTGTTTTTGATATTAGCATCTTGTTTGATTTTTTGGAGCCTTGGTAAATAATTCTTGAATCTTGTTCAACAGACTGTTGTGTTTTTTTTTATTTTTAAAAACTGGTGCGTTATCTGGACCAAGTTTTAGAGGAATGTCCAATATTATTCTGTTTTCTTCTTTTTTTTGGTTTGATTTCGCAAATCTTTTATTTTCTTTTTTGTAATTATATCTTCCTCTCCCATATGACACACCAAAAAGCATTCCACAATCATTACTCTTGGGAACAACTTGTTTGGTAGTGATGCATTCTGACCTCTCTTCTCGCACTCAGAATTGGAATCAGGATTCAAGTTGGATTCGTGTTGGATTCTTTCGGATGTATGTGGCTTCAGTATAAAATGATTGATGCACACTTTTATGTGTCTGGATCGGTTTCCGTTCGAATAAATAATTAAGAGACGTTCCATGTTCGCTGTTGTCTGCTTAACGGTCTAAGGATGGATGGGTTGAGGGTTTTATGGGCTCATAATGCTGGGTCTCAGGCTCAGCTCTCAACTCAGCTTGTTGCGTCTCACTTGTTTTTTTTTGTTGCAGCAGCCTTCATGGATACCGCACCAGACGACAATCCAAGATTGTCATTTGAAATCGCGTATCTTTTGAGATTTTTCTTGTTAGTAGAGTTGTCAACCGGTTTTTGTTTGTTTTCTTTTGACTTAAATTAAAAAAAAAAGTTAATTGCTGGGGTTCATAGAAAGGTTTTTTTTTTTTCTTTCTTTGGCTTAAGTGCGACAGATATTAATTACCCAGTTGTATCAAAGAGCGCGCGTTAATGGATGACAAAAAGTTGACGACCGACTTCAAGCTATATAATACAGCAATTGCTGCTGCTGCTGTGCTGCTCCAATTGTATTGCTATTATCACTCTTTACATTCTGCGCAATCCCCCATGCTAATGAGTGATACTTTTTTTTATTATTCTTCGTAGATGTAGTGTTTATGGGTTTTTTGCAAGGCCGCGCCCAACACTTCCTTTTGGTAGGGTAAAGCGGCCTAATGGAAGTTACTTTGAATGCAAAGAAAAAGTATTAATTACTTTAATATTTTATGTTGTTTTTAATTATTTAAAAAAATTTAAGATGGATACAATTTATGTTTTAAGTCAAACAAAATTAATTCGATTAAAGTTGGGTACACAATTTTCTATTGAAACAGGAACAGAACTCTATGGAAAAGCCTGTCTATTTTACTCGGTTTTCATAAGTTACTAGTTGGGCTTATTTGTGATTAATTGGCTCCCGAATGGTGAAAAATTTAGTGGGTCCATCTTGGAAAGAACAATGTGAACCAGTGAACTGCCCAAGCTTGAGCCCACAGAAAAGATAGCTGACATTATCAGCAACCTCGAGCCAAAGAAGTAAGCTGGGCAAGATGGGGTATGGGCATCCAACTTTGTCCTAAAAAGACTTCCACAAACAGCATGAGGGCGTTCTGCATCAACAACTGCTTCCTGGATGTCGAAAAAGCATTCGAAAGTGTATGAATTGAAGCCCTTGTCCACAAAATCCACATATTAGGATTTCCTTCAGCAATTCTAAAAATTTAATTGTTTTTTCTTCTACTTATTTACTTATCCGGCACCCGATCCATGAAGGGTCTCTGCCTGAGATATTGCGGTCTTCCATCGGTTGCGGTCCCTCGCACGCTCCCTCCAGTCGTCGAGACCAAGCGCTCTTGCGTCTGTGACCACCTGGTCTCTATAGCGGAGGTTCGGTCTTCCTGGTCGTCTCGAACCTGGGGGCTGGGATTCGAAGATTTTCTTGGCTGGAGCATTGTTGTCCATTCGCTCGATGTGGCCGAGCCAGTGTAGTCGACGTGTTTTGGCTCTTTGGACTACATCCACATCTTGGTACAGCTCGTGCAGTTCACGATTGAATCTTCTCCTCCAATTGAAATCTTCGCATATAGGACCAAATATCCGCCGAAGAATTTTTCTCTCGCCCAGTATCAATTCCCCTTTTTACTTATCGTCCAGCACTCGGCGCCGCCGTAGAGTAGAACTGGTAAAATTAGCGTTTTGTATAGCGTGCACTTTGTCTTTCGGGAAAGGAGTTTTGAACCCATTTTTTTGGCCAAACCGAAGTAGCAGCGGTTCGCTAGGGTAATTCTTCGTCGGATTTCCACTAAGGTGTCTTTCGTGGAATTGATGTTTGTTCCGAGGTAGGTGAACTCCTTGACTACCTCGAAATTGCTGCTACCAACAGAGATGTTTTGTCCTAGGCGATGGACAGATGAGGCTTTGTTTGTTGATAGCATATACTTTGTTTTGTCCTCATTCACTTCAAGACCAACGCGTTTCGCCTGTTCATCAATAGCTGTGAATGCTTCAAGTACAGCTCTCTTGGAACGGCCGATAATGTCGATGTCGTCCGCATAGCCAAGCATTTGAGAAGACCTGTTGAGGATAGTGCCTTCCATGTTAACACCACTCTTGCGAACTATCTGCTCCAGGACTAGGTTGAAGAAATCACATGATAGCGCATCTCTTTGTCTGAACCCTGTACACGTCTGGAATAACTCGGATGAGCTGTTACCCATTTGCACGTTGCACCGCGTATTTTTTAACGTCATGCGGCATAGCTGGATCAGTTTTTTCGGGATCCCGAGTTCCGACATCGCCAATAGAAGCTCTTGGTGACTTATGCTATCATATGCGGCCTTAAAGTCGATGAATAGGTGGTGGGTCTCGACTTGAAATTCGTTGGTCTTTTCCAGGATTTGCCTCAATGTGAAGATTTGGTCTATCATTGATCTGCCTGGCCTGAAGCTACACTGGCACGTGCCGATCATAGTGTTGCAGAAAGGTTTTAGACGCTCACATAGTACGTTGGATAGGATCTTGTAGGCAACATTAAGCAGGGATATGCCTCTGTAGTTCTTGCAGGACATAGGATCGCCTTTTTTGTAGATTGGGCATATGGAGCTATTTGACCAGTCGTCGGGCATACATTCCTCCTCCCACACTTGGTTGATGAGCTGGGGCATGCACCCTAACAGGACATCTCCTCCATACTTAAAGAGTTCCGCAGGTAGGCCATCCGAGCCGGCGGATTTGTTGTTCTTAAGCTTGTGGATGGCTGTCTTAACCTCTTCGGTACTGGGCGCTGGGACTGGATCTTCCTTCATTGACTGGTCTTATGCTTTTTTGTTCCTCTGTTTCCTCCTCTACATAATGCCCACTAAGCAGCTGCTGGATATGCTGCTTAAACACGTCTTCAATTCCCTGTCCTTCGGTGACTAGGTTACCTTCGCTGTTTCGAAGAGCTTGCGTGCCAGTCCTATAACCAGATGCCAGTTGCTTGGCTGTTTTGTAGAACCGGTGCGTGTTGGTGGCGGTGCTAGACTCTTCGAGATACTTGAGCTGAGAGGCTGCGGATGCTCTTTTCTTTCTACGCAGGGTTTTTTCTCTTTCCTTCTCTTTTCACGGTACTCCTCTCTTGCTGCTCTTGTTTTCCGTTGCAGCATTTGCATTCGTGCATTTTCCGTCTCCTGCTTCAATACCGCGCATTCATCGTCATACCACGGGTTCTTTTTTCTGGGTGGTTGATAGCCTATGCTGGTCTCGGCTTTCTCCTTAATGATTTCGCGATATTGGTTCCACTGGTTATTGACGCTTGTGGCTGGGCTTACGGCAGAGAGTTTCCCGGTCAATTGCTCACTGTAGTCTCTGGCTTTCTCAGATGTGCTAAGGCATGCAATGTTGAATTTCTTCTTTGGGCGGTCTTCGTTTTCTTTTCGTTGGACAGTCGGGCTCTGAACTTTGTCACAACAAGAAAGTGGTCAGAGTCCACATTTGCGCCTCGGAAAGTTCGCACGTCCAAGATGTTCGATGCATACCTTGCGCCAATTAGCACGTGGTCGATTTGGTTGGCGGTTCGACCATCTGGAGATCACCAGGTTGCTGTGTGTATCCTTCGCCTGGGAAACCTAGTGCTACTTATCACCGTATTACGAGCTGCAGCAAAGTCGATTAGTCGGAAGCCGTTGTTTCGTGGAGGCTGTGCTTTCCAACTAAACCGCCAAAGATGTTTTCCTTTCCAACTTTAGCGTAGATTCAAGTTTTTGAGTAGCACCTGGTGTATAGAGTGTCCTTACATTCCAGGTGCATACTCGTAGGTCATACTCCATTTTCGTTCCGGGTCTGGTTGCCATTTGAGGGGGGTCGTTATCCGAGGCTTCTCGCGTCTCTCTCATAACAATTGGCTTTTTTACTGTGGTCGGGTCGCTAGCCCAACGCACTAACCTCCAATCTGTAGGGCCATGGGTTTAATGATGCAATTCTTTTCTTGGTCAACATTCGCACTTACAAGTTTAGCAAGTCAAGGCATAAAGCCAAGACTAGTATCCGGCGGCTACCAACGTGGAGGTATTGTAAGCACTTGATGTGTAGGAAAAGATACAGCTCGAGGCCCCCAGTTCCTACAACATCCAACTTCATTCTAGGATTTTATTCATGCAACTGGAGACCTGCAAATCGAGAGTGAAGAGCATCAGGGCTAGAGTTGCGTAAGGGTAAAAATTTGGACCACTTCTCCACAATATCATGATCTCTGACCAACCAATTTCAAGCAAATGCCTGAGCCATTTCTTCACTGATGACTCACTTACATATTATTCATTATTCTCTCCATTGATAGCTGTCAGAGAAGTCGACGACCACATCCAAAAAATTTTAAAATTTCACACCAAATGGGGAATTCGGATTAACTCATCCAAATCGGAGCTTGCCGCTTCAGAAGACCAGGGGGCACAGCTGGTCACTCATCTAGCATCTAGGAGTTGCAGAAGGAACGAGATGGCCAGCCAGACGCAGCCGTCTAGTAGCTAGACATCAACCTCCACAAGCTGCCGAGATTCAACCCAGAATCCATATTCACGGACTGTCCTCAAAAAAGTCAATTTTTGCTTTCCACCGCCTCTACCCGCTCATGAAAAAGAAAACTGGGTTAAGCCAACGCACAAAAGTTCTAATTTATAAGCAAGTCCTGAGACCAGTCATTAGTTACATCTTGCCAGTTTGGTTCATCATCTCCACAACGGCTATGAAGGAACTGCAAATATTCTTGAGAAAAATCCTCAGGATCGTCACTGGACTTTACTTTGGTTGTCAGTGGCGAAAGCATTTCAAGAACGAGCACCTCTTCTCTGAGGCTGCGGATAAGCTGGTTAGCAACATCAACCACCACCAATTATTCTTCTAAGCTTCACAAATTTCCAAAAACTTGACAGAACTTACTTCCACAATGGGAGGAACCAATTATGTCCTTGCCACTATTCAATAGTGAAGTAATTTTCCAATACTTATAGATTTTTGTTAATTACTGACCGTTTTTGGACACCAATCCCCTATACCCATATATAAATCGCGCACATTGCTGCAGCAGTTAACACGTGCATCAGATGTGACGTTTGGTGCATTTGTTTGGTTAGTTTATGATGAAGTCCACTTCGGCCAAGTGTCAGTCATTTAACGATAATTCATTTTAGAATGGCCACTGTCGCTTGCTAACTTAACTTACACTGAATGACTGTTTTTTGTGTTATGGGGAATTATAATTGACTGTTAAGAGCATATTTGCATAAAAAAATTCTATCTGATCGTTTTGATATGCTGCTCTAGGGTGATCCAGAAAGTCACTATTTGTGCATGCCTTGTGAGATACTTACACATGTTCCAGCGCATTATAATATTATTATTGCGGTATAATGAATGGATCTTTGAATATTTTAGACTTTGATTATTGAGTTTTTAATGAACCTGTTACAGGGCACTGCTCGTGTACTTAATGAAAATTCACAATTATCGCTAAGAGGCTATAAGAAATATTGTGATTCATTCAAAATGACATGTGACAAGATTTACTAATGTTAAGTCGAAATAGCAAATCAATAAAGATTAAAAGAATAGATAAAGGGACTGTGTGTTGATTGTTATACATATTAAAAATTAACAACTTAATTGGTTTATCAGATCAAGTCCCCTTAAAGCGATTGTGATTTAAGTTTAAAGGGAGAAAATGCATTCAAAAGATCCGCCTTTTGGTTTGGTAGTGGCGGTGAACCAAAAATCCTGCTTTTCAACCAGCTCCTTTTCATTGGATGAATACTTAACGACAGGCCCTCCATTAGCTTGAAGAACGTGTCCTTAGCGTCTTTTTCCCATCACAATAAGCTTTTTATTTGTGAAGATAAAAAAAGCCTCGGGCACGAATGAATTGCTCAAATAATAGGCCAAATACAGTCGAACGATTAGTGGAGGTCTAAGTCAGCAGATATCAATATCACTGTCATCCAAGAAATTCAATGGAATGGGACGGGCTATAGAAAGCTAAGAAACCAGCATTATTACGGTGCGGATCTTTCATTAGATATAAACTAAGACAAAAACTCCTGTACTTCAATAATGTGAACGAGTACCTCACTACGCATTAAGGGTAAATTCGTTAAACGAGCCTCATATGCATACATAACTCCACAGAGATGATGCCATCAAAGACCGCATGTTCCGCGAGTTTCTGGGCAAGACATATTATGAGCGGTGCCCTTACTTTGACATTGGCATAGGTGACTTACTACCTAAACAGAATAGAGTGCTGCAGTTGGAATAGCTGTCAAAAAATGTTATACGTGATTTTTTTTAAGCGCCCACAATGTATAGCTGTACAGCTTCCTGACATTTTATAGAAAATAAAAATGAAAACAAAAATAAAAAATAATAATGATGGAAAAAAAAAACCTAAAACTGCCTTACGTCTTTATGAGAGATTGAAAAGAGTTTAAAAATAACTTTAACCGTCATGTAAACACTCCGTTTTGCTCGCAATTTTGAATCGTCAAAAAAGCTGCAAGCAACAGTTAAAAGTTGGCCAACTTGTCCAGCTGCCGTTTGCATCTGCGTCGTGTTCTGTTCGCATCATTGAATTTGTGTGTATTCAACATTTTGACAGCTATTCTAGTTGCAGCTCCGTCTCTATTCTGTGCAGCCAGTTAAACGCCATGATAGAAAGAGAATCTTTGGTGCCACAGCTGAAATGCAAGGTCTGCATGATACTTCCACTTATCTTATTGATCGACATTGTTGCTGGACGAATTATTGTGATAGCTAGCACGCAGTTCTCATCAGAGATTAATGTCGGCAAGCACATGCAGCTAAACAAGAGGTATAAAAAGGCTTTTCAGAATCAAAAAGAACGAGCATCAGAAGCTGCTCTTTATCTTCTTCTAACTACAGAGAGTTTGATCTATGGCAACAATGGTGCCATAACATAAGGCCAAATTTGTTTGTGACTTAAGGCCAAACATGAAATGTTTTGTTAAAAATAAAAAAAGGGTAGTTTTTGCCGTTGGACTTCTTATCACTGTCTACCATCTCAAATGTTCAGCTCATTTACATTCTTCTTCTCAATTGTGTAATTAGTCTTGTGCCGCGTGGTAATATGGGAAATTCTACTGATTAAATTTACAGTTTTGAGTTTGGGGAAGGCTTACGTAGAGGAAGTAAACTGGTGTATATTCCAGAAATTAAATATTTATACAAATTTAAAACAAATTGCAAATTAAGTAAGCGGTATGTTTGTTATGATAAATCATGTAGTGCTAGTGCAGTGATAGATTTTCAAAATCAAAATCTAGTTCGGATACCGAAATTAAGTGCCACGCATAATCATTCTGACAGTGAAAATTTGCGAAAAAATATGAAAACGATAAATGAAATAAAAGATGAATGCAGAAAAACTTCATTAAAAAGACACGGCGTAAGAGAAGTTTTCAATGAAGTATGTGCGAGAGAAAGCGAAACCCCTCCTCAGGTAAGCTTCGGAAATTAAAAATATATTCATATGTTGAATACATTTTTCAAAGACACTTTTTAAAACATAATCTATTTATTTGAATTATAAATATTGTAGGTTCAATTTGGTAAAATGCGCAGACAGCTCATGCGAATATTTTCCAAGAACTCCGGTTACTGCGAAAGAGGTTTCGGACACATTTAAAACCGAAGCTATCATGAGCAAATTCGGTATGTCGCGATACGTAAATGAACCTTTCTACAGAAGCACAATTAAAGAAGAAAATTTTAGTTACTCCGTTTTTATATCTCCTGCAATTGCAAATGAAATCTCAAAACTGCCCATTGGATCCGCACGAAATTATCTTTTGGACGGCACTTTCAGCATTGTGCCAGCATGCGGTTTCAAGCAACTGTTAATTATACATTTTTCGCATGACAATCATGTAAGTTTACTTTTCTGATACATTCGTGTGGCATTTTCTCTTTTTTTGTTTTAGATTTAAGGTTTGAATCAAGTAAAAGAAAAATTTGCATAAAAGTTTTTATAAATATCAAAATTTCATCCAGATTTACTTTTACTTTATTCAACCTTAAAGTTTTTGTACCAAAAATGAAATAATACCAAAAACTCGCGCGAATTTTTGGTATGATTTCTTTTTAAGTACAAACATCTTTAGTTTGAATAACATAATAGGGGTATTCATGCAACTGCGTAAAACACTAGATAAGTTTACGATTTGGTTAATTTTATCTTTTGGTTAATGAACTGTCAAATTTTGTATGGGAAATGGTTTACACAATTTGGTTAATTTTATCCAAGGATTTAGCTGCGGAAAATTAACCAAATATTTGGTTAAACTTATCCAAACGTCATTGTGACTTTTAGGGATTGAATTAGGCGTGTTTGTGACTTTAAGAATCAGGCATGTTTAGAAACATGATATAAATGATAATATCTCGGAGAACTAAAAAAGTTCTGAATGTGTTCTGTTATTATTGCATTGCAATTAGTTGGTGATTAAAGTTGTGAATTAAAACGTAGTTTACACAAAAAAAAATAATTAGAAGGTCCACATTTACTCAACGATTAAAGGCTCGCGAAATTATAGCGAAGCATTCACAAAGACAGTTTTTTGTTGTTTTTTAGTATTGAGATCATTCACTTTAATTTCGTGTTGGTTTGGGATAGCCTTTAGGAAAGCTATTTTTCGTAAATTATTAAGGTAGAACTATAAATTCCCACCCAAACCAATGCGAATCTTTCGTTGACGACGACGAATGTGTTATTTTCATTTACAACAACGTGTTGTTATTAATGTTTTTGTTGTGGTCAACGAATGATTCGCACTGGTTTGAATAGTCGGAAGCTGTTAGAAACAGATGTCATTAGCCAATGCAAAGTATCTTTCTAAACTCTCAAAATCAGAACTAAGCCATAATTAACTTTTTCTCTTTTTTTCGTTCCTACCTCAACAAATTTCTGTTTCACTTTCGTGAAGTGTACTCGGGGGCGCTCTATTCACTTCCGAAAGCAAAAGTTAACGAAAATGAAGAAAAGTACATTATGGCCGTGACATATGATTTGTTTGTATTCGCTGATTTTCGTCTGACCACTACCGTGAGCTAACTTTTTAACTTACAACGCGACTACTGTCATGTATATTAAGGTAGAACTATAATAATTGTTGATAGTTTACTGGAGTGGTCGGTTGAAAATGAGCGAATACATGAAAACCATACTCATCTCACGGGAATAAAACTGACATTTGTTGAAGTTGGAACGAGAAAAAGAGAGGGATGATTCATTTTACTTAAGTGGACTATTTTTCACTTCTTGTTTTGACTGTTTGGAAAGCAACTTTTCGTGGGTTTTAATCCAGGTTTTTTGTCACTTGAGTTGAGTTGAAATGGTATTGAGATTCCAGCAAAAAGAATGGCATTGATGTATTTATTCCAATGCAAAACAAATATAATTGAATTAACAGGACTACTTACTACACGTATCTATTAAAACAAATATATATTTGTACAGGTAGATACACATGCAAATAAACAGACCATAATGCATTATCTGTAAAACCAACTCCTCGACCCAAGCCGAACGCGCCCAAATATTTGATGTTTAACGAACAGCTGATTCAATTACACAGCATTTAACCAAATTAATTAAAAGGTCGTTCATGCAAACTTTTTCGTAAACTTATCATTTTACACAATTTGTAAACTTACGACGTTGCATGAATACCCTTAATATTTCTTTAGTTTTTTAAATAATAAAACATAAAAGGAATTCCTCTTAACAAAGATATGATATTTCTTTTTATAGGTTTTTCCTTTCATCTACGTACTTATGAGTCGTAAATCGATGACCGCATATCTTCATGTTCTGCCGTTCATTGAAGCAAATTTGTTTCACTTCAACCCCACATCATTCAACACAGATTATGAAAAGGCTCTTAGAAATAGCTTGAAAACCGTTTTTCCAACAGCAAAAATAACGACATGTTGGTTTCATTTTTGTCAGGCTGTAAGGAGAAGAGCCTCAAAAATTCCTGATTTTGTAACGTCTCTGCACAACAATAAGGAAGCTAACCGACTATTTAGGCAGTTTCTGGTGCTTCCGCTTTTAAAACCGGAAGACATTTATTTGGCGTTTGATTTTTACTTGCGATATACATAGGTACTATAGGGCAAGTTTTGGATTCGGGCAAAAAAAAATTTTTGAGATAACAATCAAACATGACATTACGATGATAGAGAACACCAAAAAAGTGGGTGGCACAATTCTGTCTGTCTGTCTGTCTGTCTGTCTGTCTGTCTGTCTGTCTGTCTGTCTGTCCGTACCTCAACCTACAGCCTAAACCACTGAAGCGATTTTCTTCAAATTTTGAACTTAAGGTTTTTTTGTAACTCTCCAGAGGGGAAATTGAAATTTTTTTTTTAGCTCAAAAAATAACGGTACTTGCCATACAACCGTTAAGGAAAAGCTTATTTATCTCAAAAACGGCTCCAACGATTTTGATAAGAAAAAATGAGTGCATTATTGTAGATATGATATACCTTGTGGTAAGAAAAAAAATCACCAAAAACATTTATTAACGGTACCTGCCATATAACGGTTTTTTTGATTTTTGGTTTTCTCATTAACCCCTCATCCGATTTCAATAAAAATTTTTGCACAAAAGCTTTGTTAGAATATAAATAATATTGCATACCAAAATTTTTGAAAAAATAAATTTTGGATTTTTAAAAAAAGATTCAAAATTTTTTTTTGAAAATTCAATATTTCAAAAACGGGTTGATGAATTATTTTGAAATTTTAGTTTTAGATGTATATTAATATATACTCAAAATTGGCATACCAATTTTTTTTTTGAAAAATGTTACAAAAATATTATATATAAAAAATTAGTTTTTAAGAAAACGGCTCCAACGATTTAAATTTTTTTTTGTTGCATATATTCATATTTGTTCATGTAATCAAATGGCATACTTTTTTTTGAGCTCTAAGCTATTTTTCAGGCTGTTTATACAATTAAAAGAACGATTTGAATGCTTTTTTATACTTTTTCTATAATTATTTGAATATTTTTTTAAGTTCTTAAGTTCCACACAACTTGAACATAAGAGCAAGTACGTGCGATCCAGTCGTGCATTTTATTTAAATTCAAAAGCCAACGACAAACCATTTAAAAAAAATGGAGAAAGTATTTTCAAAGACTTTATCACATATTTTAGAAGACAGTGGATAGAAAAAGTAAGTGTTCAATAATAATTTTAAATACGTTTTTATCTTAAGATATTGTACTTATAAACGTGAATTTATCATTTTATTTATATTAGGAAACTTTACCAAATATTTCCGTTTTCGGATCGTCTATGATCGTCTATGACGAGTGCGGTTGAAGGCTTTAGCAGTCAACTGAGCGAAAGAATTTCGAAGCATGGTAATTTTTTTAAATTTTTGGATATCTTGTTGGACGAAGACCGGGTGAAGTCAAGGGAGTTCAATATGTCGTTAGATGGGACTTTCGGCATTTTTGAGCCTCCGAAGAAAAAATTTAAGGACAAACAAGCTCTCATTGATTCTATGCTTCAAAAGTTGGACAGAAAAATTATTTCAATCAACGACTTCCTTAACCAGATGACAAACGAAAATAATAATTTGATGGCTGAAAAATCAGCTAAGTTAGAATTCTGTCAGGAAGATGAAGATGAAGGCGAAGAAGAAAAAAACAGCAACGGTCAAGATACATCAGAAGAGCAAAGTTTCAATACTGAGGGACCGATTCTTTGCATTATTTGCTGCGAGAATACTCGCACCATTCTTCTGCAGCCATGTAATCATTTTAAATTATGTTTAAATTGTTACACACAGCTGTCGGAGAATTATATGAAAAATAAAAGCCCAATTTGCAGACAAATTGTGGTTAATACTGCTCAAATATTTTGTTAGTTCTAAAGGTTAACATTCCAACAAACAAACATGTGTATGTTTATATTTTGAACTGAATTATGTTTTTATTTTTGAATTGTTAGTATTTTGATTTGACTGAAGTTTTATGTTACTTTGAGTTGTTTAATGTTGTTGATTATTTTGTATAAACTGCTTTTTTGTTTAAACAATTATGTATTATACCAATAAATAATACTTATATGTATATATAAATGTACACTCAAACGTATAGTTTTTTTTGCAATTTTTTTCAAATACTTACTTTTGCTCAGATACGCCAGTTAAAAGTGACACAAGGCCAAATTGGCCTAATGTCACTTTGCAAAAGTGACATAAAGCCAATTCCGAAAATTTGGTGACATAAGGCCAAATTTCCAAATTTGGCCTTATGTCACGGCACCGGCAACAATTGATCAAAATGGCAAGCTAAAAATTTCTTGTATGTATACTTTTTTCCTCCGACGAAAACGCATTGAAATAAATCGTTGTAAAAATGAATGTCAAATTTTACTCCTATTTATTACGCGTGTAGGAAGCCAGACAAGCGGTTTTTGGTTCAACACCTCAAAGGCTATTCAATGATATGACCTACAACATGATTTGACTTTTTATGTCGTTGGCTCTTAGACTTAAAGCCTATAATAAGTGAAGTTTATGGATAAGGCTTTTAATTAGTACACTGTCGAAAGCTTTCTCGACTTCCAGGAAGCATCCGACGGTAGCTCTATGGTTATTTAAAGCTATGTTGATGTAATGATGAAACTTCAGGAGCGGATGCAGTGTGGAATGTTTTTCCTGAAAACCGAACTGCGTGTATGGGATGATGCTGTTTTCGCTGCAGAACTTCTTGAGCTTCCTGAGTATAACCTTCACCCAGAATTTACTGAGTTGTTTAGGAGGGATACGGGCCAGAAATTGGTGTTTGGTGAGCATTTTCCTAGCACCGTTCTTTTGCACTTTTTCACTTCTGTGGAAAGTAATTGTTGTTGAAGCTGTTCTTAAAGATGATGACTAACAACACTATTACTGTTGGATTGCATCTTGCCCGAGCTTGCTACATTATGCCGACCTCGGCAGGTTGTAGAATAGCACCATTGAGCATCATGAAGCCCCACAGAAACCCGAGTTCCGATTACTCATGCAGAACGCAACCGATTTTCATCTCAGATCCATTTCGTCGCGTTTAGAAAAAATATCAAGTCTCTGATCTTCATTTCGGAAAGTTCGTTTAGGTCGTCAAAAAAATCCACTCCAAACGATTGTGCTCTCATTCCATTCTTGCTAGAGCTGGATATTTACAGAGAAAGTGAAGGACTGCTTCCTTTGCTTGCTGGTCTCCAAAGCTACGACAGTGAGTAATGTAAGAAATACCCAGCCTCGCCACATGTTCTCCAATTGGCCCGTGTCCAGTACAGGTTTCTACGACGCTGGCTTTGTCCCGCCTGGGTCTACTATGAGATCAATTGTTCAGGATTTATTATAGGCGGGCCAGATCATTCTGGATATTTTGCAGCTAGTTAAACTGCTCCACCTACTATTGGATTCCTTAAGGAAAATTGACAATATATCTATTGCACTTCACAACTGCAAAGGGAATGTTGACTCTTTCCGCAAGTGAGATGTAAAGGGCTGATCCTTGCTTGGCTAGTTCATCTGCCCGTTCATTTCCCTCAACGCCACTGTGACTAGGAACCCAGATAAGAGTGACCTTGAGGTTAATATTTATAGCGTTTTTTTTTGGTATTCTGAAAGAAGCCTCCGGAGCTCTCCGATCCAGAATGCCAAACGAACAAGTTGCAACCCTTTTCTTTATTCTAAAGTTTGGGTTTGGTTGTATTTGTGCACTTGGTTGTTGCATTTGGGTGATGAAATATTCACACAGCTGTCTCTCGGAATATTGATATTCCTCACTAACAGCAACGAATGTCTTCACCTTGGATTTATACTTTGAGTAAACTCTTTATCTAAGCAAAAATTCCACATCATGGTGTACAAATAACGATATGGGAGAAGATGAAATGTTTGGTCTATCCATTTTTTTTATAATTGGTTCCTTTCCTTTCAACTCCAAATTTTGTTTTATGCACAATCGCAATTCCAAAATCAAATAACAAACAAATTACCTTTGACAGTTTTGACGTTTCAATTGTACGCATGTATGTGTGCTTCTGGTTTTGATTCTTTCTTCAAATCCAGAATCGTTTGTCTCTTCTTTTCAGAAGAAGAACTGTCATCTAGTGCCAAACGAACGTTTTCAGAAGCATTCGGAATGCTTCTGGACGACGAAACGAAAACGCTATTAGACTTGCGAGCTCATCTCGGCAGTTGGACCAATTTAGAGGATGATGTAGCCGAATCAATGGCTTTAACAGCCGCCTGACTGTCAGTAAGGATGGCTGTATTACGATTTTGGATTGGATCTGCTTTAAGTATCTTGAATATCAGCAAAAGGGAGCCACTTCAGGCTGAAGGGAGCCACTTCAGGCTGCTCTTTGAAAATAATAACAAAAATTGATTAATTTTGTATCTGCTTCGTCTTCAATTTACATAAATTTAGATCTAACAAACCACTTAAGTATTCTTATATTAATTTTCTATCAAGAATTCTTTTAAAGGATTTTCTAACACCCACATTACGAGTACATTAACCTTATTTATTTATTCCACCCAAATCCCTTGTTGTTTTTATATGCTTTACACCTTATTGCGAAAAAAGTATGACAGTGAACCATAACCGCATAATCTGTCATTAGTGCAAAAGAAAATCATAACATGCCCAAAATAAACACAAGAAAAATGTCAAAAATAACAATCATAGCTCTGGTGAAAAACCCACACCATTTTTCTATGGCATTCCTTTTGGTATTTTAATAGGTCCTTTTGTTTATTCTCGGGATTATCGGTGCACCTTCACTGATGGTCTCTATAGCTAAATGGACAAGAAAAAGAACATAATTTCTCCGAATAAAAACAGAATCATCCCCTTTTTCTGTATTGTAGAAATGTCAACCTATATTCTTTTGTTTTTTTCTTTCGAATTGTATACATCTTTCAAAAAAGGAATAAAATGATGTTGATCCTTGATCCTTAAAATATAATATTTTTTGATAAACGATTCAATTATGTTCTCACCCATGTCTTATGCAATCTGCCATAAAGATGACTCAAAAAAGTCAAAGTGACAGATCAAAGTCATAGAGCTGAAAAAACCCTCTCCTAGACAATAGGTCCTGATTCCAGAACAATGCGGCACCTGTGCCATTGTCCTGGCATTAGCAGCAGCAATAGCAGACACAAACGTATTTTTCCCGCCGCGCCGCCATCAATTAAACAAGAATAAAGGAAAAGGTGGATCAGCGATCAGCGATCAGGATCAGTTTATACATATGTACAAGGATCAAGGAGTGTGGAACCCAAGAAGAAGAAACTATCATAACAAAATTGTATCAGCTCAGCGGGTGAGTGATCCCTGTAATCGATAGTTTTCCCATATTGACAAGGGTAACTTTCAATTCGGTATAAGATCGACGGCCATCAGGGAATGAGGATCAAGAAACGATCAAGAAACTGATCAAAAATATAACGACGACGATGACGATGCAGGGAACCTTATGATGTGTGTCCTAATTAATTTATGTCCAATGCCAGGAGACAGGTGCACTCAACCATACTGCATTCGGCAGTATGCATTCGCGATGCATTTTTTATTTTTGTCCCTTGGAAGGATTCAGCTGGTTGTATGATCTTGCAGTTGTTGGCCATCATCGTCGCCGTATCTTCCTCCTTTTTTTTGTTTGTTTCATTTTGGCCGTTTTAATGAAATATTAACATTCCCTTGTGTGCCTGCGCCTGGCCTTTTTGGGTAATGTTCCTACTTGTTATGGGGATTGCATTGGTATTTCACCAGGTTCACACGCGGAGGGAATGGAAATGTTCGTTGGAAGCGCGCAAAGGGCATAATATGAATTAATTCCCAGCAGATGCGAACGATATCCTTTTGGTCAGTGGTTTCATTTTTATAATCCTTTTTTTTTTATTTTACTCTTCTTTCTTACATTTATTCCAGCTTGGTGATGGAGAATTCATTGTGGTTGGATATCGATTTGTTACGTGAACAGGTTGTGTGTTTTTTAAGTCTTTTACTTTTTTGGGAGGAAGAAAAGGATTTTTGTCTTAAATGAAAAAAGGAAGGTTAAGGAGTTTCTTATATTCTTTTTTATGACAATGATGAAATATTTAGGTGAATTTATCGTTTCTGAGGTATTCACAGAAGCTAATTGATTTTATTTCATTCAATTATCGACATTTATTGGATGCAGAGGACTGGTAAGCAGATGTTTATGGTAGCTGATTGCATTTGGGGCGAAGAAAAATTGATTTTCATTTAAGTAAATTATTGTTTTGGTAAAAAAACATAATCCTTTGGGAAGAAAATTTATTCAAGTGGCAATTGATTCCTTTTTATTGTTAAATATGTGGAAAGGTGTTTTCTCGATTCAGTTGGATTAAGTTCGATTCATTAATTTCTAAAGGAATTTAATCAAAAAAGATTAGTTATTGTGCAAAGGGAAAACCGGGACATGCTCGACCACCTGTTTTTTTTTAACATGGATGAAAAGTACGACTATGATCTCAAATTTTAGCTCACGAAATAAGCCAAGAAAAAAAGAACTTTTTCCTAAAAAACTTTCTTCGATCAGACTAGAGTTTTGTAACTGATGAGGTGGTGTGACGCGATCGGCCTAGATGACAATAGGTATTGGAATGGTTATCGCAGCTTAATATCCACTGGTTACTGGTTATCTGATGGCAGGTATATATCTCATCATTTCACCAAGTAGTGTGCCGTGTGGAAACAGCCTTCATATCGATTTATAAAAAGTAAGATGTTTGCACTTCATGCCTACTTTTCTCTTTACTGAACAACCACATTGTACCTTTCGGTTGATGAAAAGACATCAGTTCTATAGCCCTGCCAAAAACTATAAGACCGATGGAAAAAGTGACGAAACACACATATATCTGGTGAAAAGTATCTAGCGGCATCACTCGGCTTCCATTAACTGATTGCCTCGAAAGCATATATTAATTGAAATTTAAACTTTTCTGTCGGGATATCCTGTGAAGAAACGGAGTTTAAGCCGTGGTACACATCATCAAACCTGAGTGACACCCGTGTTGTATATCATACAGAACTGATAATGTGTGCACGTCGAATGATGGTTGTGATGTTCACACAATGTTTGATCGATGATGTGCACAGAATTAAATTCATGAGCCGGCAATCATGGGACAAAACACGAATTAAAATTTGCAACAGCTCGTCGAAAACCAGGGCCTAATGACTTACAATTCTCAACCATTCCTATGTGCCTGTTATTGGAACGGAGGGGTCCTTAAATTTTTTGCCGATTTCGAACAGCTAGATGAGAACACGGTTACCAACAGGGGTATTCTGTCCGGAGACTCCGGGAATGCACTCTAATCTCCTGGCTCCAGTTTAAGCCAAGATTTCTTCGGGTCTGCTATATTATTACTCCGTAGAGGTAAGACCTCGAGGTAATTAGAGAGATAGAAATTGGATTTTATTTTGGTTTTGTGGGGACGGGTGACAACGACGACGATCATCACCACGATGATGATGACGACCACGATGCGATGGGACGAGAACGACGACGGCCACGATGCCGGCGATGTGATGGCTTTGACTTGCCGTCTCGGCATCAACTCGCTGAAGTCTTGCCTTGGTCGTGGTTCACAGTGCCGTGGATCTGGACGTAGGTGGATCTGGATCTGGACAGAGGTGGGTCGGAATCTGGGCATAGGTTGGTCTTGGGGAACGGTAGTCTAAAAGAAGACAGAGGTGGGTCTGGATCTGGACACAGGTGGGTCTGGACAAAAAAATTATATAGAAATATAAACTTTTTGGACAAGATTTTTTGAAGAAAATTTCAATTAAAAATTAAACTTTTCTCAATTTTGTTCGGTTTTTAATTTTTCTTCGAAATATGAATGAAAATATTTTTTTGGAAAATTTCAATCAAAAATTAAACTTTTCTCAGTTTCTTTTTTCGTTTTTAATTTTTCTTAGAAATATTAATCTAGGTACTGTTGCTCAAGAAAACTTGACATTGGCGCTCAAATAATGCATCGCATTATACGAAAAAATCGACTTCAATCCTTAAACGCAATTTGCGCTTAAACTAAGCGTCCTAGAGGCATCAAAGTTGACACCTTATCTTATATACTTTTAAAAAGAGGGAGTGGTTTCGAAACAGTGTAGTTTTCTGCATATTGTGAAAACAGTACTATAGTAGGAATGTTCGTTCTTGTTGATTCTCATGCAATGGTGAGGAAAGATAAATATTAATGAGCTCTTGCATAGTAGCAGAATCGGCGGGATTTTGATTTTCGGGATTTTGATTTCCGGGATTTTAAAAAACGTGATTTTCACACGCGGGATTTCGACATACGGGATCTTAATTCACGGGATTTCGCCCCAACCCATATTTTTCAAATCGGAAGCTGGGCAACTTTTGATCATTATCAACTCTGGAGCTGAGAAAGTTAGTGATAAAAAGAAATTTCAACTCTCGCGTTGAAGTCAACTCTAAAGTTGGTCAACTCCAAAGATTGCCTCAAGTTGGGCAATTGTGACAAAAATGTGTTGTGAAATTTATTTACGCGAATTCTAACTTTATGTTGGTTAATTAATGAATTTAGGATGGCGGAACAACAATCCGCAAACGCAAACAATATTGGAAACAATAATTTGTACGAAGTTATTGAATTAAAAACGAAAACGAATGCACAGAACCGGCGTGCGTCGCGACAAGAAACTTTGTGAAGATGACAAGCTGTCAAACGAATAAATCTCACAACCGACAGCAAATAAAAGTGCTGCCACCCGTAGCTCAGTGAATGGGGTGGGTTCGATTTATCGCAAGATTTTATTAATCGCGTTCGATTAATAAAATTCTTTACGAATAAAGTTGATATCAAATTTAAATTTATATTAAAGTACAGGGTGTACTTAGAAGAAAATGGGCGCCAGGAAGTATTATGGTACTTACCATCACCTTTAGGAAAATAGCTAAAAAAGAAAGAAGAATATCTCCCACGAATAAATAAAATATTTTATTTTTCCTTTTTGGAATTTTAAAATGTTTATTTATGGAATTGGGATCTGGGAAACCTTTATAAATATAGATGAAAAACCCAGAATTTTTTCGAAAACAAAATTAAAGTTAACAAAGGTTCTTTGGAAATTGGCAGAGGGCCAATTTTCCAAAATGTAAGTAACGAGAAATTGAAAAGATAAAATCAAAAAAGAACAATGGAGTGCCACAAAAGACACAAAGAGAAGTCACTTTGGGAAAGTTCCCGAACAAGCAACGGAACTACAAGAAAAACAACGGTCGCGAGTCCCGCAATACCGGGAGGACAAAGAAGACGAAGCGAAGGGCTAACCGGTTAAAACTTGCCACTTTTCAGGCCACAAAACAAAACGGAAATATGGATGAATATATTATAAAACCAAATACTTAGCTTTTCTTTCGCAACGGATCCTATCTCGAGTCTCGCCCACCTGGCTGAGTCCCTCCTGTACAGATACGTTCGCCTCTGGGAAAAATACTTTCCTCCTCACTGAAGATAGTTCCCCTATCTTCCTTTAAAATTCCCCACGCTGGGAATTTCTAACAAATAATCCTTTTTTTTCCAAATTCGGCAGAATGCAAATCGCTGATAATTTTTCGCTTTTTTTTTTCTTTTCAAAATCACCACCAAACTCTTTCGAATAAAATCCAAAAGTGACCAAAAATGGCGGACTTGGCTCGTTTCTTTTGCCACGACCATAAGGCCATCCTACTCTGATCTTTAGTCCGTGGTGGTATTCTGTCACGGTCTAACTGCGACACCCTGCTTTTTCGCAGGGGTGCATGCCGTTGTCGAACCCAGCCATGCATGCGATCTCTTTCATGTTGGTGATATGAACACCAGCAGTGGCTCAGTGGACGAGTTCAGCCCTTCTATGTCAAATTCAATTGGTCTAAAAGAAAAGCGAAAAATTATTCAAAACCACGCACAAAGTCCCCAGCCCAGACCGGCCCAGACTACGAAGTAAGAGGAAAATACTTTTCCAGATGGGATCACTGTCCTTTCCCCACAAAAATTACGAGATAGGATCCGATGACTTACGATAAAGTTAAATTACTCTAGACCGTAGACCTTCGCGCAGAACTTAAGGGGAATAGGGAAACACGTCGCAAAGTGATTTCTCTTTTGTGTTTAAGACACTTTAGGTTGGGCATTACACCATACTAAATTTAGGGTGGTGTGAACTTGGTGTCACACATGTCGTTGAACATGGGTCAAATTCGTCATGCTTTTCAATACCGTGTGGACTATCTGTCGCACACTCAAAGAACTGATGGACCATCTGTCATACGGCTAGAATTGTTGGTGGCAGGTGTTGTGAACCACCTGTCATTTCTTCAACACATCGTTCGTGCGGACCAGCTGTCACACACCGACATGTTATTTTTGTAAATGTGGACCGCCCGTCACACAATAAATTCGCAGTTGTACGTGTGGACTACCTGTCTCACACATTTAGGTTATTCTGTGGACCGCCCGTCACACAGTGTATTATGGATCGTACGTGTGGACTTAACGTCACACAACTTAAAAAAACAAAGACCTATGTTTGTTGCATTTCCAAGATACTTTAAGAGTAGGTCTCTGGCTGATGGACGCCAGGTATCTACTGACTCTACTAAAAGGCTAAAAATGATTAGTGGGATAGAGTAGGCAGGTGAAACTTGTTGTGGTAAATTTTACCGCAACAAATGGCTCTGAGCTTACTAACTGCCTCCTTAACTCATTTTTGAAAAATTGACCCAAAATCTTTTTTTATTTAGTAGCTATGGGAATGATGCTCAAGTAATTTAACAAAATAATCGCTTCATGATAATGTGAGAGGAAATGAATGAAATAGATTTTGGAAAACCTCCGGGTCTAGACTTTTCCGGATTTGGTAACCCTGGATGAGAAGAACTTGTTCATGACAAGTATACTCTTGGAGGTTTTTTTAGTTCCACGCAAGAGGCAGTACTCCTGAAAAAAACATTTCTGTTTTTATGTGGCAGCGGCTGGGAATCGAACCCAAACCTTCGACATGACAGTCCAACGCACTAATCATTATACCCATTATGCCACGAGGTGGAAAAAGTCCACAAAAATGAGAAAAATGCAATGTGGGTGATATAAAAAAATAGAATTAACACCATTCGTGGCGGATATATGCTCGAAATAAAAAAAAAACTATTTTCTGGGAGTACTGGAATTTCTTGGACTCATGGCCAACAGAACTGATTAGTGTGTACGCGAAACTCTTCACGCAGGTTTCATATAAATACAACACGGGTGTCACTCACGTTTGATTATGTGTACCACGCTTAATGACTTATAACTCGAAAACATTCATGTGTGCGTGCTGTAGACAGGAATAGAGGTGGAGGGAACTTAATTTCCTCCATCCTCCTTGGTTCGAATCATTTAGACCGACTTTTTTGTTATCCACTATTGCATGGTCTTTAAACCTCACGTTTGGTCTTCTTCGTTCTCTCGAACCTGGGGACCGGGATTCCAAGACTCTTGGCTGGAGCATATTTATCCATTCGCTTGATGTGGCCTAACCAATGTAGTTGATGTAATTTGATTTTCGGGACTACATCCATATCTTGATACAGCTCATAGAATTTGCGGCTGTATCTTCTCTTTAATTTAGAACCCACCTGTTGCGCTAAACGGAAGTAGTACCGGTTTACTTGGGTAATTCTTTGTTGGATCTCCACTAAGGTGACGGTCGTGAGATTAATGTTTTCTTCGAGATAGATGAGCTCCTTAACTGCTTCAAAGTTGTTGCTATCAACAGTGACGTTTTGTCCTAGCCGGTTGACAGATCTTTCATTGTTTGATGAATGATGATAGCATATATATTTGCTGTTGTCCTCGTTTAGTTAAGGACCAACAAATTTCATCTGTTCTTCAATTGCAGTGAAAGGCTCTATAGCGGCCTGTTGGGAGCGGCCAATGATCCCGATATCATCGGATATCCATATCCTAGAAGTTGGACAGATCTGTTGAAAATAGTGCCATCAGCGTTAACGCCTGCCTGGCGTACTATTTTCTCTAGAATAAGACTGAAGAAGCCACATGATAGCGCATCTTCTTTTCGAAACCCTGTGCATGTTGGGAATAGTTCGGAAAATCATTTCCCAAGTTGTACATTGCATCGCGTAATTTCCAATATCACGCGAGATAAATGGATCAGTTTTCCTAGGATCCCAAGTGGCCAAGTTCAGCCATCATCGCCATAAGAGCTCCTGACGATGAATTTTATCACTATGCACCTTTGAAGTTGATGTATATGGTGAGTCTCAACTTGAAATTCGTTGGTCTTTTCAAGGATTTGCCTGAGAGTGACTATTTGGTCTTAGATAAATTGGCCTGGCCGGAAGCCACACTGGAACTTACCGATTATAGTGTTGCAGAACATCTTAAGATACTCACACAGTACGTTGGAAAGAATCTTTTATGTGACATTTATCAGAGATATCTATGCCTCGATAGTTCTTGCATGTCATATGATCACCTTTTTTGTAGATGGAACATATGGAGCCGATAAACCAGTCATCAGACATGCTTCCTTCCACCCAAACTTGGTGGATGAGTGGTTGCATTTTTTATGCACCCTTTTTACTCATCCCCTCCGTGCTTGAAGAGCTCCGCTCGAAAACCATTAGATCCGATGGATTTTAAACTTTTTCTTAGCTAAGTTTACCTCTTCTATACTGAGTGGTGGTACTGGGTCTGCATTGACTGGAGGTGGGTTAGCTTCCCGTCCTATTGCCTGAATACACGGCGTTTGCTGTTTCGAAGAGCCTGCGTTCCAATTTTAAAGCTAGAAGCAAGTGGATTGGCTTTTTTATAAAACTTCCGGGTATTTTTTCGATCGTGAGACTCTACGATCACCTTGAGCTAGGAGGATGCGTAAGCCAGTCTTCTCTCTTCACCTCGCTCGATACTCGTTTCTCGCTTCTCTTGTTTTCCTCTGCAGCATATTCACATGTGCATCTTCTATCACCCTTTTCAGCAGTACGCTCTGGGATGTGCAGGTTTGCTAAGGCGAGTTCATAGTTTCTTTTCATTTCACAGTCGATCTCTTAACCTTCTAGCAAAGAAATGGTGAAAGTTGACATTTGCCCCTCGAAAAGTACGCATGTCTATGAAGAAAAAGGCGTGTCTTCCGCCGCTGGTTTGAATATGGTCGATTTAGTTGGCGTATCGACCTTACGCTGATCATGTCAAGCAATAATTTTGTATGAACTTAATGGCAGAAAAGTTTTCAGTCCAACAGCTTCAGAGTTCAGAACGATGATTATTTTTGGATTGATTTATATGAGGGAGCTGCTCAATATCAACCAGTTGGAACCCCGAGGAGTAAGGAGTAAGATTATTGTGGAAGTGCAACGAAATTTGTGCAAGGCACTTTTTAAAGGATGGGCAGTCAGAAAGGCGGAGCCGTGTTTTTTTTTTATTAATTGCCTTTCGTTACAATTTTATTTTTCTTCCATTTCTGGGAAACGAATCTTGAGATGCTAAAAATGAGTGAAAAGAAGTTTTTCCTTCTACTTTTTGGCTACTATACTTTAACCTACTTTAGTTGCTAATAGAACTAATAATGAAGTTGAAGTTTTCAAATCGTAGAAGAAATTTTAATAAAATTTCGCATACTAATCCTCTTTAATCTTAAGGCTTCTTAACCTTCCTAATAACAGAAAATATCAGCAACGCTTTAGTGCTATAGAATATAATACTTGCAACGTTAGGTGTTGCACAAGGAAGCCATCTTGGCCCTGTAATATTTATTTTTAAAATCAGTCATCCTCAATATAAGCATAATGCTGTTTATAGAAATTAATGGACAGATGCGTCTACTGCCCTTACGATCACAACTTTCTTCAATGTGACCTAAAAAGTGTTTGTTTCTGATTTTCAAATTGTTATAGTTAATGGTCTTGTACCTTTAATTCTCCGTCTAGTTTGAATATACTATAAACTCAACATCTTATAGGTATTTGTGATTTGCAAACATTAGCGGCCATAATAAAATACCATCTGCCATCTATACCATACCAAGACCAACTATTATAAATATGAATATTATTTGCATATGAAAATGAAGCCATCACTTCAGCTATTCTAAAATACCTTATTATAAAAATAGCCCTTAAGTCCAAAAGCGCACCGAGGCTTAAAATGACATTCCAATCACTTCGAATGATAATGATCGAAACGTTAAGTCCTGAACATAAAAAAACCTTCCTCTTTTCCGTGATCCCTTCGCATAAAAACATCAACTTTTTCATCCATAAAACACCAGACTGTGTCATCGAACAGACAACCAGAGCACAGTGCACAGAGATCCTCTGGCTTATGGCCATAATCAAAGCAAATAAATACCATTGGAATAATTAAATGCATCTGCTTCGGTCTAGTCTCGTAAATCCGAAATAAAAATTACATTTGCATACACGGAGAATCGGACTTGTAGGCTCCATATACATTGCCTTAAAGGTAATGTGAAATCATTTCATCACATTTAATGCCTTGCTTCGTCCTCGGACTCAAGGCAAAGGGTGATGGGGTGTATCGGTACCTTAAAAGGAGAGCATATGGATATATGCAGATGCAGAGACCTGAGACTTTGGAACGCTCTTAATTCGTCAATAGCACTAAACGTGGTCTCGTTTCTTTCATATGTGATGATCGTTTTGGTCTCGGAGAACGTATGCTAAATTACATATTCACCAACTGTTCATCATCATCGTGTTGAACGAACGAAAACGTACTGACCGAACCAAACCGGACCGGACATAGTCGTTGTTCGGTCAGAAAAGTATCTGAAAACTATAACTTGAGGCACATCCTTGTGTTGTGTTGTGCTGTGTGATGTTTTTTCGCCAGCGCTTGTTTGCCAATTCCAGAGCAGACGTCATTTGGTCAAGTTCTAGAATATTCGATGGATGGACGGCCTTTTGTGCCAGATAAAGGTACTCTCCTCTTCCCGAAAGGCAAATTCCTCCATAGAGTGAATATGGCTTAGGTGTATCTTTATGCAATACACGAAAGAAAGATAAAGCACACCACAAGAGATTCCATTGGCATTGAATGAAATCAAATGTATTCACAACAAAAATGTAGAAGTCGAAGTGAGCTGCCGGCAATAACAACAGCCGGTCAGCTAAACAGACAGCCAGACAGACAGACGAACGTACAAACAGCAGATAGACTTTGACTCAGCTCCGTAAGAGCTCACGAATGGTAACAAAGAGACAAAAAGACACACCAGCGCTTGTGTTTGACGTGTACAAATGGACAAGATCACCGAAAGTAAGATGCACATCACGTTAAATGGGATCTCTCGCACAGGATATCATTGGCCTAACATAATTTAAATCGGGGGCTTCGGCTATTACCTGGTATACTTCGGCTGCTGCTGCTGTACAGACACTGCACGCTGCTCCAGTTGGAAGCGATTGGTAATTTGTTAAAATCTTCCTTGCCGGACGACAACATTGGGTCTTGATGGTCCAATACACAATCTCATCGTACAGCACACTTTGAGTCAGCATCAGCAGTAGGAGCCAGCGCCAGTGTGGCACTCTCCAGCAGAGAGTCTTTAGGATTTTTCTTTGCCTTTTGGGGCCGGGGAATTAATGGCTGTATATATTTGCTTGTGCATGCAAGCTTTTCATTTTGCAACCAAGCCACCACCACTACCACCACTAACAACAACACAACAACAAATAAAATACATCCTGCCGTGGCTATTAATTACGGTAACATGTCATTAGGATCCCAGAGAGACTACCTTAATGTTGGCCGTGTAGCTGAGGAATGATGGTAGCCAAGTCAGTTGTTACAGTGACCGATGAGTGCTTGAGTGAAATTAAGTCAAATTTTTGCAAGTGCAAGGAAATATGAGGAATTGATGATGGAACTCATTTCTAAGTAATAATACCTGTGACGAATGAAATCGTTGATAAATATAGATCTAACTCGAAATTGATTTGAGGAATTTTAACGGAAACAACCATTTGTTTTACGTATTCGTAATAAAAATGTTATCAAATGAGCGATCAAATATTGCAATGCTGTGTTTAAAAAACTTCTCAATGAGAATCAATTCTTAATTCGTTTAATTTAGTCAAATTGATATTTAAAAATATGAATATCGATCAAGTTCACGTTTGCTACCTAGTGACTAAGCTCCCAGAGTCGATTTTTGAAAAATGTTGAAGACCCCCAATTTCTCAACTAGGTTTATTTTATGGAATGACGAATCAACATTTAAAAAAGCCAGTTATTTTAATTTACATAACTTAGATAATGGGCATAGAGAAAATCCACATTTTATGCATGAAGGCCACTCTCAATATCTCTCAGCATTTCCAGCAACTGCTTGATGGGCATTATGTAGAGTAAACGACAGGAGAACAAAGAAGCATAAGACCAGTCAATGAAGATCCACCAGTCCCAGCACCCAGTACTAAGGGGCTAAGAAAGCCATCCACAAGCTGAAGAACAACGAATCCACTGGCTCGGATGGCCTACTTGCGGTATAGAGGAGATGTCCTGGTAGGGTGCATGCACCAGATCTTCTACTTGATGTAGGAGGAGAAAAGTATGCTCAACGACTCGTCAAATAGCTCTATATGGCACATCTACAAAAAAGGGCCATAATGTCCTTCAAAAACTATAGAGGCATATCCCTGATTAATGTTGTCTTCAAGATCCTATCCAAAGTACTATGTGAGCGTCTACAGCCATTCTGCAACACTAAGATCGGCACGTACCAGTTTGGCTTCACGCCAGGCAGATCAACGATCGACCAAACCTTCACATTGAGCCAAATTCTGGAAAAGACCAACGAATTTCAAGTCGAGACCCACCATCTTTTCATCGACTCCAACCCGCATATGATAGTTTAAGTCACCAAGAGCTTCTATTGGCGAAGTCGGAACTCGGGATCCCGAAAATACTGATCCAGCTATGCCACATGACGTTTCGCGGTGCACCGTGCAAGTAGGTAGCAGCTCATCCTAGCTATTCCAGACCCAGACGTGTACAAGGTTCAGGCAAAGAGGTGCGCCATCATGTGATTTCTCCAAACTAGTCCTTGAGCAGAAAAAGCGCAGGATTGGTGTTAACAAGGAAGGCCCTATGTTAAACAGGTCTTCTCAACTGCTATGCCTACGACAATGACATCATCGGCCGCTCCAAGTGAGCTGTACATGAAACATTCACAGCTATTCATGAACAGGAAAAACGCGTTGGTCTTGAAATGAAGTGAATGAGGACAAAAGACAGTATATGCTATCAACATACAAAGCCTCATCTGTCCATCGCCTAGGACAAAACGTCACTCTTGGTAGCAGTAATTTCTAGGTATTCAACGAGTTCACCCACCTCGGAACAAAACATCAATTCCACGAAGGATACTTTAGTGGAAGTCCCACGAAGAATTACCCAAGTAAACCGCTGGTACTTCGGCTTGGCCAAACAATTAGGATTAAAACTCTTTTCTCGAAAGACAGAAAACACGCTATACAAAACGCTTATTTCACCAGTTCTACTCTAAGGCGCCGATTGCTGGACGATAATTAAAAAAAAGGGTACTGGGCACTTTCGAAAGAAAAAATCTTCAGCGGATATTTGGTATGCGAAGAGGGCGAATGGAGGAGAAGATTCCATCGAGAAGATGTGGATGCAGGCCAAAGAGCACAAAAAAGTCGACTAAACTGGCTCGGCCATATCGAGTGAGTGAGCAGCAATGCTCCAGCCAAGAAAATTTTCGAGACGACCAGGAAGACCGAACCTGCGCTACAGGGACCAGGCGGTTACAGACGCAAGAGCGCTTGGTCTCGGCGACTGGAGGAAGCTTGCAAGGGACCGCAACCGAAGACCGTAATATCTCAGGCAGAGACCGTTCAGGGATCGGGGGCCGGATAAGTAAGTAAGTAAGTTTTTTACCTACTTTATTGATAATCACAAAAACAAATGCAACACTCGACATCTATACGGACATATTGTTTCAAAGAGATGGTTTCCCTGCGCACTAAGCTCGTCGAGTATTAGGGATTATCTGAATAATAGAGTATCCCGATAGGATACCTAATAGGTCCGTTCTCCGGATATAGATCTGCTCAATTTTTGTAAATAGTAGGACTACATTAAAGAAAAAGTGTAATTTAAACCAATTGAAAATATAGACGAACAACGCTACAAAATTGTGGAAGCAGGAGCAGAAATTAATGCAAGGAGATCCGGACGTCTGGTAAAAAGATCACTTCTGCGACGATGCAGAGCTTGTATTCATACCGAGGGCAGGACCGGCCCGAGCTAAATTGGTGCTCTGCGCAAGCTTCATGATTAGCGCCCTTCATTTGCGGTTATTGGTGGAAGAAGTCATGTTCTCATTACCAAAAGTGTAGACTTTGAAGTATCCCCAAGCGACGAACGAGGTATCCCCAAGAGGCAAACAAAATCATGCATTTTGCAAAGATTTTGTGAATTAGTTTTTTTTTACTGTGGGTGTGAATAGGAAATTAGGCATCGACATATTTTTGGAACACCCAGCAGGAAAAATTAAAAAATTAATTGAGGAAAAACCTGCTTTTTCCTTGAGGAATGGAAGCTGTACCTGCCACTTTTCAGCTTATTCCTTTGATGAATTTAACATGGGCGTGTCATTGGCGGGAAGCACATGCCACTTTCTCGATGAAAATTCACTAACGAATTCACTACTTCAATAGAAGTTGTTTATTCACCAACCCAGGTTATGAAAAACATGGTGATAGCATAATCTGTGAATTCACTACATACGGGTATTTAGCTTATTCTTCAGTTCAATAATTCCGATGAAAAATTTAATGAAAATTCAATTATGAAATCACCAGGTTAGTGGTAGTTTCTTTTTCATCAATTAAATCCTGCCATTTGTATTGTTAATAAGTCCCAGTGGGAAATGTTCAAAAATTCACCGAGGAGTCCCCAGTCATTGGCGTTTCGGCAAACGCAATTTCTATTGAGTTCAGTTCGTCTTACATGGACTTTTTTACAGAAAGTCACTGTGAATTGTATCCAACAAAATAAGAATTTATAGTTGGCAAAAAATCATAAACAACTATGTGCATTACTATTCATTGTTGAAGTCATCGATTACAATTCACCATTAATTTCACTCACATTTTTTTTTTTGTTCTTGCCATGAACACTTTACAAAGCAGATGAGTGGATTCAAACAATGAACTGATGAACTTGTACATTACTTTTTCACAATTTTTTCATCACATAATTTTCTCTTTTAAATTCACCGAAAGAAGGGGTCGTTTCCTAAACACAAAGCAGAAAGTGGAATCAAAGCTACGAACTGAGGAAACTTTGCATTACTCTTCACCTACTAAATCGTTGCATGTCGTTTCTCTTATGATTTGGCAAGTGAATTCACTGATTATTTCAGCAATAAATTTCATTGAGGACGATATTTCCCGCTGGGCAAGGCTCTCATTGGTTCAGCGCCCTGCGCATTTGCACCGCTTGCACATATAGCTTGTTCGGCCCTGACCGAGGGTAAGGCAAACGCATAAACATTTGCTTTAGTTTTATGGATAAAATAAATTTAGTATTAAAATATTTTCTTTTTCGATGATTATGTTATGAATTTGTTGGTAGGGGAAAGCCGGATTTATGCACTGCATCCAAAACGTCACATATTCACACTTACAAAAGAGGATCTGAAAAAGTTTCTTGGCATATTGCTTTTTTCTGGATATCACATTTTACCACGAGAATCATTGTTTTGGTGGCTTGGATGAAGATACGAGAATTTCGTTGGTAGCTAACGCCATTTCCCGAAATTGATTCAAGGGAATCAAATGCTTCATTCATTTGGCCAACAATTCACATCTTGACAAGACTGATAAGATGGCAAAGGTTCAACCTTTAATGAAAACTGTTTACCAGAATAATTATCAAAAATGCTTTTTTTATGATAAGCTTTAAGTTGACGAAGCAATGGTAATAAAATACTTTGGTCATCATTCCGCAAAGCAGTTTATCCGTGGAAAGCCCGTTCGTTTTTGAAGCAAGGAGTAGATGCTTTGTGCAGTAGCGATGGATATTACTATAATTTTGACATATATTGTGGTGCCGAAAATGTAGTCCAATCAATAAGTTTTTACCCCTTGGATCTGATGTGGTGTTTGATTTGCTAGGAGCAGTAAAACGCCAAGTGACCACATCGTAGTTTTCGACGATTATTTCACCAGCCATGACCTTATGGCTACTCTTCGCAGAAAAACATTTCTTGCAACAGGCACGGATCATGATAATAAGACAAAAAATACCCACTCAAATCTTTGAAGACGGTTATGAAGGCTAATCGTGGTTCCTTCCATCAAAGAATCATTGTATATCCACTCTATAGTATTCTCATGAAAAACGATTTTGTAGGTTGACATTTGGTTCGCTGTGATCGCCTTACCGGGATCCCTTAACAAAAATTAGGATTACATTTGGACACTAGATGGCCACGAGCTTTTTTTCTTCATGAGAATACTATAGAATTTATATACAATGATAGAATTAATAAAAAAAATTAGTATCTTGTTCACACGTTGGAAAGATAACGCTGTTGTTAACATTGCAACAAACTACGACAGTTGGGAACCATTAGGAAAGGTCGAAAGATGATCAACAACACAAAAAGAAAAAGTATTTATTCCTCGCCCAAAACCATTGGCTGCGTACAGTGGTACAAAAAGGGCATGAGTGGGTTGACCTTCATGCCCAATACGTTATTACAGTAAATGCTTGGCAACGCCACTGTTTAAAAGCCGCAATCTTCTTTCATTTGTAAGGACCATAGTAAGGACTTACATATTTATATTCAGGGACATCAACTAAAGCGCCAAAGTCCAAATAGGCCAAACGTATCAAAAACTGTGGTTTGCAGTGAAGGATGACATTCCCCCCAACAAAAAAAAACATCAATTACGATGACGCATATGTGACAGTAGAGTTCGATGGATATGTGTCAGACTACTCTTTGCTTTGAAAAAGAATGTTTCAAAATGTTTCACAATTAGCTTACGAATTTTCTCATAAGAAGCCATGCAGTGTACTCGTTTGAGTACCTACAACCATCTTATTATCAAAGTTTTTCTCCGTGCTTAAGTTAAGCAACGAACATTCTCCTTAAATTGATGAGCACCGACATCGATTCTTTCACCCAATTCCCTTCGGGCTTGAAAAGAAATAAAGCTATTATCAATCACGCATGAGATGCAGCTCCCTGACAGTTAGCCTAAAAAAAAGTGTGACAACTTATATCAAAAATTGACGTTTGCATAAAATTTTTCGATAGCAAAATGAGGCAGAGTATTTGCATACGATTTTTGGATATACTCCAACAATTAGTAAAAATCGCAAGAATAATTTCAGCGTTTAAAAGCAGACTTGAGCGTTGAGAAGAACTGAACTACTTTTCTGCAGCACTGAACGCTTCCATCGGACATTCCAACAATCTTTCCAGTCAGAGCTGGAAAATTTATTGGTTGGTGGATGTATAAAATCAAAACGACAAATAGGAACAAATAAAAACAAACTTAAAGTGAATTAAAACCATAAGAATAATAACAAATAAAAAAAAAGAGTAAAACAAAAGAAACATTATAGAAAACATCATATAATTACACGGAAAACACGAATCCTGTATTTAGAAAATAATAAGTCCGGTGAATCTGAAAGTTAAATGTAAGGTGCCGTGAAGAAATACTCGGTCTCGCTCTGGCTCTCGCTCGCACTTACTGTGCAATTTTCTTTTATTGTTTTTTTAAATTTTTGTGGTGCAATTATTTAATGAGTTTTTGCATTCTGTACTTCTGTGCAAAAAAACCTTTCAAACGATATATAATTTATATAACTTCGGCTTTTGTAGTAAATTGTACCACAAAATTCGTGTTTGCCGTTTTATAATATGATGATATCAGTCGAACGCAAAATATAAAAGAAAGAAAGCCTGGTTGATTTCAATAATTAAAGGGTTTTCTAAGAGAATTAGTTGATGGATTGAAAAATAAAATATTGTGGATAATTCGTCTCGTCAGATCAAATATGCACAAACAAATGTTGGCGACACACTTCGAAAACTTTATACCATTTTTGAGAATTAAAATTGTATTGGTTTAAATTTCGATGACAAAAAAACAAAATGTATACCTTAGTGATGAATGAACTAACCAAAACCAAAAGATCATTATATCTTCCAACTGAGCTTGACTAACATTACACGCTAGTTTTTGAGCTTAGTAACTATTTTTGCGTACATACTCGTATAACTCTAGCAGGTGGAACAGATGAACATGCTAAATGTATAGCTTACGGATTGGGTTTCACGTGAACCCCAACCCCAACCCCAGCCCATTTTTGAACCCCAGGGTGGTATTCTCAAAAAAAAAACTCGAACTTGAAAGTGTGGTGAAAGCAGTTGCGTATGCGGATGAGTTTAGTCATATTGCTGATTAGTGTAGATAAGAAAAATTCTACTCGTGATAAGCGATATCACGTTTTGAGAAAAGTAAGCAACTGCGCTACGAGCTAGAGTCTAGGAGCCCAGGAGTTAACCAGAACTAAACTAAACTGTTCTTTTTTACTAATAGAAGTAAGATACACCCTTTCACCCTGAGTTAACCGCTACTTATGACTCTCACTATCAACCAGTGTCAAATATCTAGATGACATCCTTGATCCTAAGTCAAACTGGAAAATAAACATCGAGCAACAGGTCGGGAAGGCCTACATAGCTTTCTACGCCTGTTGCAACAACATTGTAGGACCTTCAATCAAAGATGATCTTGTGGACGTACACAGCCGTAGTACGACCAAATTCTCACATACGGTTGGATTGTCTGGTGGCCCGCACTTAACAAAGCATAAGTCCTTAAATACCTTTAGGTTCTTACCTACCCAACTATGCTAGTATTTTTTAAACTGAATTACTGGCAATGAGAGAAGCATACAAATTACTCAAGCAAGGCCCAAATTACACTGGGAAGGGAAAGCATACCCCAGACAAAAATCTCAAAAAGATACTTTTAAGAGCAGATGTTGTTTTTTTTTTTATTTGCTATTTACTACATATTTTTATTTTGATTTTGGTTTTTTTTCTTAAACTTAATTTTGATTTCATTTATAAATTTTATAATCTTTAAAATCACAAGAATTAAAAATTTATTCTTATGAAAACATTGAACCAAATCTATATATATTAATCAGAAGCTGGATAAGGTAACATCATGACCAATAATATAATAATGTCCTACTGAATATAAAGCGTTCGGTGTGTGGGGTCCTTGTCAGGCTGTCTATAAGGCAAATACTTAAACTAACAAATGACGTGAACTAATTATAGGACTCCATAACTGGAAAGCAATTTAGGGGCTATCTTCCAAAATCGTAGGCCAAGGAAGATAGCAAAGGATATGTCTTTGACATGGGAGGGATGGCCAAGCTTTGCCAACAACAACAGGCCAACCTGATTGCTCCTTGCGAACCATTATCTTGGTGAGATGATGGAGTGAAGGTGAATAGTCTATTGAAGAGAAAGATAAAACAGAATATATTTTAGGTCTTAAATATAGTATTAGTATTAGAGGGGGGTTAATTTTTAATCTTATAGTAGGTTAGATATAGGAATAGGGATAATTTAATAGATTAGTTTTTATCTAAATTCAAAGACTGTTTACTGCACTTTTTCCGTTCTTTCACCAGGGTAATGGCATAGGTAAGTGTGTGTCTTTTCATTCTTCCTTTTTTTCTTACAACCGTCCGACATAGTAAAGTAGCTTTCTCTTTCTTCTTTTTTTTTCACTTTTAAATTAACTTTGGCATGTAATACGAGATTGAGCGATAGGTGTCTTGATAAGGACAAGAACTCCCCCGTCTGACGAGCTTAGCTGAGCCGAGACAAGCATGCCACCGTCCTTACACATAGCACACCAAAAATGCCTCTGTGGCCTTAATTGAGCTCATTTCATCCACCCACATTCTTAAAAAATCTTATAAGTTATATGGAGCACTTCCGATTGTTGTAGAACGATGAAAATTGGTAGGTCGGTAGAGCTTGAAGTACTTAGAAAGGAAAACAATCGAAAAATTGGAATTGTCCATTCAGGGGGGGGGGGGGGGGGGGGTGGTGTTGCCATCCACCCACTTTATAAGAATTGCTATTATTTGTATGGAGCACTTTTGGTTGTCGTAGAATTATAAAACTTTGTAGAGCGGTAGGGCTTGACTTTCACCTGGCAAAATAAATCTTTGCAAAAAGGAGTGAAATCACAACAAATTCATAAATGTTAAAAAAGGAGCCAAGTTCTTATGTGTACAAGAAACCTGTGCGTAAAAAGTCACCAAAAAAAGTAATGAGATCTAAAATATATGCCAAGTTTTAAGTTCATGAAGTTTAATATCAAATATCTTAAGTAGAGTAATATCGAAACAATTCCAAATCATGACAGAAATTTGGTAATTAATGATTACTGATTAAAATTTGGTGGATTTACTTGGCAAGTTTTCTCTTAAACACTAACTTAATCAAAAATTTAAAATGTATGAAAACAGTAATCATTAATTACCTAATTTCTGTCATGATTTGGAATTGTTTCGATATTACATACTCTACTTAAGATATTTGATAATACCTTTTTTAATTCAAACCAAAAATTATGTCTGGTTTCAGGAACGGATGGTGACCTTCACTGGGAACATCTTGTTATGATGAGTGAAGAAGTGAGCAGATGCTTGTGGGTTGTTGCCGACATTTCTACCGTCCTAACTACCCAAGCCCTCTTTCATTTAATAATCGGACACAGGTAGTTCTATAGAAATTTCTATGATAGCTTGCAAATTAATTGAAAAGAGAAAAATGCGCATAAGATTACCAGATTATTAGTTTTGGAACTATGAACTACCTCTATCCATATTTTCTATTGCCGTGGAAGGGATTACATAGTCTTTTAATGTTAATATCAGTAACTCCTTACATAATAGGGTTTGTTCACTTATAAAATAGTATCCAGAAGCCATATTATGTATCTATTTTTTTCGACACTTTTTTACGGGCTTATATTTATGGTAAATACAAAATATTGCTCAGAACTTCATGTCTTCCTAAGGTTGTGAGGAGTGGGAACATCGAACATTGGAGTGTTTACGTCTTTGTGATGGAATCTTAAAGCAAAGTTATTTCTAAAATTTTAAAATTAAATAAACTGAATTGAGCAAACCATGTGAAAGCAATGAAGTTTTCTTTTCCCCCAAAGAACAACAGCGATTCCCACGTGCATCATCCCCATGAATAATAGTAACGCCAGAACGCATCTTCTTGCCATCGTCGTCGTCGGTCGTTGAAGCTTGTAGCTCAAAGAAACCTTCCACAACCCAAGATCATCAAACCGTGAAAGAAATTTGCCCGCAACATCGCATTCTAGATGTTGATTCGCTATTTCTTTTATGCTTTATATTTTTTTTATTTACCTGCAGGTACGAGTATAATAGAATGTACCTGTACCCATCACTGGATATTGCGGTTCTCCTTAAGGAAAACGCCATCGCCAATAAAGAGTGGGTGCCTCCTTAAGACGCAACATGCTAACGTCTTGTGAAATTCATGTGGGTAATTTCCAAGATTGTCATGGGAGAGTGGCTTCCCCTTGTGTTGGTTCTTGTTCCATCATTTTATTAACCAACCATAAAACAGCAACAAGACAAACGGTTTTGGTCACCCACAACAATTTCATTGGGCGACATTGTCTTGCTTCCAAAAATGTCTGGGACTCAACATTATAAGACACTTTGATGACCATTTATGGAAATGATTCTCTTAGCTTCTTTGTCCCAAGTATATTAGTGATTTTTGGTTGGCGCGACGGCGCAGCGGTTTGACATTATTAAATTATTTTTATGAGCAGTTAGTGACGTTCATATGTGAGGAGGGGTCAGTCAAAGTATTATTTTGAATTTGAAGTGGAAATAGATAAATTTTAATCGTGGGAAGCAGGCGGCAGTGGATTAATGGTTTCTGGTTATTTTGTAAAGATTTATGTTGAGGTTTATTTTTGGAATGAATGTTATTAAGAGAGCTTTCAAGACTTCAGACAATGGCAATTGCACTGTCTTATTTGGTAATTTCCATTTTGATTTCTAAAATTAAATCAACTCTGTTTACTGGAAAAAGTATCGAGTGGGTTGTTAGATGGAAATTAAAGTAACTGTGTTGTTGATTACAATAAATTACTTCTGCTAAATGAGTGCTTTGAATTAGTTTGAGTTATAAGCGCTCTTTTAAAAATGAATTAAATTGATGGAGTGACAGTCCAACGCACTACCATTAACATCGCAGCGCAGTAAGGCGCCATTTTGCTTATTTTAGTAATAATAAACGATAATTAATCTGAAGTTAATTAACTATCCACTTTTTATTACGATTTTCATTAGAAATTTGGGTGACCTATTGTTACCATACCCAGTGTCATACAGGTCAATTTCTCGCACTAAAATAACTCAGATAACTCTCCCAAGGGTACCGTTTGGTTGTTTGGTAGGACAAGGAAGCCAACTGGAATAGTCTCAAAAATTTCTCCAGGTGCTCTAGCTAGTCAACAAATTTAGTTCTTTACGGAATGAAAATGAATGGTTTGATGAGATCTCTAAGAGGCAGTTTTTCATTTCAGGGTTTACTCTGAGTTAAATCAGAGTCAACTAATCCTGTAAATAAATTAACTCAGAGTAAACTCAGGAACATTTTTTCAGTTGAGGATTAACTTTATCTTTCAGCTGTCAACATTCTAGGGCCAACGACGTGTGACACTATGGATATCACCCTTCTACGCCCTTAACTCATCGGAATAGAGATGGTGCCACAGCGGAATTGCACTGGAAATAACTTTCAATATCGAAATCGAGATGGCACCACAGCTGAAAAGGCCCTTAATTTGGTCCCAGAGTTAACTCACCAAATTAGGTGAGTTAACTCGGAATAAACTTAGGATTTCAATTGACTGAAAAACACGTTTCTGGAGTTAACTCAGGTTTAACCCCGAAACCAGGATGATCTCGCACTGAAAAACTGGCCCTAAGACGTTAACTGTATTTTGGGCAAGTAACAACTTAAATAATGTCTTTGATTATGCCAAATAGTTTGCGTTTTTTTTTGTCATTGGATATTGAACATTGGACAAAATATCCGTCGAGGAATTTTTCTTTAGAAAGAGCCCATCACTATCACCTTTCACTTTCTTCGTATCTCAAAGCTGTATAAGGGCCTTGAAGAGCGTGCCCTATGCACTGAATTCCTTGAGTTCTTCATCAGATCTCACCTAAGGTGCCGTTCATGGGATTAATATTAGTACTTTTCTAGTAGCACTTGACTACTTCCAAATTCTTGATTGCTATCAAATAAGACGTGTTGTCGTATTTGGCTGACCGATCATTGATTCGTTGTTGACAGCACGTATTTCGTCTTGCCCTCGTTTAATTCGAGGACAATAAATTTCGCCTATTCTTCAATGGCCGTGAAAGCTTTTATAACGGCCCTTTTGGAGCAGTCTTTGATGTCGATATCATCACCATAAAATTTGGACAGATTTGTTGAAAATAATGGCTTTTATTTTAACCCTGCCCTTCCCACTATTTGTTTCAGAATAAGATTGAAGAAATTACATGATAGCGATAGCGCTTCTTCTTGCGGAAACCCTGTGCATGTTAAAAATAGTTCGAAGGAGCTACATAGCCTATTTCTTCTTTGTACATCATATCACGGGTTCTTGCACCACCTTTTTTCCAGTATCATTTGACACAGCTGGCTCTGTTTACGCAGGATCCCGAGTTTAGCTATCGGCATATAGAACTCCTGACGTTGAATGTTATCATCTGTGACTTTGAAGCTGGTGGGCTTTTCCAGCACTTGTCTTAGAGTAAAAATTTGCCTGGCTGAAAGCTACACTGGTATTTGCCGATTTTATAGAATTGCAGAACAGCTTAAGAAGCTCACCACAGTACGTTGGATGGGATGTTATATGCAACGTTAAGCAGTGATATGCCTTGATAGTTCTTGCAGGACATAGGATCGCTTTTTTGTAGAGGGAGCATATGGAGCTAATTGACTTGTCATCGGGCATGCTTCCTGCCAACCAGGCTTGGCTGATGTTTTGATGCATGCACCCTTTCAACACATCCCCTTTCGTATTATAAAAGCTTCGCTGATAAACCAACAAATCCGATGGCCTCTTATGGTTACTAACTAAGCTTATTTAAATCTACATACGTCTTCAATTTCTAAACTATAGATGGTGGAACTGGGTTTTCATGGATAGGAGTCAGGTTCTCTTTTTGCACTACATGATGCCTTCTTAGCACTAGCAGCTGCAGGAAATGTTGCTTACATCTGATATTCTCTGCGTTGTTCTGTAACTATCGCGTCGCAAAGATTCGTCGAGAAACAGTGGAAATTGAAACAAATCGTATGTGATTTGTTTCATTTTTTAACGTTTCTCGACTAATTTTATCGAGGCGATATTTTCAGAATATGGCTACTAGTCCAGTCATTTAAGCATTTTGCTTCGGAAAAAATGGCGGAAAGCTGAATTTTGGTATATAGTCTCCTCATGGCATTCTTAAAAAACTGTAAAAAGTCCCCATCGATATGAGCGCCGCTAACAATTTTACGGGGGGTCAAAGGTCCCCCCAAACGGTTTTTAAGCAATATCTCCCGAATGGTAATTCTTACAGAAAAAATGGCAGAGACAATGTTGTAGCTTAGGAAATTTCCGACAAAAAATGTTAAGTACCTTTTTTTCGTAAGAGTAACCGTTTTCGAGATAGTTCAATCGGTAGAACTACAGATTTTATGTTTCTGTACAAAATGAACTCTTTTACGCCACCTTTGAGGTAGAGTGCCAGGCGAGTTTTTCTTGCGTGGTATCCCCTTGGAAACTAGAAAATATTTCCAAAAAATATACACAGGGATTTATTTAAAGTTTTTGGGAAAGTTCCCCATCGATTCGGGCTCCACCACATTAATCATAAGGGGTCGAAGGTCACGAAACATGATATTTCATTTATACAGGGTGATTCGTATAAAGTGTGACAAAAAGTTAGAGCGCGTAGGGTGGGTTGATAAGGAAAAAATCTTACAGGAGAGGGGGGTTATATTCACCCCCGTTTAGCCAGGAGGGGCAATTTTCTAAGAAATTGACTTAAAACAGAAAAAAAAAAATATTAAAAAATAACGGTCATACTTACATGCATGCTATACTTTTTTGTAAAGCCAAAAATCTCTTTTTTTATTTTTATTTTAAATAAAAATGTTTAAGCCAGCAATTATTTTTCAAACCCTAAATTTTGAAAAAAGAATAAAAAAAAGAAAATATTAAAGTATTTTTTTCGAAATTTTATGTAAGTAAGTACTCTTTTTTCTTTCAAAATTCAATGGTTTTCTGTTTTTTAATAGATATAAATAAAAATGTTGAATTTTTAAAACAATAAAAATATCACTTGATTATGTAAAAGCAAGTTTGAAATTTTATTTGATATTTTTCTCTTTAAAATTTTGATTTTGAAAACTAATTTTTCAAAAATTGTTCATTCAAACAATTTTATTTAAAATAAAAATAAAAGAAGAGATTTTTGGCTTTACAAAAAAGTATAGCATGGTATTGTAGGTGTTACCGTTATTTTTTAATAATTTTTTTTTCTGTTTTAAGTCAATTTCTTAGAAAATTGCCCCTCCTGGCTAAACGGGGGTGTAAAGAACCCCCCCTCCTGTACAATTTTTTTCTTTATCTAACCTACCCTACACACTCTAGCCTCATGTCACATTTTATACGAATCAACCTGTATAAACGAAATACCATGTTTCGTGACCTTCGACCCTGTATGATTAATGTGCTGGAGCCCGAATCGATGGGGAACTTTCCCAAAAACATTATATAAATCCCTGTGTATACTTTTTTGAACTGTTTTCTAGTTTTCCAAGGGGATACAACGCAAGAAAAACTCACCTGCCACTCTACCTCAAAGGTGGTGTAAAAGAGTACATTTTATACAGACACATAAAATCTGTAACTCTACCGATTGAACTATCTTGAAAACGGTTACTCTTACGAAAAAAAGAGACTTAACATTTTTTGTCGGAATTTTTCTAAGCTACAACCTTGTCTTTGAAATTTTTTCTGTAAGAGTTACCATTCGGGAGATATTCCTTAAAAACCTTTTGGGGGGGCCTTTGACCCCCTGTAAAATTGTTAGCGGCGCTCATATCGATGGGGACTTTTTACAGTTTCCTTAATATACCATGAGGAGGCAATATACCAAAATTCAGCTTTCCGCCATTTATTCCGTAATTTGGATGATTTTAAGGCTTATATGACTGGACTATACCTACACGTTTTCAAAGAGACTGTATTTCGGTCTTAACCCCAGCAGATAGTTGCTTGGCTCTGGGTGTTGTTTCGTTACTAGACCGTGCGTACGCATTTTTTTCTCATTCTTCTTACTAAATATTATCATTATTATATCATTATGTTCACCGCTGAATGAACAATTATTTCTTTCAGTGTAATGAGAATTTTTCTGCAACCGTCTTTTTAAAAGCATGATGGTTATCGTATGCTTGGAAATTTGCTTCGGGTTTATTTTGAGTTTAGTTATGCTTATGAGAGCAAACAATTCGGCATAATCCTTCCCAACTAACAACTTAACTTCTTTAAGGTCCAATTTTTAAAATTTAGTAAGCAGAGGCTATATTGTGCAAGTCAGCGGTTTTTAAAAATAGCTTCTCAAAGGCCTTTGAAAATGACATCGACAAGTTGTATGAAAGGCGTGTACCATATAGTATAAAGAGGCCTGTCAAAGGAGTTTCGCTGGAAGTCTGGCTCCTAATAGCTCCTATAGGATGTTTATAAAACTTGAATGGCTTGCTTAAAAAAGTTTTGTAGATTTAATATAGGAAAACACAGTTCCTATAGAACTTTCAACTGAAAGTATGCATGTATAGATAAATTTACTATAGGACTTACCTACTTATACAATGGTCATTTAAGCTGTCAAAAACCTTCCGCTTCCCGATTCAAGACCGAGAAAATCAAAAAGGCACGTAGTTGAAAAGGTGGGGTTATGTTTTTGTTTTGCTCATTAAACAAAGTACATTATAGAAAAAATCATAATGAACAGATGAGCCCCAAAAAAAGAAAAGGGTTAGGTGCAATGGAACACAAATTTCGAAGCTCATTTGCCTGAATGGGCTATTAATCACCAAATTACCCACACAGCATTGAAAGATTAATTAAAACTGATCAAAACTGACCTTGGAGACGAACTGTCAGAAGATAAGCGGACAATAAATTGTGTTTAAAAAAATTAGTAGAGATGGAATGCATTGCCATCAACATTTTGAAAAGTGTATCAATTTGTAGTTTTTATAATATTGATGAACCAAATGCCATATCCATCAATATAAACATGGATGGACTTCCAATATTTAATAGCTCAAAAGTAGAGTTTTGCCCTATTTTGTTCAATATTTATCGAATGTGATCAAGTATGATTCTCCTTTGTTAAATCTGGATATCGATATGTTGGAGCGATTCCCAGCTGGTGACTCATTATTGCATCTACTTCATTTTGGAGTGATAAAACGCGTTTTGTTTGAATGGCGAGATGGAAGCTACCTATTTATCCGACACTAAATGGCCAGTTCGGACAACTAATGAAGTTTTCATATGCCTTAAACAATGCAAAATGTCAACAGAGTTCCATAGAACAGTTGGTGAACTCGATTGTTTAGCACACTGGAAAGATACAGAATACCGTAAGTTTTTGTACTATATTGGAATTGTTGCTCTTAAGGACTATTTGACTAACGAACCATAATGTGCATTTTCATTTGTTATTTTATGCCTTCACAATTAAGCCTGTCAAATGCTACTTGAGCTCATAGAAATATTTGCTTAAATTTATGGTGAACATCACCTCAACCTCACCAGCAATGTGCACAACTTGTCGTATTTAATGTACGGAGAGTTGATTACTTTCAGCGCTTATCCATTTGAAAACACGATAGGAAAAATCTAGCGCCTGCTTCGAAATGGTAACCTGCCAATAACAAAAGTATCAAAGTGAATTATTGAGGACTTTAATTACATGACGGTTTCAACCAACACATTTCCATTAAAAATAAAATGCACGACTGGATCGCACGTACTTGCTCTTATGGTCAAGTTATGTGGGGCTTAAGAACTTTAAAAAATATTCAAGTAATTATAGAAAAAGTATACAAAGCATTTAAATCGTTCTTTTAATTGTATAAACAGCCTGATAAATAACTAAGAGCTCAAAAAAAAGTATGCCATTTGATTACTTGAAAAAATATGAATATATGCAAAAAAAAATTAAAATCGTTGGAGCCGTTTTCTTAAAAATTAATTTTCTATATATAAAATTTTTGTGACATTTTTCAAAAAAAAATTTGGTATGCCAATTTTGAGTATATATTAATATACATTTAAAACTGAAATTTCAAAACAATTCATCAACCCGTTTTTGAAATATTGAATTTTCAAAAAAAATTTTTGAATCTTTTTTTAAAAATCCAAAATTTATTTTTTCAAAAATTTTGGTATGCAGTATTATCTATATTCCAACAAATCTTTTGTGCAAAAAATTTCATTGAAATCGGATAAGCAGTTAATGAGAAAATCAAAAATCAAAAAAACCGGTATATGGCAGGTACCGTTAATAAATGTTTTTGGTGAAACAACAAAAACACACACGAAAAAACACAAATGTCATTTTTCCGCACACAATAAATGGCCTGTGCCTACGTTCTGTAACTCTCGCATCGAAAAAACTGGTCGAGAAACGATGAAAACTGAAACAAAATGCATCAGTTCTTTTCCATTTTTCAACGTTTCTCGACTGATTTTATCGTTGCGAGAGTTACAGAACGTATGTAGGTACGGGGTAATTAATCGTGTGTGAAAAAAGAGTGTACACTTCTCCAAAAAATATGCAATAATTTCCAATTTCGCTCATCGAACAGCGTACTGCAGAACGAAAAGTAAAACTAAATTTTTCGTTTATGATTTCGTTGTGTCATTTTTGTATGGGATTTTTCGTTTCGCATCAGCAGCGTACTAGGCTTAAGTTCAAAATCTGAAGAAAATCGCTTCAGTGGTTTAGGCTGTAGGTTTAGGTACGGACAGACAGGCAGACAGAATTTTGCCACCCACTTTTTTCGTGTTCTCTATCATCGTAATGTCATGTTTGATTGTTATCTCGAATTTTTTTTTTTTGCACGAATCCAAAACTTGCCCTATAGTACCTATATCGCAAGTAAAAAGTAGAGACTCCTGAACTGAGTAGAAAGATATCTGGTGAAAATATACCCCGAGTTATTAAGGCAACTTTGAATAATCTGGAATACACCTTTTATTCGAAAGTTCAATTAAAAGGATTTTGTCTCTGCATCTGCACAGAGCAAGCAAATTGCTGGTTACTATCTACAGTCAATAAATTATTTTGTGTCAACAATAAATTTGATCATAAAAACCAACACGAATTAAGATAATGCTGTACAGAATTAACCGACAAGGAAAACAGAAACAGAGCACAATGCTCATAAAAAAAAACAACTCAAAAATTATCAGTCTTAGAGGACATAAATTAAGACGTTGAATCATTTTAATCTTCGAAAAGGAGCAATTAGTTTTCAATTTACATCATGTTCATATCCAAGAATTTCAGTAAAAATTTACTATTACGACTTTGTGAAAGGTTTATGAGCCATATTGAATAATTTGAATGAACAACAACAACTTGTGTGTGTTACCACCAAGTTTATAGGCAGGAGTTATGTTAATAAAAATGCTAGTCGCTGTTGCAATTGATAAACAGCGAAACCTGCATTGGGATAGAGCTAACCATGTGGCTTCAGTGGCGCGGTGTGTAGTGCATCGGCCTCTGAATCGCAAGGTTCATGGTTCGCTCCCATATGACGGCAAAGAGTTTTTCAATTAATACAAGCATAACCAGACTAAGCACCACTAAAGGAGTCTGATGATCGAGATGGCTCTCGTGAAATAGCTATAACTCCTGCCTATAAACTTGGTGAATTTCCATTTACACACAAGACCCAACAAATTGGTTTATGAGCCAGTTCAGTAGTTTTGAGCGGTCTGTTAATGTAATATGGCTCTAAATCTTCTTTATAAAAAAGTAAAGTTTATCTAACGGTTTTATCCCAACCAGTGGCGTTCTACTCACTTACAGTTTTTGTTCTCTATCTTAAATTGATGACCCGACTAACGGAAGGTTTTAAAGAAATAGGCAATTTTGTTGGAATTTGTAATGAAACTGTGAACAATGAAAACATCTATTACAAATAAGCTAGAGATTAGTATTTAGTTTATTTTTTTAAAAGCCTTTCAATTAATTGATACGTTCCCTTACGAGCTTCGGGTTTTTCCAGCTGGGCCTTTTCTCGTTCTTGTTTCCTCAGAGTGAAGCCTTTCTTCTGCTGCTTGAATTTCACGTTACCTCTGCTTTAATTTTTCTTTGTAAAAGTAGGATCTCGACATTGCTCTTCTGCGGATTTTAATCTTGGCTAGCGTTGATGATGATGCAGCAGCTTCCTGATAAGTTGCTGAGACAGCGACTGTGTGAGGCAGGAGTTACTTCTTAAGATGTTAAATTTATCTCAAGCGGTTCCGATGAAGGAGCTACCTCAGCATCAATTTCTAGGAAGCTTAATCCTGCCTTTGAAGGCGTATTCGATGAGACAGGCACTGAAACCGGTGCATCTGAATTCTGTGAAGAAATTGTTGGTGCTTTTCTTGACTTAAAATTGTTTTCTTACACTTGGGATCAATTCGGAGCCGAGATTTATGGTTTCACTTTTTGAGTAAATTGGCTTATCCCCGAACAACTCCTCCATTTCATCGATGAATGGGGCGGTGCATGGAGATGCACCAGTTCATGAGGCGTCGTCCTTTGCATCCTTATACGCCCTCAACAGCGTCTGCATCTTCAGCTCAAGGTTGCTAGGTGTGATGTCTTAGTCCTGAAAGACAGTGTTTGAAATTTTGTATTTAAGCACATGAAATTACAAAAACACTTACAAATCCAGCCGAAATCATGTCTTCGACAACATTGGAATAAACCAATCGCTTTTTTTTGCCTGGTTGAATTCGTCCCTTCTTGCGCCGCCGCCGACGGCCATTGAAATGCAGAAAAGTTTTATTTTTTTAAAATATTCTGTCTTAAAAACGTTAGTAATCTTTTTTGTTTACGTTTTGTTTACCTTTTTGCCATTATGGGTTTGGTTGGATCCTTTTAAAGATCTGTCATTATACTGGAAAGAATGAGCAAGTTAATTCTTTACTGTGTACTGTCATTATTTGCAAAATGGTGTCACTGTGCATTTACATGTAATTCATTTAAATGACAATATTTAATGCGAGTTATGGCTCTTTCAATTATTTTATGACGAATATTATGACAATTCTTTGAAACCATGTAAATGTGTGGTTTTCAATATGGCAACACATTTTTCGGATTAATTTGTTTAAAAAAAGGAGTTCCTTATTGATTACAAAAATCGGTTTTAAAAAACAAAAACAAAATTTTACACTTTTTTCCGAAAAAGAAAAACGCAATAATTTTTTTTATTTTTATAATTAAAACTTTATTGAATGCATTTCGGCGGCGGTTAACGTGCCATCATCAGCTTCACGCTTATAAACTGAAGTTTAAGAAATAAACAAACGTCAATTTTTCTTTAAAATAAAAACATAGAATAGAGAGAATATTACAAAAACAATAGAGAGAGAGAGATTAAATTTAATAAATGTCATATTTTTGTGCATAAACGAAAGAAAGAGAACAATTCAGAGAAATGATAACAATGATAAGAGTGTCATTATTGTGTGAATGTAAGTTATCTCGCAAACTTAAATAATTGTGAAGTGATGTTTCCATTGTCTGTATTCATTAGGTTTTTCCCTTTGGAAATGTACATCGCTTCATAGGCATCTAATTTTCGATCTTCGGTGACGTATTTAATTAATTTGCAGTTGTCGTTGAAGTTGCCTATGTTGTGTGGTGGGTCGTTCATGTTATCATACGCGTGTGCAGCAACCGATGATTTATGTATGGCATGGCTGGTTATAGAGTATTGGTGTTCTTTGTAACGTTGTAAAATGCTACGTTTGGTTTGTCCTATGTAGTTTGCGTCACAATTTGAGCATTGTATTTTATATATGCCGCATTTGTTTTGTATAGGTGTTGGATCTTTTGTACTACCCAATACATTTTTCAATTTGTTGTTGTTTTTGTAAACTATTTTCATACCCTCTTTAGCGAAAGTATTAGAGAGAGTATTAGTTAAAGAAGGCACATATGAAAACGCAACTCTTTGCTCGTTTTTGGCTGCAGCTTCAAATCCTTGGGTAAACAAAGTTGAAAGCTCTTGCTTTTTCACCTTATTTGAATGTTTTTTCACCAATTGTTCGATCGTTGTCTTTTTGTACCCATTTATATCAGCTAATTTAAGAATGTAGCTATATTCTTTCATATAATTTGCTGGTGATAATGGATGCCGGGATAAGCAGACAACCCAGCGTTGCTGGTCAGGGCACAAACTTGTCCTTGGGATGGTTAAAAGCCCCCTTAAGACGGATGAACTGCAGGTAGCGGTCAACGGCATGATAGTCTGGTGGCGGAGGAGCTTTTTTGGTAAAAGGCCAACGGCAGCAGCAGGTAGCGTCTGTAACCCATATTGGGCGGCTACAAAAGGCGTCTGTTTTCCCATAGTGGGCGGCCTCGAGCAGTTATGTGTTTGACCATACAAAAGGCGGGTGTGCCTGTCAAATCTGAGTTTATGTATGTTATTAATCATATCTCGGAAAACACCATGGTGGAAGGATATAAGCAAATACATGAATTATGACAACAAATGGAAATGAGTCCCCAAGAGGTAATCTTTTTATAGAAAATCCTTCTGTAGCTTCGGTTGCAGTAAACCGCACATCGGATTTGGGGGTGCGGCATCTTTCATGTACGAGCGTCAATCAAGACGCCATAATAATAAGTGAATCGTTGACAAATAGAAGAAGTCTTTCAAGAAGCGCAAATGTTACTTTTGGCTACCGCATACGTACGAAAATCGGAGCATGGAACGTTCGATCCTTGTACAGCGATGGTAGATACGAGCAGGTTGAGCGTGAAATGCTTCGTCTAAACATCAGTATCCTGGGCATAAGCGAAACTAAGTGGAGAGGAAGAGCTGAATACAGATCAGACACTGGACAGACGAGAATGCTGTATTCCGGGGAAGATGAAAGAGAGGGTGGCCAAAGACTGCATGGTGTCGGAATTATGTTGAACGAAGAAGCGAGGCGTAGTTTGATCTCCTGGGCGCCCATTTCTGCGAGATTAATGACAGCAAGGTTTCGTTCAAAAATTCGTAACGTCACAATTATTCAGTGCTACGCCCCCACAAATGAAGCGACCGAGGAAGACAAAACCGCGTTCTACACTCATCTTAACTCGGTTTACAGTAGTGTTCCGAGAGCCGACATCATAGTCGTTATGGGAGACCTCAATGCCCAAGTCGGTTCAGACAATTACGGACTGGAACGCGTGATGGGAAGAAATGGCTTGGGGTCACGGAATGAAAATGGTGACTTGCTTGTCGACTTTTGTAGCGCGAATCGTCTTGTGATAGGTGGGACTGTATTTAAGCATAAGACGTGCAACAAAATTACCTGGGTGCATCCGGATGGTCAAACCGAAAACCAAATTGATCATATCATGATTCAGCAGCGATGGAGGAAGTCTATGTGTGATGTCCGGAGTATAAGAAATGCCGATGTGGGAAGCGACCACCATTTGGTTCTGATGAGTCTCAAAATACGAACCGCTGCCGTACAAAAACCAGCGCAGGATGCAGCAAGGAGCTCAAAATTCATTACGAATGCTTTAAATGACCCCAACATATGTCGAAACTATGTCACCACCCTTAACGACAGAGCCTCGTCATTAAACGGAATCCAGAATTCAACAATTGATGAGATGTGGGGTGAAATTAAAAGTGTTTTTATGGAGGCTGGATCCGAAACTGTACCCAAGCGAACGAGACGTAGAGACTCTTGGATATCCCAAGACACCTGGGATAAGATCGAACTTCGCAAATCGTTGAAAATCCAAATAAATGCTGAAGCAGATGTTCAACGAAAGGCTGACTTGCGAAGAGAGTACCGCATTGCACATAAGATGGTCTATCGCTGTGTGAGACGTGACAAGAGGGTGAAGGTAGATGGACTCGCAGATAATGCGGAAATCGCTGCCAGAAGAGGAGATATCCGGGAATTTTACCAAATAGCCAAAGATGTTATCGGGAAAAAAAGCAACACCAATCATCCTGTAATGGATGTGGATGGCACACTTTTGGTATCAATTGAGGATCAGCTTCGTAGATGGAAGGACCATTTTTGTGCCCTGCTAAATGAGGATTCAGTTGAGCAGAGTGCTGAAGTGCCCCAACTAAACGAGATGCGCAGGTCCTATAGGGGTATTGACATCGAACCCCCGTCAGAATCGGAAATCCAGACATCAATAAATCTCCTCAAAAACAACAAGGCAGCTGGACTGGACGGAATACCAGCTGAATTCCTGAAAGCCGATCCCGTAACAGCGGCTAGTATTTTACATCCGTTGATAAAAAACATTTGGGAAAACGAAAGCTATCCCAGGGATTGGAAGGATGGTGTGATTGTTAAGTTGCCAAAGAAAGGTGACTTAAAGAATTGCAACAATTGGCGTGGTATCACCGTTTTGTCCGTTTTCCCAAAACTAATGGCAACCATCATTCTCGAGCGAATAAAGGAGAGAATCGAGTCTACACTCAAGAGGCATCAAGCTGGCTTCCGCAGTGGTCGATCGTGTGTCGACCATATCAACACCCTGCGTATCGTCCTCGAGCAGTCGATGGAATTTCAATCACCGCTTTACCTCATGTTCGTGGATTTTGAGAAAGCCTTTGATCGAGTTAACCGAGAATGTATATGGAGATCGTTGCTTGGTAGAGGAATTCCACCAAAAATAGTTGCCATTATTAAAGAGTCCTACAACAACGCAAGGTGTTTTGTTTTGCACAATGGGCAGCTATCCGACTCCTTTGTAGTGCAACAGGGTGTGAGACAAGGGGATGTTCTATCGCCAATTCTCTTCCTGCTGGCGATGGACGACGTATTGACGGCCAGTGTAGGTACAGCAGAGCGACAGGGCATTCAATGGAGACCGTTCGAAAGGCTCAGTCATTTAGACTTTGCCGATGACATATGTCTACTGGCAAATAACATCAGTGGGCTGAACGGGATGTGCCAAACACTGCAAGTGAAGGGAGAGTCGAGTGGTCTAAGAATAAACAGCAAAAAGACAAAAATAATGCTCACAGGCCGCTCCACACAGCAGCGTATTATTCTACAGGAGACGCCAGTTGAAGTAGTGGAACAGTTCAACTACCTTGGCAGTATTGTCTCTGCAAACGGTGGTACGGATCTGGACGTTAAAAGTAGAATGAATAAAGCTCGTGCTGCCTTCGGTACTCTGTCCCCAATCTGGAAATCAAGTCAAATCTCCTTACGCACTAAGTTGAGATTCTTCGAATCCAATGTCAAATCCGTGCTGTTATATGCTTGTGAAACCTGGAAAGTCACGTCTATCATTTCGAAGAAATTGCAGGCTTTTGTGAATCGCTGTCTTCGCCATATACTAAAGATTCGGTGGCCACAAATAATATCAAATGAGGAATTGTGGCGCAGGACAAGTCAAGAGCGGCTGGACGTCGACATAAGAAAGCGTAAATGGCGTTGGATTGGTCACACACTGAGGAAACCAAACAATGAAATTGCAAAGCAGTCCTTTGAATGGAATCCTCAGGGTGCACGGCGGGTTGGAAGACCAAGAACAACATGGAAATCAACTGTCTTAGCGGAAGCAGAATCCCAGAGAAAGACGTGGCCACAGCTAAAGTACCTTGCAGCAGACCGTGAAGGATGGAGACGTTTTGTTGACGCCCTATGCCCCAGCCGGGGTTACAGGACACGATGATGATGATGATGATAATGGCAAGGTACATAGACGATGAATCATTGCGTGGAAGGCAGCCAATTTGTTTTGTCGGGAGCAGTGTGAATCGTTGGTGATGAATAGAGTTGTTGTTGTTGGTTTTCTGTAGACGGAAACTTCTATTCTGTTGTTGCAGTCGGGCGTTAAGGTTAAGTCCAAGAAGTTGATTGAACGTGATGTTGGATCTTCTGTTTCATGTGTGAACTTGATGCTTTCGTATTTGTTGTTCAAAACATTTAATAAATTCATAACATCGTTTGGTTTGATGACACTGAAGACGTCGTTGACGTAACGAATCCAGAGTCTCGGTAGTACACCTTCATCTTTCAATGTTGACTCGAAATTTGTTAGGAAGGCTTCGGAAACTAAAGGTGACATCGGATTTCCCATGCTTGCTCCAGAATCACACTTGTACCATTCATCCCTGAACTGAAAACAATTATGGGACATGCAGATTTCAGCAACTTTGATGTATGTGTGAAGTTGTTCGGCTGGCAGGTTATGCTTTAGTAAATGTGCGCGTATAGCATTGATGGCAGATGGAATGGGCACACTGGGAAACAAAGCTTTCACATCAAACGAGACTAAAATTTCATCGTCTTTTAGTTCAAAATCTTTGATTTTTTCAACAAATTCGAAGGAGTTTTTTACGCTGTAACCAACAAAATCACCATATTTTTTCATTTCTTTTGCAAACCACCTCGCGATTTTGACTAACGGAGATTTTACAAAAGACACTATTTTTCTCATACTCTCTCCAGGTTTATGAATTTTGCAAAGACCATACATTTTAGGAACTTCAGGATTGGAAACACGAAGTTGATAAGATGGTACCTGGAACGTTTTATTAATTTGTTGAATGAGAAATTTAGCGTCACTTAGCATTTTCGTAAGAGGGTTTTTGTTTAATTTTTGGAATTTATCCTCTTCAATTGATGCTCTCATCCGTGTGTCATAGTCGTTTTTGTTGATAATTACAATTTGGTTTCCTTTATCAGCTTTGGTGTAGTAGACATTTTTACCGCGTAGACTTTCTAAAACCTCATGTTGTTTTTGTTTTGCCGAGTTACAATTAGGTTTTGAAGATTGTTTTCGAAGAATTTCTGTTGCTTTTTTACGAACGCGAAATTTAGTTGCATCGGATTTATACTGAATCGATGATTCTATCTCAACAATTACCTCATTGATAGGGATTTTAGAAGGTTCTATTGAGAAATTCAGACCTTTATTAAGCAACTCAAGTTCGTCATCACTGAACTCTTCCTGAGATAAGTTCACTAATAAAAGTAAAAGTGTAAAACCAGTAGAAAATTTATTAGTGAACTTATCTCAGGAAGAGTTCAGTGATGACAACAGAATAGAAGTTTCCATCTACAGAAAACCAACAACAACAACTCGATTCATCACCAACGATTCACACTGCTCCCGACAAAACAAATTGGCTGCCTTCCACGCAATGATTCATCGTCTATGTACCTTGCCATTATCACCAGCAAATTATATGAAAGAATATAGCTACATTCTTAAATTAGCTGATATAAATGGGTACAAAAAGACAACGATCGAACAATTGGTGAAAAAACATTCAAATAAGGTGAAAAAGCAAGAGCTTTCAACTTTGTTTACCCAAGGATTTGAAGCTGCAGCCAAAAACGAGCAAAGAGTTGCGTTTTCATATGTGCCTTCTTTAACTTATACTCTCTCTAATACTTTCGCTAAAGAGGGTATGAAAATAGTTTACAAAAACAACAACAAATTGAAAAATGTATTGGGTAGTACAAAAGATCCAACACCTATACAAAACAAATGCGGCATATATAAAATACAATGCTCAAATTGTGACGCAAACTACATAGGACAAACCAAACGTAGCATTTTACAACGTTACAAAGAACACCAATACTCTATAACCAGCCATGCCATACATAAATCATCGGTTGCTGCACACGCGTATGATAACATGAACGACCCACCACACAACATAGGCAACTTCAACGACAACTGCAAATTAATTAAATACGTCACCGAAGATCGAAAATTAGATGCCTATGAAGCGATGTACATTTCCAAAGGGAAAAACCTAATGAATACAGACAATGGAAACATCACTTCACAATTATTTAAGTTTGCGAGATAACTTACATTCACACAATAATGACACTCTTATCATTGTTATCATTTCTCTGAATTGTTCTCTTTCTTTCGTTTATGCACAAAAATATGACATTTATTAAATTTAATCTCTCTCTCTCTATTGTTTTTGTAATATTCTCTCTATTCTATGTTTTTATTTTAAAGAAAAATTGACGTTTGTTTATTTCTTAAACTTCAGTTTATAAGCGTGAAGCTGATGATGGCACGTTAACCGCCGCCGAAATGCATTCAATAAAGTTTTAATTATAAAAATAAAAAAAATTATTGCGTTTTTCTTTTTCGGAAAAAAGTGTAAAATTTTGTTTTTGTTTTTTAAAACCGATTTTTGTAATCAATAAGGAACTCCTTTTTTTAAACAAATTAATTATAAAAGATTACAAACATGGTTCAGTGTAGAGTAAATACACTCAAACATGGACATTTTTCGGAGTTGGTCTTTTTGACATTAATTATTCTTCAATCGATGAGGGAGCCAATAGTAATGAAAATGAGAGCGATGATCCCGATGAAAATTAGGAAATTTTCGATATTAAAGATGAAAGAGTGGAAAATGAGTGTCTTCATTTGCAGCTATCACATCATTTGCGATGTGCTACCCACACCCTCAATCTAGTGGCAAGCACCGACACAAATAAAGCAATTAAGGAATGCTCATCAATTAATGCAGTCCACTCAAATGTGATACAAAAAATGCAAAGCGTTATGGAAATGCTTGGGATCGCCGAAGATTCTTGAACAACTGCAACAGTTCGTGGAATGCAGTTTGCAGAAACCTGTTGTTACCCGCTGAAATAGTTTGTTTGAATGTCTGAAGCAAGTTTACGAACTAAAGCATAAACTTTTATCGCGAGATTTAATAAACATTTCGCAAAAAATTTTATAATTCGTAAACTCCCATTTCGAGTATATAGCTTACTATCTTAAGTGGTCAGCCCCTTTAGCCAAACCTATAGACATCTTGCAAGAAGAAGATAACCGCCACTTTGGGTGTCTTCTGCCTACCCTGTTGACCGTTAGGAGAAAATGGGAGTTATTGCTCATTAATAATGAACTAAAATATTTGGTTCGAATGTCGTAGAAAGACTTCAACTTTCCCTTGCGATGAGATTTTAAGATTTGTTCGAGATCAACGATAGAGGTGAGCTCGCAGCAATAGCTGGGATAACTCATCCTCGATTCAAGATTGCTTGGATAAATCTTCTTGATCAGGAAAAGCAAGAAAAAGTAAAAAAACATCGCCCAGAAGCTGACCAGGGCACCAAGACAAAAACAAAACAAGCCAACAACAAGCATAGTGCACCAGAACAGTAATTTTTTTGACTTTGGATGTTTCCACCAACAACATCATTTTCATCACTTATTCCGCAAGAGCGAGAAGAAAGCGAAATGATGAAGTTTTTTTTGAGTAACTGTTCAAATCTGGAAGATTTAATACACTAGTCAAAAAAATTTAAGGAACAACATTTTTTTCAATTTTTGTTAGTGTTTTTTGAAGAGCTGTATCTTTGTGATGAGTGGCAGTATGTATTTAGTTGAAACAAAAAGTATTATACAGCTTTTTATTGTTTGTTTTGAGATTTGTTTGCAAATTATTGTAGAATTTTTTTTCACTTCACCGTTAGTTTAATAAAAGTACTTAAAAACGACTTTTTGTGGTCGGTTAATCTTTTGTTCCTTTTCAAATTTTGATTGCATGACTTTTGGTGAAAACGATTCGGTGAGTCAATTTAAAAATTAATAGAAATATAGATGCTATAAAAATGTATAAATCTGCATACAAATTCAAGTCGTCTACTTTTAACTTTTTTTTCCATTCCATTTGGATATTTAGACTTCTTAGATGATTATTCATTTCCAACAAATCTGCATCATTACTATTGGGATCCTTTTAAGAGAAACCTGCCGCGTCCTTAAGACCGCCCGCCTAGTCCCCTTCTAAAGTAATAAGGCACTTGTATTGTGTGTTTGAATTCATTATTTCTTTTCAGCACCGGCGGCGCAGACCGTACGAATCGTGTTGTGCCCTAAGGAATTATTTGCTAAATATTGGCAATTTTGTACAAGGAATACAGTATTCCTTGCATTTTTTGTTGCACATACCACCTTAATACACGAAAATGTAGGAAATTAAGTGCTCTAAGAAAAGTATGATATAAATTTTTCTGTCAGATGAACAAGAGGCGAGATAAACGCTTAAAACCGTTTTTCTTTTGTTTAAATTCGTCAGTTTTTCGACAATAAATTTTCATTGGAAAGTGATGACAAAAATATTTGAAGCGTAAGTTTTATAAAATCTTTTAGCCTACAAAATCAAACCAAATTTTTTACTCTACGTCCAATAGGAGCCGAGAAAATCGCATTAACGGTTTTCAAATCCTTTTTTCAATATGGTAGACAACACAACATTCCTCACCAGCCAGATTGCCCTCACGCGAATCTAACGCTGTGGCTCCATTGGCAATATAGGCGATTGCAATTGGAATGGGAGTAGCAATTTATTTCTTGGGTGGAAATGCTGTCAAATCCCCTGTTTATGATAAAATGAAATTTTAATTCTGATATTCTGTCATTTAATTGAAAAAATTAATAAAGAAGCCATTCAAAATTACGGGGAACCCCATTTTTCCTCAATTTATTGCCTCAACGATGAAAATCAATAATTAACTTTCATCTTTTAGGCAATATTGCCATTGACAAAGCGTCCCCATTTGCATTATTAAAGGCAATAGCAATGAGTGAGGCAATTTATTGCCTCAAAAATTGCCAATGGAGCCGCTGGGTAAGATGATAAATAATTTTCAAACCAAAAATTTCCATCCAAATAGGCTTATGAATTGAATACCTAAATCCTCAATTCTTAAATCCACAAGAGCTTATGAATTGATTATTATTCAATTACACGCACGAGCTGTTGCGCCACCCAATTTATTTTATATTGTTTCAATGTGCAAAACATCGAATATGTTTTGAGGCACCTCAAATTTTCTAATGTAGACACGATGACACTCACGAGCCCTGACTCAATATTTCCAATCTAAACAGTTTCTTTTTCCCTTAACAATAAAAAATGCATCGCTATTTAATTACAGAATCGATGTAAGAAGCGCTTACACGTTGATGTTGACTTAAACTTAAATGGAACATATCAACGAATCACCGCATTGAATATTTACGTTGACCGTCTAATGTCTAATCGTATTATTATTTATCAAACCACCAAATTTCGATTAGTGTAAACAAAGCATAAATATAAAACGAACACAACCTTTAATGATCAAGGTCTGCCAATCTTCACATAAGAATCTTCACCCTATTGTGTTGTTCCATTTCAAACATTCCGAAAATCTTATCTGCACTATTATATGGAGAGCTCAGAGCTTTTTTTTTTTGCAAATTTTTTTTCAACTCAAGTTTTTCATTTCTAAATAAGAGAATTATAATAATAATAATTTAATTTAGAGAAACTTTAGAATTTTCCTTTTTACGAGTAAAATATTCAATAATTAATGGCAGTTTATTTAATAAACCTTTTATTATCTTTGAATTTTCAGGTTCGGCACAGCTGTGAGCCCTCCATATGCACTATATTTTTCTGACCAATTTATTTTAACGGCCACTCTGCATTTTTCATCCAACAAATTTCATCGGCAATATAAGTTTTCTAAATAATTTTTATCACTGCAGCTGAATATGCATGGCCTTACTAATATTTTTCATCTTTAAAAATCCTTCATTTATACCGAGACCACTCTGTTGTTTTTTAATTTTGCATTACTTCACTAACACACGCTACAACGGCAGTAATTTTATCAATAGCATTTTCAATTATTTTAATTTGATTTTTTAATGCGTTTCTTCCCGCAAGTTAGTAGAGCTTACGAATATAATAAGGCTTTTAAGCAAAGGCTGGTTCAGGATTTCTTTTACATTTTTATTGCAATTGCAACAGCATCGGATTCATCAATTTGAACACTACTTTGCACTTGACCAAGTTTACCACCTTGTAACAATAGACTGGCAAGCTAGGAAAAGAAGAGGTCTTTGGTGGCACAATCAGAAGATAAAGCCTGTACAACACCACCTCCGATAACGGACTCAGGCTAATCGACTTTGCTGCGGGGCGAAATGTTGTGGTAGCTAGTACGCAGTTCCCGCATCTCGATATGCACAAGGGGACATGGCGAATTCCTGGTCAATCAACCGCTAACCAGATTGACCACATTGCGATAGACGCAAGGCACTCCTCCAGTATCAAGGTTGTCCGAACGTTCCGAGGAGCCAACGTTGACTCGGACCACTACCACGTTGTAGCCAAGGTAATGCTACGGATATTCAGACCAAAGCCAAAGCAGAAAAATACTGTAAGGAAGTTTAACGTTGGATGGCTACAGTTGCAAGAAATCGCCAGGTCCTTTTCCGATCGAGTCTCTCGCACCCTCTTAAATAGTCCTATGCCACCAACTGCAAGCATCGAGAACCAGTGGAAGAATTGCCAGGAAGCCATCAGAGATGCTGCCTCTGACGTGCTGGGCTTTGCTCGACCACCACAGCGAAACCCCTGGTTCGACGAAAAATACCGACAAGTACATGCAGCCCAACAACAGGCATACAAAGTGGCGATGCATATAAAGACCAGAGCTGCTTGCGAGCTCTACGAGCAGAAGAGGAGAGAGGAACACAAGCTTCTAAGAAGAAAAAAGAAAGAGCATCAGAAGCGTGCGATCGAGGAAATAGAGGGATGCCATTGCAGGAATGAAGTTGGGAAGTTTTACCAAAAGGTAAAGAGAACCTCCCAGGGTTACAAGGCCCGGACCGAAGCCTGCAAGGACGATCGGGAAAGGGGAACATCGTAGTAGAATCGCAGTCGGTGTTGAGGATATGGAAAAAGCATTTCTGCAAATTGTATAACGGCGATGACGAACCGAATTCCGCTAACATGCAAATTGCACCATTCAACCTGGACGACGTAGGCCAACAATTCCGTCCACCCGATCTCGACGAAGTAAAGATAGCTATATCTAAACTTAAGTCCAATAAAGCTGCTGGAGCTGATGGCCTTGCGGCTAAGCTATTCAAAGCGGGTGGCGATGAATTGGTAAGGAGTATGCACCAGCAACCAGCTCATCTGTAAAATATGGTCGGAGGAAAGCATGCCCGATGAATGGAACCTCAGCATTGATTGCCCGATCCTCAAGCACCAACTACAGAGGCATCAGCCTTCTTAATATCGCCTACAAGATCTTCTCTGCCGTACTTTGTGAACGTGTAAAGCCATTCGTCAACAACCTGATAGGTCCATATCAGTGTGGCTTTAGGCCAGGGAAGTCCACCATCGACCAAATATTCGCACTGCGGCAGATCTTGGAGAAAACCCAGGAGTTTCAAATCGATACCCGCCACCTTTTTATCGATTTCAAGGCCGCGTATGACAGCATCTATAGAGACGAGCTATATAGAGCAATGTCTAGTTTTGGCATCCCTGCCAAACTCGTCCGTCTGTGCAGGATGACGATGGAGAATGCACGCTGCTCCATCAAGGTCGGCAAAGACCTCACCGACACTTTTGATGTCAAAAAAGGTTTTAGGCAAGGCGACGCGCTGTCATGCGACTTCTTGAACATCGTTCTTGAAACAATAGTGCAAAACTCTCACGTCAACACTAGAGGCACAATCTTTCAAAAGTCCATCCAATTACTCGCTTGCGCTGACGACATTGACATAATCGGACGGAAAAAGCGCGATGTCAGTGGTGCTTTCGTGAGTATTGAGAAGGAAGCCAAGAAGATGGGTTTAACGGTGAATGAAAGAAAACAAAATATATGCTGTCAACAAGAAAGAACACCCAACACCGACGTCTAGGACAGAACGTCACTATAGACAGCTATAATTTTGAGGTGGTCAGAGACTTTTTCTACCTAGGATCCGCTATAAACTCAGCGAACGATACCAGTGCTAAGATCAAACGAAGAATTACTCTTGCCAATCGCTGTTTCTTTGGACTAAGAAGGCAATTGAAAAGCAAAGCCCTCTCTCGAGCAACTAAACTGTCCCTGTATAAGACGCATATCATCTCAGTCCTGATGTATGGTGCAGAGGCATGGACACTGCTAACGGTGGATGAGAACGCGTTAGGCTGTTTTGAGAGGAAAATTCTCCGAGTGATTTTTGGTCCCGTCTGCATGGATGGGGAATGGAGACGAAGATACAACCACGAACTGTGTGGGCTGTACAGCGACACCGACCTAGCCACAAAAGTGAAAAGCCAACGACTAAGATAGCTGGGTCACCTAGAGCGAATGGACACCAATGCTCCGGCCCGGAAAGTCTTCGAATCCAACCCCGTGGGACAACGCAGTAGAAGTGGACAGCGTAAAAGGTGGCTCACGAACATGGCGAGATACACTTGAAGCTGATGTAAAGGGAAATGGAAGACCTGGCAAGAACGGAATCACCATTTGATCCAAGTCAAGCCGAACCACATATTAATGTACCAACCTGTAGCATCAAACAGGATATTGGTAAAAAAATATTAGAAAAAACCAATGAGGGATTGAACCTGCTAGAGCATTATTGCACTTAAAAATTTGAAGCAGCTGGCAGATGAAAAAACAAAGAAGAGAAAATAAAGATTTTGGGTTAATCCATTTTTGGAAAACGAACTCTTCACGACGTGGATGCGCATTTATTGAAAGATTTGTTGTAGAAAGACGGAGCGGATTTCAATAGTTTTTTTCGAATGACTATTCATCAATTTGAACCAATTTTAGCACTTGTAAGTGAATCATTAAACATATTGGTACAAGAGGACGATTTGTATTTTTTGGTATGTATTTTTCATCAAAATCAAGAATGGTGATACATGAATGCGGTTTGCGTTTACGCCGAGGTTCCGTATGTCGATCACATTGAGGTTCCTAGCATCTGGAGATTCGTACAGATCACTAGAAATTTTGACTCATATCTCACGGAAAACGATGAGCAAATTAATTCTGCAAGTCTTAACTTCTATTGCTGACGCTTTAGAAGGCGACTACATAAAGGTTTTTTTTTCAATAATTTTAATTGTGTATTTAATATTTCATAACCTATATTTTTAAAGACACCAAGCTCTGAATGCGAATGGCGTGAAATTTCTTGAGCCCTGGGATCGGTTGGCGGCAAGCAAATTAGAATAAAGGCACCACCCCATTCAGTATCTGATTTCTACAATTACAAAGGCTTCTTCAGTATCGTTTTGTTCGCTGTAGTAGATGCTCATAGCAGATTCATTAATATTGATATCGGAGGCAACGGTAGCGCCTCTCACGTCATAGTCCTGAAGAACTACAGCTTGTATCAACTATCAAGCATTAATGAGTGAGAAGCTAAATATACCACGACCAACCCGTTAAAGGGGCCAAGTAAAGAATACTCCTTACTATTTCATTGCTGATGACTTTAAGGGCTCGGTCGGAACTTATTGAAGGTCACAACAGGAATTCGAATCTTACAACTGCTCAAGAAGTGTTAAATTACCATTTGAGTTGGGCTCGCTTGAATTATGAAATGGCTTTTGGGAGGCTTGTCGGACGTTTAAGAGTATTTCATTGGTCAGTTGAAATATATCATAGGACAGCGGCGATTTTTTAGTGAGAGCGTGCTGTGTATTGCACGACTACCTCTCCCAAACGAGAAGAGCTGCTGATGCTGAGACTAGATTCAACGAACATCTTCGCTCCGTAAAAGAGAAAGAAACAGACAAAGGAATCACATCATTTGATAACATATTCAAACTCATTAAAATTGTAAACAAACCCCACAAACTAGACGCATATGAATCAATACATATTCATTTAAACAACAATTGGATGAATTTGGAACTTGGACCAATTGCCTCTCTTCTGTCCAAAGCGATTAAGAAGGAGAAGAAATAGAAAAAAAAGAAATTGTTTTACACCACTCTCTTTGTTTTGTTATATTTTATGCTCATAAGGGGGGTTCACATGGACCAACATGTTGTCCAACATTGCCTGACAACCATCGATGTTTGATCATTTAAACGCAAAACCAACCATGCTGTCCAACTTTGTTGTACCTATGGTTTTCAAAATATTTTGAAAACTGTTCCGATTCCATCAATGTTGTTCAACCATGTTGTTCCATGTGAACCCCCCTATAGAGTCTAACTAATTTAATGTACCTTTTATAAACTTAATTATTCTCTTTCTACATTTTTAATTGTCGCTCGCTGATGATGGTTCCGCAGCCGAGAACCGAAATGCATTAGCGCTAAATAAAAATAAATAAAATATTTTAAACATAAAAGTTTTTTTTTTTTGTTTTTGTGTTTTTTTTATATTTTTATTTTTGTTACAAATTTTACGGTCAATAAAATGGAAAACTTACAATTAATTAAACTGACCACAAACATGGCTTAAATCTTCGCGATTAAGTTGTGAATTAAATTAGTTGACTTTATTTTAAAAATAAATAAATTAAATAAATTTGGTGGCGCAACAGCTCGTGGAGAACCGGGGGCTAGTGAGTAGTCACTAACAACTTTCAACCATTCCTGTGTGTGTGTTGTGGGCAGGAATGGAGAGACCTACATTTTGTATGCGACGGGGTATTGCTTTATTTTAAATAACATCAATTTAACCGTTTATAATAGAAGCAAGGGATAGAAAAAAATAAAAGAACAAATTTAAAATATTTATATAAATTACTCTTGTGGATTGTCACTTAGTAATTGTGTTTTTTTCTTCAATTTGCAAAGTGAGTTCTTACTTGTGGCTATTAATTTGTTACTAGTTATAATCATTTAACTTATATTTTGTAGGTAACTCAAAAGTGAAATAATTCAAACCAAATACCTAGGATATACAGCATGACACAAGAAAGTATTGAATTGTGCTAAGAACTTTTAGAGTGCGCTTCTTTTGCCTTCGAAGTCTTGGACCCTTTAAATGATAGCGATGATGAGAACGAACGATGTGTTGAGCCTCCAGGAATGTTCCGAACCTGCTCTAAGTGTACAAAAAGAAAAGAAAAAAAGAATGTGGATCAAACCATCGAGAAAAAAAGAAACTCCAAAGGTTCTCGTTCATTCTTGAATCAAGTACTTGCAGTGAGTGATCTATCATCTTTTCGCAACTACTTAAGGATGGACGAAACCAAATTCAACATATTGATATTACTATCCCTCATGAAACATTCTATTATTAAGATTTTTAGCAACTGGGGAATCTTATACAAGCATGAATTACCAATCAAAGATTTCTACTTCCAGAATTTGCGGTTAAGTCCCGGAAGTAGGTAACGGGTGATTTTTTAAGAGGTTTAGAACTTTAAAAAAAAAAAAAAACACAAAAAATTCGAAAAAATGAATGAAATATTTATTTGAATCGATAGTTTGAACCTTGCAATTTAATGTTTAAAGATAATTTCATGCAAATGTTGACCGCGGCTGCGTCTCAGGTAGCCCATCCGCTGAGTCCAATTTTGGCATACTCTTTCACACATATCGGCCGGTATCTCACGAATGAATGCATGGATGTTGGCTTCCAGTGCGTCAATCGAAGCGGGCTTGTCCCTATAGACATTAGCCTTGACATACCCCCACAAAAAATAATCTAATGGTGTCAAATCGCACGATCTAGGCGGCCAATTGACCGGCCCGAAACGTGAAATTAACTGTTCACCAAACTCGCCTCGCAATTGCGCCATTGTTTCGCGTGCTGTGTGGCATGTGGCACCGTCTTGTTGAAACCACATATCATGCAAGTCAAGAACTTCCATTTCGGGCAAAAAAAAGTTTGTTATCATCGCTCGGTAGCGTTCACCATTGACAGTAACGCTGCGATTCGCATCATCTTTGAAGAAATATGGCCCAATAATGCCGCCGGCCCATAAACCGCACCAAACAGTGGCTTTTTCGGGATGCATTGGTAGCTGTTGCAATGCTTCTGGCTGATCTTCACTCCAAATGCGGCAATTATGCTTATTTACGTACCCATTCAACCAAAAATGAGCCTCATCGCTGAACACAATTTTTCGATAAAAAAGCATTTCGAACCGAGCACGAATTTTGATAGTAAAATTCAATAATTTGCAAGCGTTGTTCATTTGTAAGACGATCCATGGTTCAATTGCAAACCAAACTGAAGCTGTTTGACAGTGACACAAGGTACTAAACACACGTCAGCTGTCAAAACCAGTGTTGCCAAGACCAAACCAGCTAAAAAATCACCCTTTACATACATTTATGTAGGTTGATTTGGAAGCATTTAAAATAAGATTATTTAAAGGTATGGAGTAGTACTTAGATGTTTAATTCTCAGTTCACTCTGCCATCAAATAAAAATTCTTTCATAGTCTCTCCCTTCTTAAACATTACAACCAAAAACCAATCTAGTCTTGTTTTTATAGGTATGTAACAATAATCTCTCAGTTTCCTAACACTTTTGCTTTAAAAAAGCTGAAGCTGATATTTTTTGGGCTCGCTTGCTCATTTATTTTTATTCGCAATTGCTCAAACTTTTTGACTTCTTTCGGAAAAATCTTGTACCAATTTCTTTACCTGGTAGCCAGACTAACTAGAGTTTCTACATCAGATTGCACGAACTATTGAACTTGCTAAATTTCTCTTCTCACAAACTACTCAGGAATTTTTAATGATATCAGATTAAGTTTCAATTAAAATCGAAATAATTAAATCAATTCATTAAACTGCTTTTTTTATACACAAAAGATTGAATTTTCAATTGGAAGATTAAGGTTGTAAAAATAGGAACATATTTATAAAGTTTCATATAAAGATTCCTGTATCGACACTTCGTGCATGGACGCTTCCAAAAGTTGTGAAGGTTGGTTATGCTGGAAAATTATTTCCACAATATCCATACCTATTGTTGAATCATCGTCATCTGGTGAGGGTGAGCGCGTCTGGAGCTAAATGGCATTGACATTGATCAAGAAAACGAACTTCTATTGCTTTTGGCGTTAAAAGGAGAGATTCTCAGCCTACGGGAGAATTTGTCTTTTTGCACATGCTCCCTTAAGACTGTTTGAATGACCCAAGCTGCCTCTGCTTGAATGTCTTCAGATTGAATCTTGTTTATTTCGGAGATCACTAGCTTGTTGGCCTAGCCCAGAATATTTTTGCTCGCCTTTTAACTTCAAAAGTTCTTTGACATCCTGAACATATTTCCTGATTGAGAGCAAAGCTTTGTCGCCCTAAAAATAGAAAAATATATTTTTTTAGTTAGTTATTTGTTATAATAAAATAAAATAAAGTAAAATAAAATAAAATAAAATAAAATAAAATAAAATAAAAATAACAAAATAAAATAAAATAAAATAAAATAAAATAGTACAAAAATATTTAAATAACAACTATATAATTTTGTATCTTTTATATTTTTGTACCTAACACTTCGGATTGGGATAAAATATCCAATGAATTTGCTGTGCAGTGGCAATTTCCTAACTGGTTTGGGGGCCTTAGATGACAAACATATTAACTTTCGTTCATAATATAAAGATGGCGCATTTTACCATAATTACAAGGGAACCAAAAGCATAATTTTGCTTGCACTTGCTGATGCTGATTGTCGCTTCATATATGTGGACATAGGGTGCAATAGTCGAACCAATGATGCTGGTGTATATGCTCAGAGTAATTTAAAGTAAGTCATCGTCTCATCGACAATCAACTTCCACAAGACAGACCTATTGGAAATGTAAGATTTCTTTCATATATTATAGTTGGGGATAATGCCTATCCTGATTCCTATACAGAATCTTATAATGAAGCCTTTCCCTTATCATACGCATCAAAAGAGAAAAAATAATTTTTGACTATAGCATTTCTCGCACTAGAAATGTCATAGAAAATGCATTTGGGATTTTGGCTAACAGATTTCGAGTTTTTCAAACTATATTTAAAGCTTAGTTAATCATTTCGCTGCCATCGATGCCGACAAGTGCATGGCTCCGTAACTAGTGGCAAGTGCTATCAAAATGTTGCTGCAAGAACAGATCGTCCAAGTTACACAACCAGTAGGTAAGCCTTACATTGAAAGATGAGGATATGTATTGAGCAGATGAAGGGGATCTGAAAACCATGAATAATATTTTTAAAAAAGAAGTAGAATAATGAAAACATCAATTTGATTCTTTATCTAATGCCTGTAGTGTTTCCAAAAACTAACACACCATGGTATGCATCACCCTGGGTTTATTCACACCCAAGTTGTCGAATTTTTATTATTACAAGACTTCTCCAAATCGAACTTGCACATTCATTAATGAACAGGCTAATTATGAACACATTTAATATTTCTTTCCATTCCAGCAATTTGTTGAAATAATATAGTTTTACTTATTTTTCAGTTGCATAGTAATCCTGTAGTTTTTGAAGAGAATCGATGGCCAAAATTAATTTCCTTAAATTGGTCCCACCGAAATATTAAATATAATGATAAAATAAATAAATAAATTGGGTGGCGCAAAACAGCTCGTGGAGAACCAGGGCCTAGTGACTTACAACTCTCAACGTCTCAACCATTCCTATATGCGAGTTCGATGGTAGCAATGGATGGGACCTACAGTTTTTTGCCGAGTCCGAACGGCTGAATGAGAAACACTTTTTCATGACAAGTATACTCTTGGAGGATTTATCAGTTCCTCGCAAGAGGCAGTACCTCGGATAAAACATTCTGTTTTTAGGTGGCAAGGCTGAGAATCGAACCCACACCTTCGGCATGACAGTTCTACGCTCTAACCATCATGCCACGAGGTTCTTCAAATATTATAAATATAATAAATATTTAATTAAATAATATTATTTTTAATAAAAATATTATTATTATATAAATAAATATTATTATTTTAATATATTATATTAACAGGAAAAAACTGTTTTAATAAATTTGCTGTGAGTATTGTATAATCATCAAAATCTCAACAATTTCAATACCTATGTATATATAGATCTACCAATCTAGCATCGATCTCTTCGTCTACAGGGTAGCTGCGGAATTTTCCGTAGAAGGAAAGACATGTTGGGGTCCTTCACAGGACCCAATTCCATCAATTGATATTTTTGTCCAGTATGTTTTATTTTTGAGGGCTCAGAGAACTGCCCCAGTTTTGCTGACAATTGATAAATACTAAAACAAATTAGGATTCGTCTGCTTAGGTGAGCGCTCTGAAATAAAAACTGAGACTGAACAATTATTGTGCACCAATGAAGAATTTTCTTCTTATTTATTTCACAAAAAAAACGTCTTTACTTTTCTTACTACAAACAAAACAATTTATTATTCACCACTGAAATTAATTCATTCATTAAAAACAAACTGTGTCGCTAGTCGCTGCCAGTCAAACATGTGCCTTTTATACTTGTTTGACAAACTCTGGAAATTAGTAGAAGGTTCTGGGGCCTATAACACAATACATAGGTAAAGTGCTTGTTGAACAAGTAAAATTCAACAACTTTTTAAAATGTGTGTAACACGAAACGACAAGCCTAGGAGAACTTAAACAATTGTTTTGGGTTCTTTCAACAAGTGGGAAATTTCATAAATCCATCGTTTCTGTAACTGGAAACAACAAGAGTTCAACGAATAGAGAATAAACTTGTTGAATAGTTGATAAATTTCGACTGACGGTTGCGGACCTGTTCGAAGTCAACAAGTTAGAAATAAACACTTGCAGTAGTGTTTATCAAGTGATGTAATCGGGAAGATTGTTAAAAATTTATTTATTGGTATAATTATTTGATTACAAAATGTTTTAATTTCTATTCTGAATCGAACAATGATAATGAGAATCAAAAATAGACAAACATATTCAAAGAAAAAATTGTTTTTGAAACAGAGCCACATGTGTTTTCCGTGTGTGGTGCCTAAAATGTTGATAACATTTCTGAAAGTCCCTCCTATAAATCATTACTTCATAAGCAAACTAATATTAGTCAAAATTTTGATGTTTTAAGTTAAGTATGTTTACAGAAATTACCGTAAAAAAAATACTTTTATTCTGTCAAATCGGCATAACTTTATCCCTTATACTGACAGCTAAAGAAGGTTAGCGTCATTTTGCAGTTTCGGTAACATGCCTGATTTTTTTCCCAGCAGAATGACATTTCTACAATTTTGTGTCAGTCGTTGGAAAAAGTATATGATAGGTAGGAATTTCCTCGAAAAGTAACACTTTTCGTTTTGTGTCTTTTTACTGCAAAAATTTGATCAAGAAAAACTGCGAATTTCTTTTGATTACTTGAAGAAGTGTCACTTTTCAAATAGTTTGATATTACTTCACTTTTTAGATTCCCTATTAATCAGTTTTGCATTAAGAAGCTATTGGTTACTCTAACAAGAAGTAAGAGTTGTATCAATGCAACAGAATAAAGCCTAAGACTTAATTTATAGATATTTCTAGACAACAATACATTTCAAATAGGCTCAACTTTACACGTAAAATAGCTTTTTATATTTAAATGATTGAACTACTTTACCAAAGATCATTGCAATATTAAAAGTTATTTTATGTGGAAAGTTGGGCCTATTTGAAATTTGTTTTGGCTAAAAATATTGATTAAGTCTTGAGCTTTATTTGTCCATCAAAATAATAAATGATTTTGCTTTCTAAATGTCTGAAAATCAGTCATTTCAATAATGTGTTTCAATGATAGCTATAACTGGCGTCTCAGTTAAAAGCAAAACAGCACTTTTTTTAAACAAATTTTCATTTTTGGTTTCTAAACTTGTAGCTTTTTGATGCAAAATGACACAAGCCTTAAACTTTTTCTTTCCGTAGGGAAATTCATAGTTCCTCTTTCTGAAGCTTTGGTTGGTTTTCTGCTTTAATCCGGCAGATGTCGCTTCTTCGTTTGAGAGTCACTATAATTATAGGTAAGGGTATGTTTGCACAGCGACCGTAAGCTCTATAGTGCCCGTTTGTTTGCTATTCGGAGTTGTTATAGTTCAAATATGAAAGTAATTACAATACTTTTTTTCTAGAACTACTCGCTGATTCTGATAGGATTTTTGCAATGTGTTCCTCAGTACCATGGGTGAATTCTTTTTCAACATCATCTAGACTTGTTGTAGAGTGTAGACGCTATTGCGTTTCCGTGGGATTTTAAGAAATTTAATTGGTTATAAGACCACACTTCTGGTAGGGTGTCACGAAACTTAACGTCAAGCGGGAATAGGGTGATAGGTTAGGTTGTTCCTGTACTGGGAAGAATAAGAAATAGCAATATTTAGAAAAGCTATGAAAATTGATACACTGGGCCAAATTTGTTGGTGCTGTGCTCATTATTTTCCAAATTTCAAAGTTTTTTTTTTATTTTTACGTAATCCGTAATGCTATTGACCGCAATTATAAATCCAAAAATGAATATTGTAAGTTTCTTAAGAAAAATAAAGTTTGACTGAGTCATCTTTTAAAAAAAATATTAAGCTAACTCTGGCACTTTACGAATACGAAGTGCCAAAGTTAGCTTACAGTTAGTAAATTTTAATTTATATTTTATTATATTTTAATTTTTTTTTTTTTTAAGTTTACGCACAGAAAATTATGCTGCAGATTTTATTTTCATCTTTGTGGTTTTCGTTATTTCATCATAGAAGACACGATTCTGAAAATTGCTAGCCACTGAGTTTCCTCATGTGAAAGGGGACCATGCGTAGTGTATAGAACTGGAATGTGTGAATGAGGAAGTTTTCCCAAATGTTAATAACTTGGCGTGCAATGTCGAAAAACCTTGAGTTGCAAGGAAAGGCTTTTCAAGACACTTGATCTGTATTTAATTTAGTATTTCCATTTTCCCCAGTATGATAAGTTTTTCTATTAAAATTCACAGTACAAAGTGCCCTTTCACACGAGGAAACTGAGTTGCCAGCAACTTTTAGTTCCTGGGTGAGAAGGGCAGGAGGAAAGAGGGGCGAACAGAATCTCCCCGGTCGAGGATTTGAGGAGATTTTTTGACATTTCCTTTCACATCTAGGTTTAGGTGTGTTCAACCAATAGATTTTCAAAGGAAATTTCAAAAATTGCCTGGAGATTTGTTCCCTCGTATGAAAGGTACGAGAGATTTTTAAGGAGATTAAAAGAAAACGTCAAAAAAATCTCCAGCAACTTGTTTCTTCGTGTGAAAGGGGACAAACACATACAAAGAAAAGGCTACCAGACAGAAAATGCAAATGCAAACAAATTGTGCAACATAATAATTGAAGCTTTTATTGAGCTGATGCCTTTAGAATTGCCCAAGAAAAGAATACTACATTTCAGAACAAACTGAAAAGCAGGGATTTTTGTATACAGGCATCCATTTTGAAACTGTTTGCTTATCATATCTTCCGTATGTTCTGGGCTTACGGCTGAAAAATTCTGATAAACCGTGAAATAACTGACTTGATTTTCTACTGTGGTACAGCTCACTCCAATTGTTGCTATTGCATTCAAACATTTTTAATGCTAATTATAAATATAACCTCTACAGTTGCAACAACAGCTGATTTAAAATACTTTCTGTATCGACTTAGCGATCAACAATTTGGGATTCCTCCTCTTCTTTCTCTCTCCCTTCATGATCTTGTTCACCTACCTCTTCGTCACGTTGGCTGATTTGTCGACGTCGATCTTTTGACTACGAGTTTTTTCTTTCTAGTTTTTTGTTCTTCCGTGTCCTTAAAAGTTTGTTATGATGCCTTGAAGACGATATTTGTTTGTAGTCTCATTGATGGCAATTTCAAAACGGCGTTTTGAATTACATATTTATAATTTTTTGGAAAAATCTTTTAAGATCAGTTTCCGTATAATTTGAATCTCACCCAAGCAACACATTCTCCTCTTACAGATATCTTTCAGAATTCTTAAATAAAGAGCATTCAACACTGCAAGATAACTTAAAGATGTCTCTAAGACCTAAAAAGGCCCAAAGGGGCGGAGCCAATTGTATGAAGTGAAGAGTTCTAATTAATGTCTTTGTAAGTGCTTATAAAGTGGACTTCTTTTGTTGATGTATTGACGACGTATTCAAGATATTTTAAAGAGGTTTTCAATAGATCTTAAATATCCTCTTAAAAAGGTCTTTAAAATCTCTTTAAAAGTAAACGCGGAAGCGAGAAAAAAATTACTTTTTCTCTTTTACGCATGCATCATGGAAATAAATAATATTTTCTCTTTCACGCATGTAAACATTGAGTTGCATTTTAATGAAATGGAATGAAACTTAAGATGAGTGGTGAAAACATAAGGAATTGTTTTAATTTCATTTATAAGAAGCTCGGCCAAGTTAGTTATTTTAATATGACAGTCTTAACATATTTTGTGAAGCATATCTAGAATGTGTTTCGACATGCGCGATCATATTTACTTTAAAGTCATAGATGCTACCCCCCTAAAAATTCACGCGCTTAAAAAAATAAAGATATTTACATTTTTTTTTCATTTTCTTTCTAGACAAAAAACTCGATACTGAAGTAAAAAAATGTTAATTGCATTTTGTTGGGTTATTATGTTATTTTAAGAGGTCTACACAAAATTATGAAACGAATCTGCGATTATTTAAGCCCAAATTGTCATTTATTATATTTTATACAAAATAGTTTTAGAAATTGAAATCAATAAATATGGCGTGTAAGCGACAGGGTGCCTCTTATATATAAATAGTTACGCAATTATTTATTTTGTTTGTTTCTAAAGCTGCATTTTATTATTTACATAAGTCACAAACAAAAAAGAGAGAGAAAGTTGTCTGAGTGCTGGGACTCATGGTTAATATGTGTAAACATCAACGTTTGTTCTTACTTGCTGTCACGGCCAGCTCTTTAGCTCCAGTGGAAACCCGAAAATTTGCAGTTCAGAATTTTAGTACGGTGGAACGAGAAACAGAGTACACCAATTGATTAATATTACTTACTAGTGTCACGTCTGACGTTCTGGGTCTACTAGAATATTTTTAATTTGGCAGGTGTCAAAATGTGCCAAAACTGTTGATACGGCGGATCGAAAAGCGGAGTACACCAATCGATTTAGGAGGTGGATATTACCTAGTGTCACGCCTGACCTTTGGGGTCCACTAGAATACTTTTAGTTTGACAGGTGTCAAAATGTGCCAAAAGTTTTGGTATGGCGGAATCGAAAAACGGAGTACGCTAATCGATTTAGGAGGTGGATATTACCTAATGTCACGCCTGACGTTCTGATGGGTCCACTGGAACACTTTTAGTTTGACAGGTGTCAAAATGTCAAATCAGTATTCCGAGAATACGCGCTACGAAACGTGCTATACTCCGTAATGTTGCACAGAGGAAAGTCCAAGTTTTGATTACACATCAAAATTAAAGCTATTTTCACCCTTCTGAGTTTCGCAAAATTTTCAGTTTTATTCACATATTATAAACGCTTTTTCTATTATATAAATCTGACCAAAAAGTTTTATAAAATGCGGCTTATAACAATAATGTAGCCATTTGGTCTCAAAATATAACCTATCATGCGTAGCAGATAGACAAACAAACCAAAAAATATACAAATATCAATTAAACATTTAAATAAAAATATTTTAATTTTTTAAAGTGAATGACACCCTGTAAAAAATATACATAAATAAATTAATATTTTTTCCAAATCTCAAAACGTTTTAAAAAGTTCTTAAAAAACTCTTAAAAACGTCTTGGATATAGTCACTCTTCCCCAGAATCAAATCACGCTTAATTACTTCTAAATAAGACACCATTAAGTGGTCATTAATTACTTTTTAGGTCTTAAAAAAACGAAATGTCAAACCAGTATCAATGGCAACAACTGTGTTGAACAAGTGCATAGCAAGACAAGAGGAACTTTATAAACTGATCAGATTATGGTGCAGAAATATGATTGAACTTAGTTTGCTTCCAAGAATAAATTAATGGCAGTTTTTTTTCCATTTATCCCAACAGTTTCTTATATTCAACATTTTTGAAAGATATATTTAACTTCTTATAGTGAGATTTCGTTTCGCTATACAGAAACATAACTTCAAGTTGACAGATAAGAAATCAGTGCAACAATGTCTTTAAAGATATCTGGATGACCTCTTCAAGATGTCTTTGAGAGAGGACGCTAGTAAACTCTTAAAATACTCATATTTTTAAGGAGTTAAAGAGGTTTTGAAGAAGTTTCATAAGAAGATATGAAAAAATAACTTCAAAAAGAGGTCGATAAGATGTCTTCAAGATGTCTTGAGAGAGCAAGCTAGTAAACTCTTAAGATACTCTTATTTTTAAGGAGTTAAAGAGGTTTTGAAGAAGTTTCATAAAGAGATATGGAAAAATAACTTCAAAAAGAGGTCTATAAGATGTCTTTGAGAGAACAAGCTAGTAAACTCTTAAAATACTCTTATTTTTAAGGAATTAAGAAGGTTTTGAAGAAGTTTCATAAAGAGATATGAAAAAATAACTTGAAAAAGATGTCTATAAGGTGTTTTTAAGATGTATTTATAAGTATTGGCTTTAAATTACCTTTTTAGGAGTTCATAAAGTGCTTATTAAGTGCAATGGTATCAAGAAGACTGAACTAAGATGCCATTAAGAGCTGATAAATTTATTTCAAGAACTCTGCAAGAGTTTTTGTGTTGCTTGGGCAGTTATTGACCAAGTCAAAGAAAGATTTTAAACGTGTTGACAAAACGACTAAAATTCTCATTATTAATCGATAACTTTCGTGAAAACAAGGAGTCGATTATGCGGTAATTTACGTTGTCACCATAATGGCCACTCTTAGACCACACACAGAACATAACTTCGTCCCCTGATTGCAAGAACTAGGTAACTCAATTTTATAAATTTCGGAGATAGCAACGTTCATAGATGCCTAACTGCAAGAGGACGATGAAAAGTTTAATTTGTATTTTTTACACTTCAGAAATATTCTATATTTGTCTAGAATAGCAAAAAACAGGGCGGAAAATTTTGAAAACTGTACTAAATAATACCTTTTTTGCCGAGATATTTTAAAAATTGAAAATTGAGTTACCTAGTTCTTGCAATCAGGGGACGACTTGTGAATGTTAAAACAACGACAAAAGACAAATAGATTTTTAATAAAGTTTTGTGATCAAAATATGGAAAGAATTTGTTTCCAAGTTCCAGAAAAAAACACATTAAACTGTCATATCAATAAATCGAAATTAAAAAGTTTGAGAGCAACTTGCTGGGTTAAAAACTTTTGGTACACATATCGTCCTTTCAGAATAAAATGAAGTAAGCGTTCGACCGAAATATGGATTAATTTTTCCATTCTGCTTTTTTTCTGGATACTGAAGACAAAACTTACAAGATTTTCAGCAACTCTTTCACCTCAAAATGAGTTCTTTAATGCTATTAATGAGCTTAAATTGGGCCTAATTGCGTATCTCCTAGTTGGTTGCTGGAACTCCTGAATTGAATTTTAGCTAAATATCTTTCTCTAGAGAAATACAATGTTCCAATCCGGTTTGAAGTTTTGCGACTGTGGAAAGCAATTATAACCTTCAAATCGGGTTCTGATTCCAGTTGATCATCGACAACGTAGATCTTCCAAAGCTGCTCTACTCCATAAGTTTGTTGAACTAGGTAGTTTTCTTCGCTCAATTGCTGCGTCTTTTGTTCCTGAATGAAATAGGGTGAGTTTGAATCTATCTAGTCTTCCGTGTTAATGGGTTGAGGGTGTTCTTGATACTGAAAAGAATAAATACTTATGAAAACAATCATAATTTCTTTAGCGACTATGTCAGGTTTGTCATACATACAAACATCGTTGAACTTTGATCTTTTTGGATGCCCGCATTTTGTATCCATGCCATGGTACTCTTTTCCTTGCACCAGCTGTGCGCTTCCTTGTTGTTAAAGGCGTCAAAGGAGATTGCTCTTTATATGTAGGGTTGCTCAAGTCCTACATTAACATTGAGGGCCTGAGTGTATGATGGAATATAGGATCTCTTTCACAAATAGTCCTGCTTGGACCAACCGTCTAGGCTTCCAGGTGAATCGTGGTTCATGGATCCCATTGCCTGCGCAAAGCCTTTTCTTTCTTCAAATTTAGAGGCCGCATGAGTTTGCTATTTTTTTTTTCTCACTGTTTTAGAACGGCTGAAAGAAGGTATTTGCTATTCTCTATAGTTTGCACTTTTTATAGAAGTAACGAGTAACTTCATTATTTTAAAGCATTTTCCTTGTTTTTTTGTAATTCAACAAGGTTCACAAAGATATTATTTAGTTATTAATTTTATTGAGGCACAACACAATACACGGACAAGAGAAGTTACAATTCACTCCACAGTTTTAAGCAGTTATAAGCCTCACACATAATCTACCATGTGAACACCCCCTTTTGTAGCGTTATAATCTATAATTATCCCTGGTTTTCCAGTTTCTTCATTTATTTGCGCATCAGAGTGTGCATACTAGAAGAAAGAAGATTATTTATATTTTATTTGGCGCAAATGAAGCTAGCGTGCACTTATTTCGGTGACTAAAAAGACCGAATGTTTCTCTACGAACATTTACATAAGTAAATACTTTTGGCAATTCCTTTTTATTTTTTTCGAATTTTTCCAATCACAGTAAACTTGTGATTCTGCATCAAACTGTCGACTAAAGATTCTTTTAAATAAATTATCACAAGTTACATTTCGACCAGATCCATCAATTGTAGAACATAGAACAAAGACTCTTGACAAATGCCTGGGACCCATTGTCAACTTTATATGGTCCTTCAGGTTGTTGTCCTACATAAACTTCGAGACTGCACGTATAAAATTACTTAGCATCTGTGAGTGCATTAGTGCATATATCCTTGTACCATATTTATTTGGCTTCGAGAGAATATACTGTCGGAAGCTACAACGGCCTCTAAATGCTTCTAATTTCTCGTCGATTGTAACAAATGCAGAGTGGCTGAAATATTTTTTAAAATTTGATACAATTTCTTCAAATAGGTCTCTTATTGGAGATAGCTTGTGACGCTGATTACTGGTTTCTTTGTTATCAAATTTGAGACATCTCAGTAGGTGGTAAAATTGACTCCAACTCATTACTAATCAGATAATTTCCGGCGATGAACCATCAGTCCGGAAAAGATCTTTAGCATTAAGCCGATTATTTTTCCTCCCCCCATAAATAATAGAAGACCATGCAAGGCTTGAATTTCATCTTCGTCAACAAGACGACAGTTTCTAGGTCGTTTTAATTCAGGTGAGAACCGCTGAATATGGTTTGTGTGCACCGTAATTATGCGGATAATACTTCAGAATAACAAGTTTCGAAATCTCACCTGGATTGGAATCCAAATCTTCACTTTCTAACCTTTTCGCCCTTATTATTCCTTCTTCGTCCATTGTGCTGACAAAACCTACTTGAATGAATTGAAAACGGATCTTAGAAATGTATGTGTAATACTCAGGAAAATATAAACACCCCTTAAGTAAAATAATATTTTTCACTCAATAATATTCCAAAACAAAAAAATTACTTACCCAAAAATTGTAATACTTATATCCGCGTCGATCTGAGGGACCAAAATCTCACAAAAAAAGAACACGTCTACTCGGCACGTTTGCTTGCGCCCAACTAAACGATGGAGAACACTTTAGCCTAAGAGCCAGGGCTGTCAAAGTACTGCAATTGAAGTATTTGTACTGCTTTTTGAAACTCCGTACTGCCGTACTGCTATGCTAATACGACCAAAGTACTGCTTTTTTGAAAATTTCTTCACAGAACATTTGCAAATCATAATCCTATCCAAAAAGCTTTAAAATAAATAAATTAAAAAAGTCGTAGATTTATTGAACAGAATCTCCGTTACAGTTTTTACGAGTGCATAGTTTTTCGTTGAGGCATTGCCTGCATATCGCAATTAAAAAATTCGAAATTCTGGAACTCTTCAGATTTTCTTTTATGATCCGAAAAAAGGAAGTTTATGGACATTTTGATGTCATTTTAAATGAAATATTCCACACACTTCAAAATGTAGTTTTTCACCCATCTCTCAAGCAATGTTAAATTATATTAATGGATATCTAGCCCAGGAAATTTAGACTTTTAAGTACTTCCACAAAACTCCTACAAAGCTTAATTTTTGTTTTGACTTCTTGAGCTATTTCCAAAACCACCCTAAATTTTGGCTGAAGTAAGAATTTTTGGAGAAGTAAAGGAATGTAAGATTCAGTTTTTTGCTAATTTCACGAAAACTATCAAGTTTTTGGAATGAAATATTGAAGTAAAATTTTTGATTATTCAATTCTATATAAAAAAAAAATACCATGCTTTTTCTTCATACAACCAATAGATTAAGTAAATCATGCAGGATTTTTATGGAGTAGCAAATTTATTCAACAAATTTATTAAAATAGCATTCATCGATCTGCAATATTTCTTGTACTATATGCGTTTGGCTACGTTTTCTCATTATAAACCAAGTTATTGTGGTGTCCAGGCTAAGTAAGGCCACCATCTGGAAAAGGTTTCAATTTATTTAATAACCTTATGGAATTTCATTTAAAAACAAAATGACGAACAGTAGTTTTAGGCAGTAAAATTATCTATAAGCCTATAGGTAGTAATGACGTTACAGTGGGTCAAATTTGGTCTATTAAGGAAGGGAAAGAAAAAAAAATAATTACAATAAATATTGTATGTAGCTCATAAAATTCTCACTATTAATATTAACTTTTTTCCTAAAAGCAACAGATTTTGAGAAAAATGTGCACAAACATAACAAGAGTTTTGTATGTAATGAAAACTTTTTAATAACACCATTGCAGTGCGCTAGAGTTAAATAGGTAATGGGGGCGTATGTGATAATTTTATATTTTACTGCCGTACTGCTGTGTACTGCTATTTTTTTCCTCGAAGTACTGCTTTCTGAAAAAGTGAAACGACAGCCCTGCTAAGAGCCCATAGCAAATTTTTGGGTTTGAAAGTTAACCAAAAATTAAGCTCATGAGACGGAAGCTGTATTGAGGCTTATGGAAAGAAATGGAAATTTATTATTTTTTCAATTTTTTCATATATATTTACATATAGCACACAAAGATCATACGATGACACTTCATCTATACCCTATACGGCTTTTAACCTTTGAACAAAAAACTTAAAAAATATAATATTTTTTACATCACAAAAAGATCACACCAAGAGTTCCGTTCCGTTAACCGAACAAACACACAAACAGACACAGAGAATGGCGAGACACATTTGTTCATTTTCCCTATTTTTTGTCAAGTTTGATCAAAGTCTAGAGTTGATTTTTTTTATAATCTAATACTGGCTAAGCAGAAATTGAATTGTTATAAACTTGATTTGAAGCGAATCTAAGGACAGGGCTGTTAACAGCAAATTCGTTTTTTTTTAATTCCAAGATCTCGAAAGATAACAACCTAATACCTAATAACTCAGGGGTTTATCTTTAAACAAATTACTATTTTATTAAATGGATTACTAATGCAGAAGAAACTTAGTTTCGAGTTTTTTATGAAAATTTGCAACTGAATTTGGTTGTAAAAGCTATGTTTGTCATTCAATTTGTAACCAACGCAAGTCTTAACGATGGAACAATAAGGATCATTGAGAGCAGAACCAATGTCTTCTCCGTTTCACAGATTATATATACAGCACCTTGGTGCATTTGAAAATTGTATCAGATGTTGCAGCATAATAACTTTTATCTTGCAAAATACAAATTTCGCAACAAGTCTCTACAGAGAGTTAGGGCTGCTGATGTTTTGAATGTTGATAGCTCGAAAAACTTCTATTTTTTTATTGGAGTCAATTAGAGCCTTGAATATATTTTTGAAACCGATAGGTTTCATAAAGCTTTAACCTAGAAGCATTTTCCACACCTATTTCTTATAATAAAAGTCGAAACACTGTCAAAATTTTTAAGTTTAAAATGGTTTTAACGTTATTTACCTCACCTCTTGTTTATCTGAGCAAAATTATAGGTATGTTGAAGTTAGATATTTTTTTTGTAGAATAGATTTCTTACATTTTTGTATATTAATATTTTTTATATAACAAAAAATGTTTAAATTGCAGCATCACAACTATACAAAATCCAGCGAAAAATTCTTTAGGGGATATAACGATTTGGACGGCGCCATAAGAAAAAATGCAAGTAGAAAACAATTAAGTAAATGTCACTGTTCGCTTCACAAATAAAGATGTCATTTATAGGAACTAGACAAAATCTATTGTTATACTTTTTTCATTTAGTGGGTTATTTTATGCGTTTTGTTGGTGTAGGGAAAAAGTAGGGATTTTTAGTGTATGCCGTAGGTACTTTTCTTATTTCAATGTACCATCACTGGATGCACTCATTCGGGTCTTCTTCGATACTCTGCTCCACAGCAGCAATAGCGTCTTCGGTGCGCACTATACTGCATCTCTGAGGATGCGCATTATCCACTAGAGTAAACGTGGTGCTATACCGATCCATGGTTGCTCGAATTACCGACTCTGCTGGGCTATTATATCGACCGAATATTGGACGCAGCACGCGATGCGCGAACCGAACCATTATTTTGGTAATAAATTTGCACGATTTGCAAACGTTGTTCAGGCAGGAGTAAGTCTATTCATTACGAAATGGCAAACCAAACTGAGCATAAATCAAGTGACAGCTGTCAAAGTGACCAACTCCGAAAAAAGTATTGCCAGATTGAAAACCACACGTCAAAAAAAAAAACCCTTTACATACTTACTTTCTTAAAAGTTATAAATACAAAAATAGTATCGACTTTGCTGTTTTCCGTAACTTTGCTTTCAGACTTCTGAAATGGGTCTTGGAGGAGATAAGTACAGATTGAATATTAAATATGGATAGGTGTTGCAAGATCCTACGATGTTTGAACAGTAGAACTCTTAAAATGTAAGCACTAGAGCCTTATTAAATACTTAAGCATATAAAATTAAGTGTTTTTATGCAATTTAAAAAAATACCAATTTTTGGCGCCAAATATGGAAAATTTGGTCATAATCAATATTAGGCGTTTTCCTTTGGAGGTGGCGAAGTACTTGCAAGTACTTTGCCAGCTTTTTTCAATGGAACACATCAAACTGCTTTCACATGTAAAATGTATCTACTCGCGCATGAGAGCATGTGCAGTTGGTAGTACTAGATTAGGGTTTTCATCGACTCGTAAGTACTTCGCCACCTCCAAAGGAAAACGGCTATTGTAGAGAGCTCATAAGCTATCTTTCGTTCTCAGAAAATTTTTTGATAAGACAAATAATTTCTAGGAAAAATAAAAAAAATAAAAATTTTGCACGTTCCTGCTGCTAGAGCTTGCCTCTGATTCATAGGGACTTTTTTACACTTTATCATTAGACAAGACTTGTCACACTTAGTGTTACAAGTTTCAAAACTGTTAAATTTTGATGAGGCAAAAACCTTTATTGACTTGACTTGTTGGTTGGGTTGGAAGTCGAGTTTTTTTTTTTGAAAAAGGTAGTTTTATACTTTATCCACTTCATCGTTTAAATTTCTATCGTTGAGTTAAGTTATACATTTTTTCTTAAGCTTTTTTTGTGTGCAAACCCTTTTCTTAGAATGCTCCGTTGACCATAATGCAAGTGTCAGGGTTAGCCTTTCAAAAAAGAAAAAAAAATTTGTTAGCAACTTCGTATTTCTTCTTAGAGCTATAACGTACAAGATCACAATTCTTTTGAATCTCCAATTCACTATTAAAACACTGAAAAAAGGGTCGTCATCGTTGTTGGTATAAATACAAACAAATCCGAGAAGAAATTAAAAACTATGAGAAACGGTAATCCGAGATAATCCCATTTCTCTAGGATTATTGGGTTTGCTGTGGTATCTTGTCTGAGTTATCGATATGGTCTTACGGTCACGTTGCATTGGTCAACTTGGCCTCGGCTATGCTTAATGCTCATCGTCATCATCATGCAACACGAACATAGTGCAGGAATGGGATTCTACTTGTGGATATGCATAGTTATAGCAGGCGCGCGGTGGCGGATAGTAGGTATTGGCATCAGCATCAGCAGCATCATCCATCGACAACATGAGTGCTCCTCATCGAACATCTGGTAATGTGATACAATTTGTAAAGGTATAGAGCTCCAAATGCAATCTCACGATATTGCTTCCACAAGAGTCCAAGAGATGCATGCCACAGATATACAGATATACACATGCATGGATCACTGCGCTGACCATTGTAGACATGAAACACAAATATTTCACAGGAATGAGCGCATTTTGTATGGTTTCGCTTTGTAGAGCTTGATGGTAAGATCCGAATCCGAATCTGAATCCCAGCCTCGTCTCAAGGACATTTTGTCAGTTCGGTAAAATCATCCGGAAGACAGTCGCACGCACGAATCTATATACGCGTGATGGATGGAATTACCAATTTACCGACGTTAATCTAAGGAAAATGGAAAATGCGAGTTTTCTTAGAGAAATCACGAAAATATGTCTTTTTGCCGCACGCCGAAATGTCGTGCACTAATTTTAAATCCTATGTTTTGCATGCCTAAATGTGTACATATGGATATGTGCAGATACCTTCAATTTGTTTAAGTTGCGTTTTATCCATGCGGAAGATTGGACTTTATATATGTTTATTTTGTATTTTTCTTTACGTGAATTGTATGTAATTGGAGAATGGACTAAGTTTCGGTCCGGTTTTTGGCTACAGAAATAAGTGTTGTGACAACCAAGAGAAATCTGTTACAAATGTTTTCAAAGGCTAAAAACACTAAAGTTAAAACATCAGCGGTCTTTGATAGCTTCGAGTTGCGTGTGATATTATACGAATGTGACTTTATTTTGTGTGCGTTGAGATTGGGACTGGAATTTCTTGACCACAAATGGATTTAAATTTTGTTCAGACTAATAGGTTTGTGTAGCAATAGTGAATTGACTTGTATTTCCCCTATATTTGTTGTTTCTATATAATTAAAGAGATCCAATAAAATAAGGTATCAGTTTTTTTATTGCCAGGAAGAGGAAATGCAGAAAAGGCTGTTTAGTGAAAATTCCTATAACTAACACTTTTTTTTGTTTGCTTATTTTTGAAATTTTATTTTTGCTTAATTCACATCATATCTACTATAAGCAACATTTAAAGAACCTGATGTGATTGTCATATTACTTTTTACAAATAAATATGACTTTGAAGAAAACTAACAAAAAAAATAATATTCTTCTGTTTTAGTGGAGCCAATTAATTAAGTTCAAATTAAGAAGTTAAAGGGTACAAAAGCATCTAACTGATAAGTCCAACTGTTGTTCCTAAGCGAAACGGTATGGAGAGTAGAGCTCACTTAAACGTCTTTATTTGAAATTTTACAAATAAAGATAGTTAATAAGTAGGAACCTTGTGACCAAGCTTCTTGCACCTTTATCTATTTAACCAATTTGTGATTTAAACAAATTTTATAGCTAAAAAGAGAGGTAAGGTATAAGATGGGTTTAGTATGCGAGATTTTAATATGCGAGATTTAGGCTAGGACCGCACTTGCGATTTTCAGTCGGTGCGATTAAAAAATCGGTGTCGCAACAAATAATTGCCATGCACGCACTTGCGGCTATCTATCGCGCGATTTTTTAGTCGCAAGAAATAGAACATAAAGCTTTTAATATGAATGCACGCACATGCGTCTATTTAATTTCGCGATAGAAAAAACGCTCAAAAAATAGATCTGGTTCCATTTTTTTAATCGCTGCGATTTTAAAGTCGTATATGTGTGCATTCACATTTAAAACCATGTGTCTCATTTCTTGCGGCTAAATAATCGTACGTTTGAAAATCGCAAGTGCGTGTATAATTTTTTCTAGTTGCGACTACGATTTTTTAGTCGCGCTTTTTTAAATCGCAAGTGCGAGCACAACCATCTAAGTCCGTTTGTTTCATTTTAACTTTCGACAATCGCATCGCCAGAAAAATGGAACAAATTTTCGACTTTTAATCGTCGCGATTTCCAGGTCGCATGTGCGTTCATTCTTATTAAAATTCACGTGTTCTATGTCTAGCGACTAAACAGTCGCGCGATTGAAATCGCAAGTGCGGTCCTAGCCTTAGTTGATACCAGGGGCGGACTGGGGGTCAAAGGGCCTACCGGGACTTTAAGAAAAAGAGCCACAGAATACAATAACTCTCAAAATGGTTAAATATAAAAGTTGATATTTCAGACACTTCTCGAAAGTCATTTTTTTTATATTTATCGATTTTTTAATTAACATATTGATTGATATTTATTGAATTCAAGTACCTATAAGGTATAGTTTTGAATTCTAAGGTTAGAATTTAATTTTCTTAAAACAGCTTTTTTTAGATTATAGCTGCTTCACCTGGCAGTATTTAATTTGAGTTTTTATTCAAGCAAGCATACAAAATTGCAAGGATGTAATATTACATTAATTTTACGACCTTAAGTGGGAGTGACTTTCAGTTTAGTCAAAACAAAATTACGCTAGTCAAAAAAATTATGGGAATTGAGGGAGATATGAAATAAAAAGTATACTAAATGCTCATATTTATAATTTTCAATAATTTGTTAGAAATTATTTTTTTAAGCTTCGGTTATTGTGCAATCACAAGAAATGAAACGCATTAAATATTTTCAAAAAATAAATTGGGGTTGGGTAAGAAATCCCGAATGCAAAAATCTCGAAAAACAAAATCCCGAATGGACAAAATCCCGAATGGACAGAATCCCGAATGGCTAAAATCCCGAATGCCAGAATCCCGAATGCCATAAGCCCGAATGCCAAAATCCCAGTTGGCTTAGTACTTTTTTGAGTCTTAAAAATCGCGCGCGCGATTCTAGCTTTCAAAATATACATTTTGTAATGTTTTGTAAGAATATTATTTATTTTCAATGAATAGTTGGTCAGTTTTTTAACAATTTACTTTTGGAAAAAGTTTATCTACTATCAAATTGATAATTGGTAATCATAATAAGAGTGTGTAGCAACCCAAGCAAATGCTGAGAACAATTTATTTCACAATCCCAAAATCAACTTGTCCAAGTAGGCGATGCGTGTTTTAGAACATTGTCTTCTCATTATTTGTAAAGAGTAGACATAGATTCGTTTGAATAAAATTTAAACTACATAAAAGTTACGATTGGAAACTATTGTTTTTTTTTTAAATCATTAAAGAAGAATTCAATTAATGTATTATATCTCAAGATTTAAAAGTGATTATTTATTTTGAAATTTCTTTTATAGACAATGTCATGATGCCAAGGCGAGCAGAAATCAAAAGCCATACAAAACAGTTTGACTTCTTTGAAATTACTCAATAGTACTAAAAAAGTATTGAAATTCGGAATTCAGTCCCAAATGTTTGCGGGATTTGTTGTCATTCGAGATTTTCATTTTTTGCTTTCGGGATTTTGGCATTCGGGATTTTGTACCCTTCCCAATAAATTGATGTCGAATTTTGTTCAATTTTTTTTCTCGAGTGAATCAAATAAATTATTTAGCTTTAATTTCACAATTTTTCACTGTAGCATGATTTTTCTGATTGAAATGTTTGATATTGAATGCAAAAATAAAGGCTGGTGCTTTTGATCACCAATATCTCGGCACTTTCAAAAATTTAAATTAAATAAGGTAACGGGTGATTTTTTAAGAGGTTTAGAACTTTAAAAAAAAAAAACACAAACAATTCGAAAAAATGAATGAAATATTTATTTGAATCGATAGTTTGAACCTTGCAATTTAATGTTTAAAGATAATTTCATGCAAATGTTGACCGCGGCTGCGTCTCAGGTAGCCCATCCGCTGAGTCCAATTTTGGCATAATCTTTCACACATATCGGCCGGTATCTCACGAATGAATGCATGGATGTTGGCTTCCAGTGCGTCAATCGAAGCGGGCTTGTCCCTATAGACATTAGCCTTGACATACCCCCACAAAAAATAATCTAATAGTGTCAAATCGCACGATCTAGGCGGCCAATTGACCGGCCCGAAACGTGAAATTAACTGTTCACCAAACTCGCCTCGCAATTGCGCCATTGTTTCGCGTGCTGTGTGGCATGTGGCACCGTCTTGTTGAAACCACATATCATGCAAGTTAAGAACTTCCATTTCGGGCAAAAAAAAGTTTGTTATCATCGCTCGGTAGCGTTCACCATTGACAGTAACGCTGCGATTCGCATCATCTTTGAAGAAATATGGCCCAATAATGCCGCCGGCCCATAAACCGCACCAAACAGTGGCTTTTTCGGGATGCATTGGTAGCTGTTGCAATGCTTCTGGCTGATCTTCACTCCAAATGCGGCAATTATGCTTATTTACGTACCCATTCAACCAAAAATGAGCCTCATCGCTGAACACAATTTTTCGATAAAAAAGCGGATCCTCGGCCAGCTTTCCAAGAGCCCATTCACCGAAAATTCGGCGTTGTGGTAGGTCGGCTGGCTTTAGTTCTTCCACCAGCTGTATCTTAAAAGGCTTTACGCCCAAATCCTTCCGCAAAATTTTCCACGTAGTGCTGTAACAAAGGCCTAACTGCTGGGAACGGCGCCGAATCGACATTTCGCGGTCTTCTGTCACACTAGCTGATACGGCCGCAATATTTTCTTCACTACGCACAGTACGTAAACGTGTTGGTGGTTTAATGTCCAACAAATGAAATTTGGTGCGAAATTTGGTCACAATCTTCCGAATAGACTGCTCAGAAGGTCGAGAATGCCGACCATAAAATGGAAGCAGCGCGCGATGAACATTTCGAACCGAGCACGAATTTTGATAGTAAAATTCAATAATTTGCAAGCGTTGTTCATTTGTAAGACGATCCATGGTTAAATTGCAAACCAAACTGAAGCTGTTTGACAGTGACACAAGGTACTAAACACACGTCAGCTGTCAAAACCAGTGTTGCCAAAACCAAACCAGCTAAAAAATCACCCGTTACTTTAAGAACTATTTCTCCAGTAACAGTAGCTGTGATTAATAAAAATAACAAACAAATATTTTAGTAATCCATTTGTAAATTTTCAATTATTGAACAATCCAAATCTTAGGCCAAGTATGTTCACACCCCGTCAACTTTAATCAATGATTATTCTAGTTGATTATCATTGTTGTTCAGCAAAATTTTCAACAGAAAATCTATAATTTGAGCACTTTATTTGAGAAATCACTTATTTGCTGATTCTGTTTGATAAGTAGAATTTAATCAAAGATTTCCTGAAATTTCTTTTGCTCATCATTGGTTAAGACGATGTGCTTTTTTGCAAAGGCCTTAGATACAATTTATAGAAAAACCACAACGTGGACAAAATTTTATCACTATGTATCACAAAATGCCAGCACTACCTTCACTTCTAAATGTCCGTGTTCTTTTGCACACAAAATTTTACTTTCTAAAATTGATTACTTCTAACAATTGATTTGACAGATATACTGGAAAATTTGAAGATGATTATTTCAAAAACCATGTTCAAGCTGAAATTTGTGTGAATAAAAGCTCAATGATAATCCCAGATTCATAACTATGGATTAAACAGAATCAGTGATAATCTAGTTGCAGATCTTACCCACTGTGAACAAACTGGCCCTATGCTAGACCAAGAACCAAAGCAAAAAGAGTAGGTTCATAATGCAATCAACCACCTAATTGATTTTTGTTCGAAAATGTTGACGGGTGCCCCCGAATGTTAATCCAAGTTGGCGAGCATCAGCCAATCACGTTTTATCAAATATCTCGTGAATCGTGAACCGACAAAAGGAGTATTATTTTATTCTTAGTTTTTGAGAAATAAAAAAAAATGAAAGGTACCTTCTCCCAAAAAAAGATTTTATAATATATCGTACTTCTTTGTCTTTGCATATTATAAACTTAACAAAACAAACAAGAAATTGGAAAAAGTACCTTCCGTTACCTTTTTCTATTTTCTCAAAAACTAAGAAAAAGAATATATAAATTAAAAGTGGTGCTTAACTACACAAAATTTTGAAATAACAATCAACTTGAAAAAAAGTTCACAATTTTTTCAAAAATATTGACTTTCAAATTTAATTTCTCAAAAACTTTCCACTAAAAAAACTTGATTCAAAAAATAAATAAAAGAATAGAATATTAGTTTTCAAAAAAAAAAGAAGAAAATATCAGAAAAAAAGGCTCTTGGCCTGTTAATTCAACATCTACTTAATTAACAAACATTGACCAGGCTTTTATTTATTTTAAAATTTTTTTTAACTAACTTCTCTTTTTTGACAGTGAACTCAACGGATATTAGTATTGCGGTTTCAAGGTGATCTTTCGTCATGATATTTCTCCATCGATTTTTGATGTATTTAAAATTTGAAAATGATCTTTTGCAAGCAACTTGTATACATGAAAATGTCAGCATCAAATTATATGCTGGTAAAAGCTTTTTGTACCTTTTTGCGTCAAAATAATACCGTCGCAAGACATTGAAGCAGCATTTTGCGCAATCTCCACAGTGTTCTTGTTTCTTGACGTTCGTCCTCTGCCTCATCATTAGCCCCATTTTATTATTCACATGATCTGATCCGGATCAATTTTTAACAAGTAATTGCAAAAGCAACATGGGATCCTGCTTTTTATCTGGATCTATTTCAGTGATCCAAAAATTGCTATGTGAATTTTCTCAGTAGCGCAAAGAAAAGAGGCAACGCATGAAACATAAACAAACTTAAGGCAAAAAGAGAAGCTATTTAACACTCCTGTCACAATGATCCTGTTGTTTTATTTATCATGATCTGATCCGGATCAGATAAAATACGGCAATTAATTCTCATCTTTTCAATTCAGATTATGCACTTAACTTTCAGACATTTTAAAGTACTCATCATTGAGAGCCATTTTTATTTATTTTTATTTTGCATATTTAGTTTTTTGGAACTGTAAAATTTTTCTATAAACTTTTGAATAACTAAAGATCTGTTTTGGATGAATCCCAAGATTCATAGAGTTAACCAACCAAATTCTTGGGGCCTCCAGGGATCCGAAGAGACAACCAAGCGAGTTCCTGGGGCCTTCAGAAATCCGTAGCGGCCACCAACCGAGTTCTAGGGGTTTCCAAAGATGAATAGAGGCCATCAACCGATTTATGGGGGCCTCCAGAGATCTGTAGAGGTCACCAACCGAGGTCTGGAGGCCTCCAGAGATCCGTAGAGGCCACCAAACGAGATCTGGGGGCCTCAAAAGATCCGTAGAACTAACCGAGTTCTGGTGACCTCCAGAGATCCGAAGAGACAACCAACCGAGTTCTTGGGGCCTCCAGAGATCCGTATAGGCCACCAACCGAGTTCTAGAGGTTCCCAAAGATTTGAAGAGGCCACCAACCGATTTCTGGGGGCCTCCAGAGATCTGTAGAGGCCACCAACCGAGGTCTGGAGGCCTCCAGAGATCCGTAGAGGCCACCAAACGAGATCTGGAGGTCTCCAGAGATCCGTAGAGGCCACCAACCAAGGTCTGGAGGTCTCCAGAGATCCGTAGAGGCCACCAACCGAGGTCTGGAGGCCTCCAGAGATCCGTAGAGGCCACCGAACGAGATCTGGGGGCGTCCAAAGTTCCGTAGAGGCCACTTACCGAATTCTGGTGGCCTCCAGAGATCCGAAGAGACAACCAACCGAGTTCTTAGGGCCTCCAGAGATCCGTATAGGCCACCAACCGAGTTCTAGAGGTTCCCAAAGATTTGTAGGAGCCACCAACCGATTTCTGGGGGCCTCCAGAGATCTGTAGAGGCCACCAACCGAGGTCTGGAGGCCTCCAGAGATCCGTAGAGGCCACCAAACGAGATCTGGAGGTCTCCAGAGATCCGTAGAGGCCACCAACCAAGGTCTGGAGGTCTCCAGAGATCCGTAGAGGCCACCAACCGAGGTCTGGAGGCCTCCAAAGATCCGTAGAGGCCACCAAACTAGATCTGGGGGCCTCCAAAGATCCGTAGAAGCAACTAACCGAGTTCTGGTGGCCTCCAGAGATCCGTAGAGGCCACCAACCGAGGTCTGGGGTCCTCCAGAGATCTGTAGAGGCCACCAACCGAGATCTAGAGGCCTCCAGATATCCGTAGAAGCCACCAACCGAGGTTTGGAGGCCTCCAGAGATCCGTAGAGGCAACCAACCGAGGTCTGGAAGCCTCCAAAGATCGGTAGAGACCACCAACTGAGTTCTGGGGGCCTCCAAAGATCCTTTGCTTGTCCGGGGGCCCACCGGGCAAAATCCCGGTTGCCCGGTGGCCCAGTCCGCCCCTGGTTGATACTTTCATATCCGGGTCCAAATGAAGGTCGCAGCCTGAGAGATAGCAGCTTTTCATCCTCTACGATCCTGTGTACGCTGCTTTCAGTCATCTTGACCAAGATTTCTGGCATTCGTCGATAGCTTGGTCCTTAAACCGGAGGATCGGTCTTCTTCGTCCTCTTAAACATAGAGTCTGTAATTCAACGACTCTATGGGCTGGAGTATTATTGTTCATTCGTTTGATGTGGTCGACGTGTTTTGATTTTCTTGACTATATCCACATCTTGATATAGCTTATTGAGTTTGCAGTTCTATCTTTTCCGCTACAGTGTGGGGCTGACCAAGGCCTAAACCAATAAGCTTCTTCCAGCCGGCTCGGTTTCTACCTAGTTGTCTCCAGTTTCGCACGCGAAGTTGGTTGAGATCCTCTGCCACTTGCGTGGTGCACCTGTTACGCTGTTCTCTTCTACTGCGCTGTCCCACGGGGTTGGATTCAGACTTTCCATGTCGGAGCATTGATGTCCATTCGCTCTAGGTGACCAAGCTATCTCGTTGGCTTTTAACTTTTGTGGCTTGGTCGATGTAGCTCTACAGTACCGTTCTTCTTCTTCTCTTATCCCTATCCATGCAGGTAGGACAAAATATAACCCAGAAAATTTTCCTCTCAAAACAGCCTAAAGCTTTCTCATCCACCGTGAGATAGTGTCCATGTCCATGCCTCTGCACCATACATCAGAGACCGGAGGATAAGCTTCTTATACAAGGAATTTTGAGTTGCTCGAGAGAGAACTTTGCTTCTCAATTGCCTTCTTATATTAATTCGTTTGATCTCAGCACTTGTATCGTTCGCAGAGTTTATAGTGGAGCCTAGATAGACAGTCTCTGAACACCTAATTATTGCTGTCTATAGTAACGTTCTGTCCGAGACGTGTCGGTGTTGGGTGTTCTTTCTTGTTGGTAGCATATGCTTGGTCTTGTCTTTATTCACCGTTAAACTAATCGATTATGTCAATATCGTAAGCGTAAGCGAGTAAATTGACGAACTTTTGAAAGATTGTGCGGCTAGTTTTGACGTGAGAGTCTTCCACTATTCTTTCAAGAACGATGTTGAAGAATTCGCATGAAAGTGCGTCGCCATGTTTGAAAAATTTTTTTGACATCAAAGGCATCAGTGAGGTCTTCTTTCGTCATCCTGCACACACGGACGAGTTTAGCAGGGATGCCAAAACTAGACATTGCTCTATATAGCTCTTCTTTATAAAGATGCTGTCATACATGGCCTTAAAATCGATGAAAAGGTGTGGGGTCTCGATTTGAAACTCTTGGGTTTTTTCCAAGATCTGCCGAAGTGGCAGTCGATGGTGGACTTTTCTGGCCCAAAGCCTCACTGATATGGATCTATCAGGTTTTTGACGAATGGCTTCATGCGTTCACAAAGTACAGCATAAAAGATCTTGTGTGATATTACAGAGACTCGTCTGTAGTTGGTGCAGTCCAGAGGGTCACCTTTCTTTAGGATCTGGCAAATACTGTTGAGGTTCCATTCATCGGACATACGGGAATGTTTTTCTTTGACCATATATTGCAGATTTGCTGGTGCTTATCCTAACCAATTCATCGCCAGCCGCTTTGAATAGCTCCGCCGCAAGGCTATCAGTTCCAGCTGCTTTATTAGGCTTAAGTTAAGATATAGCAATCTCCACTTCATTGAGATCGAGTGGACGCAATTGCTGACCTACGTCGTCTTGGCTGAATGGTGCAATCTGCATGGCTGCGGAATTCGGCTCATCATCGGCGTTATACAATTTGCAGAAATAGTTTTTCCATATCCCCAGCACTGACTGCGATTCTACTACGATGTTCCCCTGATCGCCCTTGCAGGCTTCGGTTCGGGCCTTGTATAATCCTGCGAGGCTCTTATTACTTTTTGATAAAACTTCCGGACTTCATCCCTGCCATGGCATCAATTTATTTTCCGATCGCTTGATTCTCACGCTCTTTCTTTTTCCTTCTGGGGTCAACGTCCCACTGTAAAAAAAGTAGTCAGTTTTATTTTGAAATCTGAAATGATGTCGTTCGGGGGATCAGTGTTTATCCCGAGCTATGTAGGTGAACTACTTTGAAGTTTTTGTTATCAACATGACCTAGCTGGTCGACAGATCTTTCATTGTTTATTCATATTATGTTTTTGGCCTTGACGCTTTGAACTCATTTACTTGAAGAGCAACAAGTTTTGCCTATTCTTCAATTGCCGTGAAAGCCCCTATAATAGTCCATTGAGAGCGGCTGATGATATAATCGGCGTACCCTGAAGGGTGGACAGATACGTTGAAAAGAGTGCCTTCAGTGTTGACGGCTGTCCTGTATACTATTTGCTCCAGATCGAGATTGAAGAAGGTCGAAACCCTGTGCATGTTCGGAATAGTTCAGAAGATCATTTCCCAGTAGTTGCACATTACATCGTGTATTTTCCAATATCTCGTAACACAACTGGATCAGTTTTCCCGGAATCCCAAGTTCAGCAATCACATTGAAGAGCTTCTGGCAATGAATGCTATCATACAGCCACACTGTTACTTGCCGATTGTAGGGTTGCAGAACGAGTTAAAACGTTCACACAGTACGTTAGATACGATCTTGTATGTTACGTTTATCAGGGATATGCATCGATAGTTCTTGCAGGATATAGGATTGCTTTTTTGTATATGGGACATATGGAGCTAATAGACCAGTCATCAGGCATGCTTCCTTCTACCCAGACTTAATGTTGATGCATGCACCGTTTCAACACATCCCTTCCGTGATTGAAGAGATCCGCTGATAAACCAGCAGATCCGGCGGCCTTGTTGTTATTGAGCTTCTTTTAAGGTAAGTCTACCTCTTCTATACTGGTTGTTGGAACTGGGTCTTCATAGACTGGAGTTAGGTTCGCTTCTCGTCCCATTTGTCACCTTTTTTAACTGTACAGCGTACACATTCATCATCATTATTGTGGTTTCGGCTGCCTCTTTGATGATATCGCGATACTGAGACCACTGGTTGCTGACGTCATTGTATATATAAACTCTATATATTATTCTCATGAAGCCTAAACACTCGTGGAAATCTAGAGGCCACATGCAATATTTATTTCAGTTAAGAGATCTCGGTGCCCTCAACGGTCACATGTAATAATAAAATATGATGTTACATGAGAATATTATAAAGTTTATATGCAATGCTGGCGTGTCTGTGGCTGGTGAATGCACAGCAGAGAGCTTCTCGCTCAGATGCTCACTGTTTGTGGCTTTGATAACTCAAGGTATGCTAAGGCGACCAACATAGAATTCCTTCCTTAGGGCGGTTCGTTGTTTGTTTTCATTTGACAGTCCAGCTCTTAACCTTGCTAGGACAAGAAAATGGTCACATTCGAGATTTGCCCCTGGAAAAGTTCGCACGTCTGAGATGTTAGAGGCGTGTTTTCCGTAGATTAGCACATGGTCGATTTGCTTGCCGTATCGGCCGTTTGGGGAGCACCTGGTTGCTTTGTGGATTCGTAAGTAGTCGGGGTAACCTAGTGCTACTTATGACCGTAACCGTACAACGAGCGTCTAAGAAGTCTATTAGTCGGAGGCCATTATTATTTGTCTCTGCCTGGAGGATGTGCTTACTTACTTATCCGTAGAAGTTGTTTTCCTTCTTAATTTGAGCTGGGCAGGGTCCATAAATTCTGTCCAGGAGGTCGCAAAACCTAATCCTTGAAAGAGCTTTCAACTCCATTATGAGGGGTGTGGGCACATATTAGGCTTATGTATAATTTGGAAAGTGGCTTTGACGCGGAACACAGCCAGGCGATAATTTATCTGTTTAAAGTCGATAACTTTACTTCTTAACCGATTTCCCATGACAAATACGCATGCTTACATGTGTAGTCTTTCATCACAGCTAAAATAAATTTCGAAAATTTTGTCTTTTCTTTTCATCATACCTGGGGCCTGTACCACAAAACAACAAGTGTGCTTTAACAAGCAAATATTAACAATTAACAATATTTTCTGTACCACAAAAACATAAGTTAACAATCATCTTAACAATATATAATAAGTGAAAAATTTGATGGATTCTTGTGTTCTGTACCACAAAACGACAATTGTTAAGAATGAATAAGATGCGTTTACCTCTAAGCAACCGAACTACCTTTCTAACAAGTGGTTTCTAAATATGCAGAGTCAACAAGATAGTTAATTTCTGTACCACAAAACTTTTCGCTTTTATAGTTAACAAGTAAAATTTCCCTTAAAACTTGTTAACTGCGTTATTAAAGAAAAAAAAGTTTGAAGTATTATATTCTATTTGCTTTTTTTGCGCAAAGTAACGATATTTAACAAATTTTAAATTAAAAAGGTGATACGTATTTTTAAATTAACGTTAGGTTAAATTACAGTTTGAGAACGTCTGTTTTAATTTATATTTAAGTTCTGCATTAAAACATTAAAAAAAATCCTTTTTTTCAAAAGCAATGCTTACATAAGCTGAGCATGCACAAAAAATAATTAACTCACCAACAAGTATTCTCATAGCAAAGTAAGCAAGTAATGTGAGTTCTGTATACAATGAAATAGGATTTTGGTGCTTTTTCTGATAAATTAACAAAATGTTACAAAATTGAAAAGTTGAGAGGTATTTTTGAATTGGCGCAAAGTTTGAATTTTGTCCCAAAGAAAAAAGATTGGACATAATACGAGATATTTTTTTAGCAAAATTGCAGGAAGTAGGTTAGGTTAGGTTAGGTTAGGTGGGGTGATGATCCGGCAAGCCGAAAACATCTCACTCGGATCTCAATGGATCCATTGTGCTCCCCGGGATGTGAGAAATGTAGGAATAGGAGGGAAAGAGGAGGGATTTAGTGGAAGTTTTGGGAATGGGGTGCCTCCCTGAACCATCCTGTGCTTTGAATGAATTTCAGGATGTTTTTCAGTGGCAAAAGAGAGACGTCGCCCAGTTCGTCGAAGAAATATTCTCCGAGGGCTGCTTTTCTTGTTCTGGCTAGGCTGGGGCATTCACAGAGGAAGTGAGACGAGCCCTCCTCCACCTCTTCGTCCTGACACCCTCTGCATAAGTCAGATGTGCCGATGCCCATTCTGCTCATGTGGGTTCCCATTGAGTTGTGACCCGTAAGGATTCCAACCAAGAGAGACAATTGAGGTCTGCTTAGCTTAAGTAAGTACTCTGTTTTGTTCTTTGAAATATCTGGCCAAAGATTCCTTGAAACCCGACAGGTGTCAATTATTGACCATCTATCGTTAGCGGCCTTGAGGAAGCTTTGGTGAATTCTACTCTTTTCTTGCTCCAGTGGCATAAGTACCCAAGGTACAGTTTGGCTCGGTTCAAGTAGCGAACCGTTTTTGGCCAATTCATCAGCCATTTCGTTACCATAAATGTCACGGTGACCAGGGACCCATCGAAGAGTGACTGAATTTGTTTCGCCAAGTAATCTCAATTCACTACGGCATCGATCAACTAGTTTTGACTTCGTGACAATTGACGAAATGGCTCTGATTGCCGCCTGGCTGTCTATGAAGATATCAATGTTTTTGTTCGTTAGTTCGCATATTGATAGGCATTTTGCAGCCTCGCAAACTGCAAGTACTTCCGCTTGGAAAACGCTGCAGAAGTTTGGGAGCTTCAATGACCTATTTATGGGTGGATTGTCTGAGAAGATACCTGACCCAACCCCTGTGTCTGTTTTGGAACCGTCAGTAAAGACCGATACATGATTTGACCCGGTTTTCCTTCCATAATTCCCTATCTATGTACGGTGAAATATAGTCCGTTTGAATGTCTGTGTCAGTGAAGTTCATTATAGTTCTGTGACCATAGTGGCCCTTTTTCCAATTTGTACACTCTTTAAGTCGTAAAGCACTTTTGGCCGCCAAGTCCTTCGTGAACAGATCGAGTGGGGCAAGTGAAAGGAAAGTTTCTAGGGCTGCGGTTGGCGTGGTTCTCATGGCACTAGTTGTGCCTATACATGCCAGTCTCTGAATTTTTGTCATGGCCTTAAGATTGGTTGCCTTTTCCAAGGCTGGCCACCAAACCAAACACGCGTACGTCAGGATAGGCCTTATAATGGCTGTGTACATCCAATGAATGGTTTTGGGGCTGGGTCCCCATCTCTTGCCGAAAATTCTACTGCATGTGTAGAAGGCTATTGCAGCTTTTTTTTCTCTTTCTTTTATGTTCTCTTTCCAGTTAAGTTTACGATCGATAATTAAACCAAGATATTTGGCCGTACCAGTTATATGGAGCGGCGTCCCATTTATGGTGGGGGGATTTATGTTTGGAATATTTCGTTTTCTCGTAAACAGAACCAATTCCGTTTTTAGTGGGTTGACATTAAGTCCGCAGCTACTGGCCCGGTGACGTGAAATAACGCCAAACGAAATATAGCCAAATTTTGAATTTGGCCTTATTTCCATCTCAAAAACGAAATAACGCCAATTTGGTTTTATTTCTTATGTCCGATGGAAATAACACCAAAAAAATAATTGAAATAAAACCAAATCTATCTCAACCAGTTTTTCGGCCTTATTGCAATGCGAAAATAGAACTAAGGCCAAATATTTCTTGAGAATCGTTATTTCATTAATTGATTAAATACATGTTCCTTAAATGCAAAAGCAACTTTTCATTCACCCAACCTCGCACTCACTCCAAATCCTATAGCGAGCCCAAGCAGGGGGGTTGCAGGGGGGCAGCATGCCCCCCCATACGTAACTCACTGTTTATCCGTGAATTTTAAAATTTCAAAAACCAAATAAAGGAGGGGTTTATTAGGTTTGTGAAACTTAAAAGTTCGCGAATAAACAGTGAGGTATGTTTGGGGGGGCATGCTGCCCCCCTGCAACCCCCCTGCTTGGGCTCACTATAAGATTTGGGGTGGGTGCGAGGTTGGTTGTATGCAATGTTTCTTTTGCATTTAAATTATCTGGAAACTTTGAATTTATCCTACCATTAAACTTCTTTTCATTAGCCTCCTCATGTCAGGAAAAAAAAATTTCAGTTTGGGCAGAATTAGATATTTGAAAATATGAAATAAGTTAAAAACGAAATAAAGCCAAATTGGTCTTATTTCGGTTTCATGAATGAAATAAAACCAAATTTAAAATTTGGTCTTATTTCGGTTTTGAAAACGTAATAAGACCAAATTTTTGAATTTCGGCTTTATTTCGTTTGGCGTTATTTCACGTCACCTACTGGCCCAATTACTGAGCTTGTCAAGGGCTGTTTGTAGAAGCTCACACAGAGTGGGAACAAATTTCCCTGACGCCATTATAACAATATCATGAGCGTACGCCACGACCTTAACGCCGCTTTGCCCTAATTTAACTAAGATCTGGTTTACAACAAGAAGCCAGAGCAGAGGAGATAAGACTCCTCCCTGTGGCGTACCTCTACACGTCCTAACTTTAAGTTTGCTACTACCCATTTCTGCATTAACAATTCTAGTCTGAAGCATGGAGTCAATCCAGTTTGACAACATCGGATCAATGCTGACAGATTCAAGGGCTTGTCGAATTGCTCCATTTTCAACGTTGTTGAAGGCCCCTTCAATGTCAAGGAATGCTCCTAAGGTAAATTCTTTAAAGTGAATTGATTTCTCAATCGTGCCGACCACTTCATGAAGTGCCGTCTCAACAGATTTGCCCTTCATGTATGCATGTTGGGCCTGTGAGAGAACACTATCATTTAGCATTAGGCGAATGTGCGTTTCTATCAGCCTTTCTAAGGTTTTAAGAAGAAAGGAGGATAGGCTAATTGGTCTAAAATCTTTCGGTTCAGTGTGAGTGGGCTTGCCAGCTTTCGGAATGAGTATGACATTAAGTTCCCTCCAACTAGATGGAATATAATTGATGTTTAAACACCCTTTGAATATTTCCACCAGTAGCGGTACAATTACGTCTTTAGAGCTTTGGAGCATAATTGGAATTATTCCATCAGGCCCTGCAGACTTGTACGCTGAGAAGGAGTCTATGGCCCAGGACACCTTAGGGCTGTCTATAATTTGACTGCCAATACTAGAAGTCTGGCTTATGTTGGGGCCCCTATCCATAAGATATGCATCAAAAGTACATCCAGGGAAGTGGGTGCTCATAAGCGACTCTAAGGTTTCAAAGCAGGAATCAGTCCAGGTTCCATCCGGTCTTTTAAGAAAGCCAGGAGGTGTGTGGACCTTTGACATGACTTTCCTGAGCCTAGCAGCGTCATTAGTAGACTCTATGTCTGTACAGAACTTCCGCCAGGCTGCTCTTTTCGCATACGTCGTTCTATTCTTATATTCGTTTTTGCTGATCCTGAAAATATCCCAGTCAGCAGGTTCATTACTATATTTTGCTCTATTATAAAGCCTCCTACATTTCTTCCTTAGGGTGGCCAGCTCCTTAGACCACCAAACGGGGTTGAGTTTGCCTTTCCCTTTGGTAATGGGGCAAGAACTTTCGAAAGCACTGTGAATAGCTGACGTCAGTTCATTAACATGTTTTTCAATATCCGAAGAGCTTAAAACAGGTACAATGATTTCAGAACGGCCCAAGGAAGCGGCCAATCTTTCGTTGAAGGCTACCCAGTTTGTCTTTCTGGGGTTTCTGTAGGGCTTTGTGATTTCTGTTTTGTATTCTACTTGGAATGTTATCATTCTATGGTCTGAGAATGTAACATTACTCGAGACTTTCCAATTACTGACCGCAATGGAATCAGAATTGGTGGAAAGTGTCACATCGAGCACTTCTCTTCTATTTCTTGTAATGAATGTTGGTTCATTACCTCTATTTAAGATCAAAATGTTTTTCTTTATAATATAATCAAAAAGTGACTCACCCCTTGCGTTTGTATCCGTGCTCCCCCACTGAATGTGATGAGCATTAGCATCGCAGCATACGAGAAGATCCCAGCCATTCTTACCTGAAGCTGTTACCATATCATCAAAGGCAGTTGACGGCGGAGGGCCCGGTTCATCTCCTGGCATGTAAATGGAGGCTAAGATCAGGGGCGGGGGCGGGGCCCCTTTTCTCTCACACTTCACTGTCGTCATGTCTGCGCTACAATGGGAAGATAGGAGGAAGCGATTTATAGTTTTTTTCGCCACTATGCAACTACGATAATTACCTTCGGTAGGCCCTTTGTTAAAGTATGTTATATAGTCCTTGGACATGAGTCCGCAGATCCTGCCACTGTTGACCCAGGGCTCTTGAACAAGGGCTATATCTATATTCTCCTTTGCCAGGAAGGAGATTAAGGTGGCCGAGGCCAACTTACTGTGCTGTAGGTTGATTTGCAGCACCTTCATCATCATTTTTGTTGTTTATTTTTTGGTTGGCTACCGGCCGCACCTTAACCTCATTAATCCCCACTCTTAATTTGAAGCCTCTCGATGGAAGCTTTGCCATCGTCTCGCTGTTCAGCATCAGAATAGCTTCCTGGCCTATTTTTGTAGGCGCTTCCAACTTGAGGATCTGCCAGTTGCTGCTAGGGAAGTCGGGATTTTGTGCCCGCAGGAGGTTCCCCAACAATTCTTTTGTCATGCCTGGGCCCGGTACATTTATCCGGACTTTTGGTCTGGTGGGAAGGTCACTTTTGAAGGCAACTCCTAATCTTACCCCTTCAAGTAACCCCTCCATACCATTGACGGTGGCTTGAAGCCATTTCAGCGTTGGTTCATCACTACAGGAAAGGATTTTGAATCCTTTAATGGTCGACAGTGGCCCGAAAGTTGGCACGAACCCGGTGAAGGCAAGGATCTCGTTGTTTATACACTCGAGAAGCCTTACCTTCACCCGAGCCCACTGCTCGCTGGTTAGCAGCTTTTCGGTGCTCCCCTCATTTATTACCGCCACCTGAAGGCTCTCAGCTACAACGTCAGCAAGAGTAGCGGCCGTCTTTGGCTTCTTATTGACGTTCGTTGGCGGGGGTGTCGAGTCATTGTGCCTGGTCCTCTTTCTTTGACTGCTGGTTTCAGTATGCTCGACCCTTAAGTGCTTTGGACATTTGCCTGGTCCCACTCTAGGATTACTGCCAACAGCCAAACTGGACGAAGAGGCACCCTGATTCGCAGGTTGGTCTTTCATTGGTCTGGGTAGGCCCTGTTTGGGCTCGACTGGTGTCTTGTTCTTTGGCTCCGTCTTGGCAAGAAGCTTTCGAGCCCAGCTCAATCGCTTCCAGTCTCTGAGACTGAGTTTTTTAGTGTCACCTTGGCCATACCTTCGCACGGCCCTCTTAGCATTTTCGATCCTTTTCAGGACTGGGTCATGATCCCCTCCCTTATTCTGTGCACGCGGATGTTCCATTTTCTCTTCAATCGGGTTTGGCCCATGCGAGCATCGATTTTCAGAGCTGGAAGCCCCTACAGTCTCAGAAGACCCAGGGCCATCCACACAGACTTTGTTCGGTTTACAATCCCCAGATCCCTTATTTGGCGTCGAAGTAACCTTGGCACCTGACACCACCAGGATTTTGGCCAAAGTCTCGCTTTGAGGAGGTTCTTTCATCTGCCCTGTCACAGGGTTTTCAGCCACTGTGACATCTGCGTCCGAGCTGTCCGAACTGGCGAAAGATTGGTAGTCATCATCATTGAGGATACGATTTTCCTCATCCGACGCCACCTCTCCATAGCCAGCTCCAACAGCACCGTCCTCAGAGTCAGTAAGATTCATGAGGTATTCAGTAAATGCCTCATCAATCTTACTGGCATTACCACTGCTATGGGCAGGCATGCATTGTATTGCGTTGCTGTTAACAATTTGTGTCACTGGCGACTTAGCTTCTCCTGAAGCCAAGCCCTCGCCGGCAGCCGTGACCTCTGCCGACACTTGAGCGTATATCCCCACTCGATTTTCATTTCCGTTGTTAACTTTTTCCATAATTGGCATAATAGATTGACATCTCTGTTGTTTGTTTGGTTTTTCTTAGTAATTCGACCCCGCAGCTGGGTTGCTGGAGAGTCAAACGCAAGCCCCCCCACCACATCAAGGTGAAAACCATCGGGGGGGGGGGCAGGAAGTAGGGGAAGTACCTACGTACAAAATGACATATACGGACAAAATGACATACCAGCCAATTCAATTTTATTAGTTGGTTTGGATGATTTTTGAAATCCTATAAAAATAATGATTTATTTGTCGGCCGTGTCTCGTCACAAAAAAATAAAAAACTATTTGCAAATAAAATATTTTTTTTTGACTTGACTATTTTTCGTATTTTGGTAGTACAGTCGACTCCGCTTAACTGGAACACGATAATTGCAGAATTTTTGTATCAGTTAAGCGGAGTTTTCAATTAACCGAACTTCGGATAACTGAAACTTGTTTCAAATAAGCTGAATTCCTTCAAAATATAATAAATGTCATCGAACAAAAAATATATTACATTTATTTTGGGTTATTTTCCACAACATTGGTCAATATTTTTTAAGGTTACGTATCCTCCAGGAACGGATTGACAAGAAATGAGTTTTTGACATTCCAAATTTGAGGGGTGTGCTCGATTCAACATTAAGTGGCAGCGTTCAATGGTAGTTTCACTAATGCGAAGTTGAATAAGTGCAAAATTAGCATTTGAGACGAAAATATTTGTTTCAATTATGCGAAGTTTTCATATAACCGGAGTTCAGTTATGCGAAGTAGTTTGTGTGAAAAATGTTCAAAAAGGCTCCGTTATGAATTTCTTGTTTCAAATAAGCGAGATTTTCAGTTAAGCGGAGTGCAGTTAAGCGGAATTGACTGTATACCTTTTTATTTTACTATTATAAATTTAATTTATTGTTTATGACAAAATTCGTAAAACAGTCTTACCACCATATCATTCGAGTTATGTGCAATTTATTGAAAAAATTTTGTCATATTATAGGGGCAAAATGACATAACCTAACTATGGACAAAACGACATACCTTTATTGAGAACAATATTTAAATTTTAGTAGTAAAAATGTCTCGGATTTACAAAAGGTCAACATATCGTCAATCTTGGAGCATTGAATCGATAAAAATAGCAATTAAATAGGTTACCCTGCATAATGTGCAACCATTGGGCTCGTGAATCTTGTGCTTACGTGTCAAAAAACACAAAGCAATTCATTTGCGAACTATGTATCTTATATGAACCCAAAGGCAAAATTTGAGGACAAAAGTGCCAAAAAACAAATTATAACTAATAAATTTATAAATTTTAGCCAAATTGAATCTTTCTAGAACTATGGAACTAGAAAATATTTATATCCTATGTCATTTTGTCCATATGAAGTGTGTCATTTTGTCCATACTATATGAACGAAAAGAATTTTTGTGTAGTTCTGAAAAAGTATTTTTTTAAATTTTATTTGCTTGTTTTTTTTTTTTAACTTTAAAATTAATGTTAAATGTTTGCAAAGACTCAAAAAAGAATAAATATATTATTACATTACGATATATTGTCTAAACAATTATTTTGATTCAAAAACTTTATAGTCATTTTGGACGTACTTCCCCTACACTTTGGGAAGTTTTGTTGATAATATACCTATTCTTTAATATTTTGCAATCACATTCTATTTTTTTTTTTTTTTTCAGGCCAAAGTTGTATACACAGTTACACGTGAAAGCTTAGATTCACTTAATTGTTCATATAAAACTCTAAAATATAATTTAAAAAACATAAAACTGCATATTTATGCTTCATATAAAGTTAAAAAAGCATTTGTTATGAGCTAACAATTTTGAATTCATCAGTTAATTTTTTTTAACAATCTAACTATCATTTTTAACAATTGTCGTTTGGTGGTACAGAACCTAAGAATTCCAAAATTTCCCACTTGCTCTCGAATGTGTTAATTATTGTTAAGAAGATTGCTAACTTTTATTTGGTGGTACAGAAAACATTGTGAATTGTTAAAATTTGCTTCTTTAATTATACTTGTTGTTTTGTGGTACAGAATTCTCGTGTATTTTCTTTAAGTTATTTAACAATCTTTAAAGGAAATTTAACTTGTTAAATGTTAACGCATAAATCTTTGTGGTACAGAAATTTATTTTCTTGTTAAATTTGTATGTTAAGAATTTACTTGTTAGAAAGTTAGATTGTTGTTTTGTGGTACAGGCCCCATCTAATCCATCGCAGCACCTGGATTGCGGTAATGTTTAATTTATATAGCGTGAGGACAGACTCAAGGTTTTGAGTTGTACCTGGGGTATGAAGGGTTCTCAAGTTCCAAATACATACTCTCAAGTCGTTATCCGTTGACGTGACGAGTCTTGTTGCCATTTGAGGCTTATCATAACCGATTGTTTGTTTACCTGGTAGAGAAGGTACATACTTGTTAAGCCTTAAGACAGCAGACCTAGTAATCCGATGCCAGTAGCGTTCTACGGGACCGTAAAGGGCTCATCCACCACCATCACTTTTTCAGCACCCTGGCTGAAAATCCTAATTGACCTGATCTCTAAGAAAGCTGGTGTGGCTCATGTAAAGTCCCTATTTTCCAGACTGTTATCTGTTAGAGACACTCTTGATTCTCCATGTTGATTTTTTGGACTAGGCCAAGATTTCAGCCGAATTATACAGCCAGTCAATCCCGGCAGAAGATTATAGTGTTGCTGTTTTTGTATTTTGTTCAACATTCGCGCAACATTTTTAATTTAGCAAGTCAAGTCCGAATTGAGAAGACCAGTATCCGGTGGTTATCACGTGGAGATAAAATAAGCACAATTGACGTATAGTATTCGTTGCATTACAAAACCATCACGCCATGTTTACGCGAGATTGCTTGAAGTGAAATTTCACCCCGATTGCAGAATCCAACGAATGAGCTGCGGAGGGATTCGGACTCAATTTTGACGTTTTTGCGAGATTTCAATCCACTCCCCATGAAGAAGAGTGTAGGTACAGTCAAAACATAGCATTTGATATGTTGAATCTCAATGAAAGGTCGGTAGAAGAATTAATTAAAAAACTCTCTAAAGGGAAGCTTTTCTTACCTAGTATAATTTCTTGTGACCTTTTTTATTTTATTTTATTTGAGGTATTTATTGTTGCTTCATAAAAAGTCATCAGAAGTTTTTTCATTTATTTTATAATAAATAAATTGGGTGACGCAACAGCTTTGGGAGAACCAGGGCCAAGTGACTTACAACTCTCAACCATTTCTGTGTGCGTGTTGTTGGCAGTAATGGTGGGGACCTACAGTTTTTTGCCGAGTCCGAACGGCTGAACGAGAAGCACTTTTTCATGACAAGTATACTCTTGGAGGATTTGTCAGTTCCTCGCAAGAGGCAGTACCTCGGATAAAACATTTCTGTTTTTAGGTGGCACGGCTGGGAATCGAACCCACACCTTCGGCATGACAGTCCTACGCACTAACCATTAAGCCACGAGGTACTACTTTCATTTATTTTACCTCGAAGGCAAAACTTCCTTTGACTTCAGATTTCAGAAGTCTCGATTACAATTAAAACTTAAAAAGCACATCTATTTTCAGACACATCCTCATATTCCAATAATCACTCTCAATAACATAACCTATTACCAATGATGGCTCTCCATCTCCACCTCAGTATTGAGCTACAGCCTTACAATGAACAAGCAGATGCATCAGGCTTACCCTAACCCCTCACATCTATCAAGATAGCCTACAACACTAACCGTTCACCATCTTAAGCTCCAGAAGAAATTCTTTCCAACCATCAGAGTGTGGATGGATGTATCCACAGCAATTCCAAGATCACAATGAATGGCTGCTTCGAATGGATGAATGAAAGGTGAATTACGTTAAGACGCAGCACGCTCAATGAATGATGCAAGCGCTCGCTCGCACGTGAGTGCGTGAGCAGCGAGCTCAGTCTACCACATCAGTCTGCATCTGCATTATGTGTTGTGTGTAAAAAAGAGTACGCTACGCAGTAGCTATATATTATTTTTGTTGTCGGCTCGCACTGTGTCTTACAACCTCTTTAGCTTCTCAAAGACGTTGAGGTGATTGACTCGTGGAATGTGGATTCTGTGACTTGAACAAGATTTTGTCGGTACCGGAGCCGGTATATACGTCATCGGCATTGACTGGCGGCGGCATCTCTGTTGTATGTTATTTGCTGTTTGTTAGCTTCTCGATTTATAGATGATTACATTAAATTTTCTATGAAGCTCCAGCGCACAGGGTATAGAAAGAAGTGTAGAAGAGTTTGGAGAGCAAAATAGAGGAAGGCTCCATTAAAAAAATTAAAGAAAAAAAAACGCACAACGCCTTTCAAATGTCAGGAATGATTTTGATGCTTACGGGCGGAACAATCAAGTTGATAGGTGCGAGTGTAGACACGAGAAGCTATATGACGGATGATAAGTCAATGGGCAGATGTCGAGATGACCTTTAGAGGAGTAGTAGTAGTTCAAGGTTTTGAAGCAGGATAAATGATTTTATTTAATGAATTTTATAAAAAAGAAATAGAAATAATTTTCCGTAAATTGACTTTGAAGAATTGTAAGAAAAATGTTATAAGAAGAAATAAATGTTAAACTATCTTCTTCTTCAATTAAACAATTATTATTATAAATTTCTTTTCTTTTGGTCAATGAAAATATTATTTAAAGTTCCAATCATTTTTTTTTTTCAAATTATTAAAACAAATTATGTAGGTTTTTAGAAGAGCAAGGGTGAAGAAACATAAATTAGAGTTGTGATGTCATCTCCTTCGTTTCGCTGGCAATTATTCAATTTGCATATATGAACATAATTTTAAAAGGAAATGTGAGAAACTTAGATTTGAATCAATGAGTTGGAATACAGTATTCAAAAACTGTGCGTAAAAAGGAGAGACACAAACCCCACACACATCTTGGACATACGCTCTTTCGTTTCGGCGACACTTTTTAAACTCAGCTATTTTTTGTTTTAATGTTTTGACAATTCACAACCACCAATGTAAATATTTTTTCAATTCACATTCTACTCACCAAATGGAAAATAGCTAATTTTAACATCATGAGCAAGGCGGAAGTTATTAGCTGACTTTTCAGAAAACATCGCAAGACAATAAATGGCTGCCAATTTTCTTCAGTCAAAACATGAGCTTTGGCGAATATCATGGAAGAAAAGGATAGTTTAACGCGTTATATGCTGTATGTTCTCGCAAAATATATTATTTCCTCATTTTTGCAGAAATAAATAAAATCAAAATTATAAAATTTTATTATATTCTTAGGTTTTTCGTGTTCTTTTCTCAATCTCTAACCACCAGCCACTCTGACTATCGTATCAACGCCTTTCTGCTAAATTCATGACCCAGATGATTCCGTGAGTGCATTCAGTTTTCAAATTCTAGTTTATGAGATTGCCTCGAGGTGGATCATGCTCACTATCCGGAACCAATCGCACACACGTGCCGTGTTGTGCTGTACCATGAATGAAATAATCATATAATGTGATTTTTATTGCTTAGATTTACTGACCTCTTTTATGTTCCTTTGGTAAAACACTAAACCAACCAACGTTGTACTTATAACCAGGGTTCCCAGATTGAGGGGAAAAGCACCACTTTTGCTGATTTTATAATGAAAAAGGGGAAATCGAGGGACAAGCTTAAAAAAGGGGAAAAAATTCATAAAGGACAAACTTATTAAATGAAGCATTTTAAATACATTTTTTATAAAAATTAAATATTCAAACGTATTCTCATAATAAAATATTTTCAAACTTCATTTAAAAAGAAAAAGTTCAATCTAAACATTCTCTTCTAAATTTTAGTCTCGCAAGTTAATAACCCATGCAATGATGCAATGTCCTACTTACAAGTTTTGAGTTTCTGAAGGTTTTGTTTCGTTTCGAAGGTAAAATCCAGAAATAAATGTTTGAAGCAATGGGAATTATGGCCTGAATTCAAAGACTTGCTATGTCAGGAGGAAAAAGAAATTGCAGCATCAACTTCAGCTGTTCGAGCATTTTGTAAATGAAGATATTAAGTTTTTGGTTTTTAACTATTTTTTATAATTAAGGAAATTATTTCTAGTAGGTACCTACATATACAATACACAAATATTACTAATGTTTCTATGTTACATTAAGGTTATTACTAAAATTAAAACTTAGTGAGGGCTTTGTCATGCGCAATTTGTATTAAGCTCAGTTCAACTTACATGAATTTTTCAACGAAAATCCACTGTAAACTATATCCAACAAGATAAGAATTTCTAATCATTAAGCTGGAAGTTTTTTGCCCGGTTTATTTCAGTTATTTTTATTTTTGTTTTTATGCATATTCATGAACATTTTATTTAGGGGAAAAAAAGGGGATTTTTTTTTGGAGATTAGGGGAACAAAATTGGGTTTGCTGATATATACAGGGGAAAAAAGTTATGAAAGTCTGGGGACACTGCTTATAACTGGACAAAAATCGGGTTAACAGTAAAATTGCAAATTAAAATTGATTTACTGCTTTGAGAAATCGTTTACCATAGTGGTTGAATGATAAAAGAGTATTATTTTGGTTTTGCATATGGCCTTGCGAGGTTGTCTTGTGGTTTTGGTGAAGAAATTGCAATGTGCTACAAGTAAGATATGGTATATCTATGCAAGCTAAATCAGACCAAAGATTTATAATTATGAAATTATAAAAGAATTGCTGATTGAAATTTTGGGATTGGAATGTGGTTCATTGATTCAAGAAATATGCCACTAAGAAATGGTAAATTTAAATCAAAAAATAATTGTATATGGTTATGAGTTATAATATTAATATTCGAAGTATTTGTATAGTGATATTTTAACGAATTAATTCGTGAAGTTTAACTAATACTTGTGGTTATATTTACGGATTAATTCATGGTAGGTACACACAGTATTGTTTGAAATAATATTTTTTAATATTTGATCTTAATTTTCAATACAGAACTTAGTTCTGTATTTCTTTCACTATTCTGAACGCCTTATTTTTTAAATCACAGTTTATTCCATTTTTATTCACCCCTGTCACAGAGTTCCTCGTAGCAAAGTTCCGAATGTGTTGTTATGCTACGAATACGAATAATTCACATCACGAGCCCCGAACGAAATAAAAAATAGAAATCCTTTTTTCGGACTTTCAAAATCAGTTTATTTACGTCAAAATGTGAGAAAAATTTAATTTAAATTTGTGTTAGCTATGAGTGTTTTCATAATGTATAATTGTTTGGATAATAAAACATGGATTCGATAGCCATTGCAATTTTTGAGCTAAATGAAGAAAATACCCGATGAAGACGGAAATTAAAATTACAACGCAAGGTTCTGAGAGATGCTTTTAATCCATTCGAACTCGATGACAAAGTGTTACTAGAATTTTTAATTTATCAGTATTATGAATGAAATTGGTTTGCAAATTTAAAAAATAATTTTCGGTTGAATAAGGCGGCATTCAGATATGTTTTGGAGGAGCTGTGCCAAGAACGATATCCGTGTTCTCTTTTTCAATCACACCGATCAGCAGACTAGCAGCGGTTTTGAGATTCATTACGGCGTCGTCAAACATTTTGAAATTGGAATGGTCCAGCCTACTTTTCTACAAATCTTAAAACTGTGCTTACCATTTTGGAAAAAAAGATTGTGTCCTGTTTGGATTAAGCTAGAAATGACTGAGGTAGAGGTTGAGAAACGTCAAGCAAAGTTTGATTTCTACACCAAAGCAGGATTTCCAGGGACTATTATGTGCGTGGATGGAACCCATGTAAAAATTATTACACCAGCGGAAGAGAAGTTTTTGTACTAAGAAAAAGATGCCTACTTCAGTATTAATGCCATGGTGTTTTGAATGAAAAAATATGATGTGTTGTGAAAAGGTGTAAAATGCTAATCACTTTTGTTTCCAGATTTGTGACAACAAGATGCGAGTAAGATTTATAGATGCAAGATACCCGGGATCAAACCATGATTCTCATTTTTGGAATTTAAGTTCACCAAAAGCACATTTTCAAAGATAATTTCGTGAAGGCGAAAGAAACACCTGGATTATAGGTTTTTAATATAAAAAAAAAACTGTATTACTTTATTTAAGGTGTTTCCGGATACCCTCTTGAACCATGGCTAGTAACTCTTTTCTGCTCTCCTAAAGCTGGGAGTTCTCAAAGCATCTTCATCTTAAAACATATTAAAACACGGAATATAGTAGAGAGAGTCATTGGAGTTATAAGAAATCGATCACGGTGTATACTTGCAGCACGAAAACTGCACTATTCTCCTCAAAAAGCTGCACAAATTATAAATTTAGCGTGTGCCTTGCTTAACATTTGCATTCATTTCAAAGTCGAAGATGGTTTTGGTGGAATCGAAGCTGAACATGAAGACGAAGTTGAAGAAAATGACCAGGTCCCTGATTCGAACTAACATAGTGTGGCATCCCGAATAAGGGATAGTGTTTTGAGGAGCTTAAATTAAAATGCAATTTATATAAAAAACAAGAAACTTCGTGTTATTTTTATTTAAATATTATGTGTACTGTACATAAATCAAAAATAAAATTGGAGAATTCATGAGAAGAAAAAAAGTTTTTAACTGAAACATTCTAAGCAACTTGAAGCGAGATATACTTTCTGGTAATCACCAATTTACGTCTGCATATGTTACTTTGGACTGTACCTGGATTGTTCAATTTGAAACATCTTCCTTTATTTGATTGTGTCTTTTAGTTTCTTCAAGCCATTTTTCTTGAATCTCGCAGAGTTTTTCTGTTGCTCTGTATATTCAGCTGCTTGAAATCCCCTCAAAACTCTTCTCTTGATTTTTCGAAAATTCTTCACTTTTACAGTAGAATTCTTGTTGCAGCTTTATTTGCTCTTTTAATAGGCTGCCGGAATCATGTGGGTTGACGCGAAGTGGTTGGGAGACGCTTCAGCGACGTCTGATTGCATCGAAACATTAGCGAGTTGCTCCTCTCCAGAATTTGCATTGGAGTCTTAAAGCTCGGATGAATTTGTGTCTCCAAAATAATGTGTGCCTTTTATCCCTCCGGTCGACTTTTCAAGGCCAGTCAATCTAATGACACCTTCTTGGAGGTTGTTAAAAGAATGCATTTTATTTGCACCGCCACCTGTAGCTTTGCAATCTTTTTTATTTTCGACCAACTTCCTTTTTATGTATGCCTTCCAATCCAACCACACCTAAGGATTGATTTATATTGTCGGTGTGAATTTAAAATCAAACTCGTCAACTTACTTTTCTCCCGCTAGTTGCGTCCTTAGAAGGCGGGCCAGAGCAGATTTAGCTCAGTTTTGACTTGCTCCCAAAAAGCGTTCACTTCCTTTTTTGGAACCTTGGAGAACCCTTCGGCGATTTCAGGGTTTTCAGCCTTTGAAATTGAGTTTTGTTCGTGATTACTTTATTTGACCTTTGAAAAATAAAAAGTATAATACACATTTTCACATTTATCTTCGTAATAAAACTAACATTTCTCTTTTATTTAATATTTTTCTCGTTGTAGTTGTCCGCTAGTCGTTCTGTTCTTTCACAAGTTTTTTGTTAGTAATACAGCTTTCTACTTCTATTCCTATATATATTTCTTCAATTTTTTAGGACTACTTTCATTTCGGTAACTTATTTCAGAAATACTTTTCTCGAATATATTTTCTTTCAATAAAAAGTTTTTACTATTTTCAAAACGCAATCCAGTGCTAATTGGACACAGAGCGAATGTTACGCTCATGCCACCATTTCTACCTAAATCCTCAATAGACATTGTCAAGTAAATAAACTTGAGAGGTCTCGCTTTGAAAAATGTTATTTTCATTGTTTAGTAATCGCAATATATACCTTAAAAGCTTTAAGTAAACTGAATTCATATTAAGGCTGTTTCTTTACTTTGAATTTCTGTGATTTTCGGTGTTTTTCTTTGCATCTTAGTCCAAAGTTCTGTCAAAGTTCATATAAAAAAATTTGACAGAAGTTTGGACTAAAAATCACAGAAATTCAAAATAAAGGTTCACCCCTATTGTTGAAACTCTCAGGAATAGAATCAATTTTAATAGTTACATTTTGTGCCCGCTCTTCAAATTTTGCACTGATAAACAAGTGTTGCAAAAAAGCCGTTTGCTCAACAATGCGACACGTTACAGCTTCAAAAGAAATCCATCTCGTTGTGCTAATAGTTAAAAAGTTGTAAGCATATCGGAAAAATTATTCAATATTTTTTGGAAATTTGTCTGCTGCAGATTCATTTACTAACGCTACAGAATGTGCCAAATAATTGGAATTTCTTTCTTTAAAAATGACACAACGCCACTATTTTCCCGACTATTGTGGATGCATTGTCTGAAGAGAAGCCAATAAAATGAGAAAGCGGAATATAGTAGATATTATTAAGAGATTCCATTAATTTTTCAAAAATGGCTTTTCCCGGTTCCATTATTTATTCAACTAGAAAAAAGTTATATGTGTCCATACCCTCGGTCCTTTCAAACTGACGTACTACAGTCACCAGATATTTCTCTATCGATATATCATTGGACTCGTCTATAATCAGACTGAAAACATTGGCTTTCATTTTATTTGGCCATTATTTTTGTTTTCCTTTTCCGAGAAAATCTGATATTTCAATAACTAATTATTAACAGAGCGTTTTATCCTTTTTTATTTATCCTTACATATTGTTAGCGATTATTTTTAAGCTTTTAAGATGATTGAAATAAAAGGCGATTAAAATGAATCTTTAACTTGTAATTGACGTGACAGCCAAGACGAGCGAGTACTTTATTATAAAAAGAAATTTTGATGTTGTAAAAAAGGGTTTTAAGGCAAGCTGGGTTCTTTGACAATAGTATTAGGTATTGCCAGAAGGGCTTACAAATTTTTAGCTAAGGTCGTAACAGAATGATTAAATATTTACAATTTATTTTGGTATGTATAACAGGTACATTATTCAACATGCTCCCCACCTTGAAGAGGCAAAGGCGATTCAACTGGCAACACACAAATCTGAGTAATAGCTATTTTTAGAATTGCAGTAGATGTCTTGACGGTTACTACTCGGACGATGTCATCTTTTCCAGGATGTAATGAAATTATGCGGCCCATCTTCCATTTAAGTGGAGGAAGATTTTCATCTTTAAGAATGACCAGAGTGCCGATGGATATTTTTTCGCGTAAAGTGCTCCATTTGTTTCGTTTTTGTAACCCTTGTGGATACTCCGACGACCATCTTGCCCAAAATGTTTGAGTTATCCATTGCATTCGTTGCCATCGTGAAAGTCTGTTGAGCTGATCATCTTTAAGACTACCTTCCAAGATTGCTGTGAGGGGCCCACCTATTAAAAAATGACCAGGAGTTAAAAAATTATAATCATTAGGATCATCAGAAATGGGTGTAAGAGGTCGTGAATTTAATATGGCCTCTATTTGTATGAGAATTGTAGTAAACTCGACATAAGTAGGTGAAATTAAATGCAACAGTCTTTTCATATGGAATTTTGCAGACTTCACCGCAGCTTCCCAGATTCCTCCCATGTGAGGGGATCTGGGTGGTATAGTCTTCCATTGTATTCCATCTTCGGCACACATGTTAAGGATGTCTTCCCTATTTTCTCTTTTCATGAAAAGCTGATATATATCGTGGAGCTCATTCCTTGCTCCGATAAAATTAAGTCCATTATCGCTATATATAGTTGAGCATAGACCCCGTCTGCCTGTAAAACGCTTAAAAGCTGCTATGAAGGCAGCAGAAGTGAGGTCTTCGACGAGCTCAAGATGAATTGCACGCGTTATAAAACATATGAAGACTGACACGTATGCCTTTGCAGGCGCTACGCCTCTCCTGCGGTAGTGTACCAGAAAGGGACCGCAAAAGTCAACACCCACTGTCGAGAAGGGTCTTGCTGGCAGGACACGAGATGCTGGTAAGTCTCCCATTAGCTGATCAAGGGGCTTTGGTTGACAACGGGTGCACAAGACGCATTTACGTACAATTTTCTTCGTGAGGATTTTTCCATTTACTGGCCAAAATTGTAGACGAACTGCAGCTAAAAGATTTTGTGGACCCAAATGACCATTTTTATAGTGAAGATATCGAATAGCGGAATGCGTGAAGACATGCGAAGAGGGCAGCAAAATAGGATGCTTGGCATCGAATAATAGATTCGAGTTTCTAATCCTACCACCCACTCTTATTAATCCATCTGAATCCAAGAAGGGTGCGAGTGATCGTAGACTGCTTCTTTTGTGAACGTCAGAGCCTTTGCGTAATGATGTGAGCTCAGCAGGGAAGGAACGTTCTTGGACTATGGTTAAGATTTTCCTCAAGGCATTTTTCATTTCATCTGCGGCGATAGGACCGGAAAGGAGCTCAGTGTTTGGAGGTGTTTCTCCTGGAGCAACTGTGATAATACCAGCACGAATCTTCTTCTCTACAATTTTAGCAAAAACATTATATTTGAAGCGGTGTACATAAGACATGACTCGCAGTAATCGGATATACGCAGTATGGTATTTTATATCGGCAATGAAGTCGGATTCTATCTGTGCCGACAGCACAATTTTAACCTTTCGTCGTTCTAAAATGTTTTCATCAATGTTTGTAGGAGGTGGTTTTGAACATTTCCAATTTTCTTCGGTTTCCCTTAAAAATTCAGGACCAAAAAACCATAAGTCTGATTGAATCAGTGTAGAAGGTCGTGCTCCTCGTGAAATGATATCAGCTGGGTTCAGTTTCGAATCGATATGTCGCCATTGTTGCAAGGTCGTGGTTTCTTGAATGGTGGCTATGCGATTAGCTACGAATGTTTTCCATGTTGATGACTCTGCAGACAACCATGAAAGTACAATTGATGAGTCAGTCCAATAAAAAATATTTTCGAAATCTATGCCTAATACTTGCATCACACGATGTGTGAATTGGGCTGCCATCTCGGCAGCACATAGCTCTAGGCGCGGCAAGCATGTGATCTTGGTGGGAGCAACCTTTGATTTTGCTGCTAAGAGCCTAGTTTGAACACTCCCGTCTTCCAAATATGAACGAATATATATGCAGGTGCCATATGCTAGTTCTGAGCTATCGGCAAATGTATGAATTTGCGCATTCATCTTTTGAGTGGATATGACCATCCTTGGTATTCTCAGCTGCTGAAGAAGGCCAAATTGCTGACGAAAGTCGGTCCACCTTTTTGAGTATTCCTCGGGCAGTGGCTCATCCCAAGAAAACTTCGTTTGCCATAACTGTTTCATGAAAATTTTGGCAAGCACAATAACTGGATTGACTAGTCCAAGCGGATCAAATAGCTGAGCAATGTCTGAAAGTACGGATCTTTTTGTATGCTGTGAAGCCCGATGTATATTGTAGCTTTTATACATGAAAGCATCTGCGTTTGGGTCCCAAACAATACCCAATGTCTTGACAACGTTGCTGCTTTGCATTTGAAAACAAGACTCTCTTTGATCAGCAGGAATATTTTCTAAAAGAGTGACTGAGTTGGAACACCACTTCCTCAGTTAAAATTTGCCCTTTTTTAATACTTCTACTAATTCAGCTTGAATTTGTTTTGCTTCGTCAAGAGAATCTGATCCGGTTAGTACATCATCCACATAAAAGTCAGATTTGATGACCTTGGCAGCATAAGGAAATTCTTTTTGTTCGTCTTTGCCGAGTTGATTTAATGCACGAGTCGCTAAGTAAGAAGCCGAGGAGGTTCCATAAGTAACTGTGCATAAACGATAGGTTTTAATAGGTTCATCTTCTGATTTTCTCCTTAGGATCAATTGAAAATTGCGATCGAGTGGATCTACAATAACTTGGCGATACATTTTCGTAATGTCACTGGTGAAAACATAGCGATACATGCGAAATCGAAGTACAATAGAAAATAAATCAGGCTGAACAACAGGTCCTACCATAAGGATTTCATTAATAGATTTTCCACTGTCGGATTTGGCAGAACCATCAAAGACAACTCTTAATTTTGTCGTGCTGCTGCCTGGTTTAAGAATGCAGTGGTGAGGAAGGTAGAAATGAGGCCTAGATTGATCAACAAAATCAACAAGTTCCATATGATTCAGTTGTATATACTCATTTATGAAATCAGTATACTGTTGGCGTAGGTCAGTGTGCTTCTGTAGTTTTTTCTCCAAACAGCTAAAACGTCTCAAAGCTGTGTTGTATGAAATACCTAAACTCGAAGGATCCAATTTAAAGGGTAATCTTACTTGATATCTGCCACAATCAAGACGGTGAAAATTGTCAATAAAATGTTGTTCGCATGCATTTTCACTTTCCGAGAAATTATAGGCTGGTGAAGAGTGATTTTCAATTTCCCAAAAATTTTTCAAGCGTTGGTCTAAAAGATTGTCTTCGAAATGATTCTCTATAACCAAGTTGCATTGCATATCTGTGTTGGGCATCGCTGAACACTTGCCACTAACTACCCATCCAAGAAGCGTATTTTGTAGAATTGTTGAATTATTTTCCAGTCGTATTTGACCTTCCAATAAAAGGGAAAAGAAAAGTTCAGCTCCAAGTAGGAGATCTATTTTTTGAGGAGATTGAAAGTTTGGATCTGCTAAGCTTATGTTGGATGGTATACCAAGAACATTTGTGTTTATTTTCTCAGTAGGAAGATAACCGGTTATTCTCGGAAGTATAACGGCTTCAATTGATGATGAGAAACTGGTCAAACGAGATTTTATTTTGAAAAAGGCTTTATAAAATGCTTGTTTCGTGACAGAAGAGATACCAGAGTAGGACTAGTTTGTTTTGGTGCGAATGGAACCTATGCGTTGAGCAAATTGTTCATTTACAAAGTTTATTTGTGAGCCTGAGTCCAAAAGCACGCGGCACGCAACTGGAGAGCCTTGATAGTCGAGAGCATAGATTATTGCTGTTGCTAAGATAGTCGTAGTCTCAGTGCGAGTGGTGTCAAACACGGAATGTACGGCTGGATTGTGAGGAGATGACTGAGGAGTGTATTCAGTAGCATGTGGATTAAATGCAGATGTTGGTTTTGGAACGTCTCGATGGAGTAAGGAGTGATGCTTCTGACCACAACTTCGACAGTTAGAAGAAGTGCAGCTTTCCAAAGCATGATCGAGTTTAAGACAATTGTGACATAATTTAAGTGAGGTTATTTGTTGTTTACGCTCCTCAGGTGATAGGCGAAGGAATCGATAGCATCTAGTAATAACATGACCAGTCTTAGAGCAGTGGGCACACTGCGGGTTGTTAGTGATTGCAAAGGATTTTGGTTTGTTTTTAAATCTAGTATCTACCTTATGATTAGGACTCACCTTCGGTGTTGGTATTTGGCTTACCATCCCTTCCAATATTTGACTGCGTTTGATTAGATATTTGGTTATCTCTTCGTAGCTAGCTAATCGATCCACAGGTGCCTCTTCCTGCCACTTGGTCAATGTTGCTGCATCCAATTTAGAGGTTATGATGTAAACTATGAGGTCATCCCAATGCTGAGTAGAGTGTCCTAATGATGTAAGAGCTCGCAAATGAACATTGAAGGTATCAAGCAAGTTTCGAAGTGATGACGCGGAACTTCTCTGAGTTGGCGGTGCATCAAACAGCTGCTTCAAGTGCTCATGAGCAATAACCTTCTTATTCTCGTACCTGTCCTGTAACATCTTAATGGCCACGTGATAATTCGTGTCAGTAACTTCCAAAGACTTGACGATCAATGCGGCGCTACCGTCCAGCGAGCCACGTAGATGATGAAATTTGCTGACATTACTTAAGTTTGGCTGGGAGTGAACGAGCGAATTGAAAGCATCAAAAAATGACATCCATTCAGTGATTGTACCTGTAAATGTAGGAATATGAGCTTTGGGTAGTTTAATGATGTCAGATATGGCAGAGGTTGTTTTTAAAGTTCCCTCATCCGATGGTGAATGTTTCTCAGCTTTAGCTAGATATGTCTGCAACGCCGGGCGAATTGTGTAATAAAGTTCCTCATATGTTGAACGCTCATCCTTGTCAAGTTCTTCCGGGTCAACATCTTTTAACTTGGCCTGCAAGCTGGAAAATGCTTTGAAACAAGCATCCAGAGCTTGCAGTCGGATGTTCAGATCTGCTGGGGTTGCTGTTTCAGCTTTAAGAGTTGTGAATTCTTTAATCCGATCCAGTTGTTTTAGACACACGTGTCTCTTGTTCCGAAGTTCGTCAGTTTTAGACATCTTAACCTCTTCAGTTTTAGACATCTTAACCTTTATGTGTTTGTCTTCCACGTGAAATGCAAAAATTTGTAAAATTGCTTTTTTTTCTAATAACAATACTGAGTTCTGGCAAATCACGTCGGGGTCACCAGAATGTTAGCAATTATTTTTAAGCTTTTAAGATGATTGAAATAAAAGGCGATTAAAAAGAATCTTTAACTTGTAATTGACGTGACAGCCAAGACGAGCGAGTACTTTATTATAAAAAGAAATTTTGATGTTGTAAAAAAGGGGTTTAAGGCAAGCTGGGTTCTTTGACAATAGTATTAGGTATTGCCAGAAGGGCTTACAAATTTTTAGCTAAGGTCGTAACAGAATGATTAAATATTTACAATTTATTTTGGTATGTATAACAGGTACATTATTCAACACATATCATCAGTTTTATTAATTATTAATACGAAAAAAATGAATGAATTAAACTGTTTTTTTTTCAGTTATTTAAGTGAATAAAGTTATTTACGTAAATAAAGTGTAGTAGTACCTCGTGGCATGATGGTTAGCGTAGGACTATCATGCCGAAGGTGTGGGTTCGATTCCCAGCCGTGCCACCTAAAAACAGAAATGTTTTATCCGAGGCACTGCCTCTTGCGAGGAACTGACAAATCTTAAACACTTGTTTTACCTCTGTCTTCATCCAACTTACTGGCTGAACAGAATGGAGACGGAGCTGCAACTGGAATAGCTCTCAAAATTTTGAATACACAAATTCAATGATGCGAACATAACACGACGCAGCTGCACACGGAGCTGCAGACGCAGCTGGACAAGTTGGCCAACTTTTTACTTTTGCTTGCAGCTTTTTTGACGTTTCAAAATTGCGAACAAAACGAAGTGTTTACATGTGGGTTGAAGTGATTTTTAAACTCTTTTCAATCATTCATAAAGACTTAAAGCAATTTTAGCTTCTTTTTTATAATTATTAATTTTTATTTTTGTTTTTCTTTTTATTTTCGATACTAAAATGTCAGAAAGCTGTACAGCTGCATTGTGGGCGCGTTAAAAAAAAAATCACGTACGACACTTTTTGACAGCTATTCCAGTTGCAGGTGCAGCTCCAGTTGCAGCACTCTATTCTGTTTAGCCAGTTACTCGCTCTATCTTTCTGTTGCATATTATATTTTGAAAACATAATAGAGTAAGATCCGTGAGAAAGGGGTAAAAATTACGTTATTTTATCAGAGCTGATTTTTGTATAAGTTTCAATGAAAGTAATGATAAACTTCTTTTGACACTTGCCAGACACCTACATGGGGACCCAATGCCAGCCAGACACGTTTATAGGTGTCAAAAAAGTCGTCAAATTTACGTTATAGTATCAAAGCTGAATTTTATATTATGTTCTTTGGGCAACTGTTTCAAGATATTTCCCAAGCTACCAGACACCTACATGGTACATACATAGCATTCAAACAAGGTTCAAAGAACACATAAGTTGTATTCAGTGACATGCCGTGGTGCTTTCAGCAGGGTGTTCGCTTATTTGTTTTTAATATCTATTCTTAGTTTTAATCCAGGATCTAGACGAGGACGTGATAGAAAACGATCCCATTTTTTTTCTAATTTTTTGTTTTTATTTTTGTTTTCTTTTAATTTTTTATTGATTATATTTGTTTCTATAAGATAAATTATATTTTGTTGTAATAAAATAGACGGTATAAGCAATATTTATTTGTATAAAAGATCAATCCTGCGGGACTTCCTCAAGAAAATTTGCAAGACGTCATCGTAGAAAATAATTTTAGCTTTTATTTCCTTAAGAAATAAATTCAATAGAAATAATTGGAGTTCGGACAACCTGTGCTCCAGCATTTTGTTTCTTGCATATGATTTTATGCGCTTGAGAGTGCAAAAAATGATCGTTCTACAGAGCTATTCGATACAGGAATAGTTAAGATGTGTGAGCTTAACTTAAAAATTTCTGAAAATGCATCATTCAGTTCTAATGTTTTTAGGAATGTCTTTCACAGAAATATTTTTAAACTGCAACTGGGAACACTTAAAGAATACACCTACTTCTTTTTTTAGCTTAATAAAATTGAAGAACGGTCCATGTGAAGTTTTAAGGCAGTCAAACGCTTCAGTAAGAAATTTTTGTTCGTACTCTTCAAACTTTTTTGAGGAAAGCAATTCCAAAATTTTTATTTTTTTTAAAGATTCGAACCGAGTTTCCATTTGCAAATGAATAGTGTCGATTATTTCGAGGTATGTTTCACGACATTTTAGTTCAAAATTCTCAAAGCTTTCGCTTCGTTTTAAAACAGGATGTACTCGTCGTAGCAGCCAAAAAAAGTCTGTCCGACCAATGGTATCGTGTAGAGGACAGTCATAGCTTTCATTTGATACCCCATTTATATAAGTTGCTTATATTATAGGTACATTTACCGGAAAATGCAACCTGAAAAGTGCATTTTCTAACCATTGCAAGCAGATAAGGCTTGTCCGCGAGCAGTTTTGTAAATGTTTGGACTAAAGCTATCGGTTGGCATCCAATTTTTGCGTGGCCGCGATGAGATAGGTAATCTTACGGTGGGCTCCCGGACTTTATAGAACTAGTTTTACGTTAAAACTAGTTTTAAATCGTGTCAATAATAGGGCTGTTAGACTTTTTATGAAGTTATCTAGGCGCCTACCACTTGTATTGAATGCTGAAAAAAATGCCTGATCATCTGAACTATTTCATCTATATCTTTTTTGGAAGGAGAAATTATTCTATCAAAGACAACATGACTTTCTTTTGCGTTAATTCGACAGATCTTTTTTAACACTTGTAATACAATTCCAACATAAGACGCAAAAATATTTCTCCAAGAGTATAGAGTAGAAAGAATGCATCCACATCAACATGGGTTGGAGGAATGCTTACTGTCGTTTTCTCCAAATGTTTAAAAAACAGATTTTTCAGTTTTAATCATCGATCCATCTAAATGCCCAAAAGATTGACGAACGGGGGTTAATGGGTATTTAAACACTTGTTTCATATCTATTCGCAGAGAGTTTTGTGAGGCTATGGAAAGTATCCTTCCGATCAAATTCCGTTCCATTTTGGTTTCACGAATTTTTCCAAATCCAACCATCTTCGAGACCTTGTTCTCTGAAGCAAAATTCAAAATTTTCGTTTTAGAAATTGTATTTTCAAATCTCGTGGGATCGATTTTGCATTTATTAAGAAATGTATCTCGTTTTTGATTTCCCACTTGCTTCAAATTGAGCAAAAACTGTTCGGTGGGCTTAGATGCACATTTACCGGTGCTGAAATGTTAAAAAGTCTTTCACTCTCCTGACGCGATGTATCCGAAAAAGGGTTGCTTGAATTTTCAATTTCTGTTTTCAATTTCTTCAAATCTTCAGAAAATTTTCTTATCTCTCCGCTTTTTAGGTCACGCGTTATGTCATCCTTCCGCGAAAGGCCAAGCATGTTTTACAAGGATGAAATATTAGCTGTTCTATCCGAGTCTTGGCCCATTTTTGCCTGGCAGCTATGGAGTTTGTAAGGGATGAAACTCCAGTCAAGAGTCGGCATTTATCGTTTGTTCTAGTGTCAGATCTACAGTTGATATCGAGAAGCATTTTTGTGTTCTTTTGACACCAAAGCCACACTTTTCTACCTGTTGCACTAAGTCAGGGTGAGTATTATTCATGTTCAGTAACTAGACTAGCTTTAATTGTCCAACGTGCATAGTTTTGGTGATTTAAAGTTAAGAAAAACGCAGCCATTTTATTTAAACAATAAATGTATAAGGTTAGATCGCCACATCTAATACTTCTAGAAAAATCTTTTCTTAAGTTTATCATTTCCACATAACTCATCCAAAATGCAGCTGTTTGACCATGGTGACCCTTTAAAGTATTGTTTGCTTAGACATCATACTTTGAAAAGATTAATGTATTACCTGAAATAAAAGCATTCAAGGAGCCTTGTGCAAGGATTTCAGCGTTAACTAAAAGCTACTTCGCCACCTGAACCATCTAAGAATTTTCCAGTAGCTTTATAGAAAGCCATTTCGATATGGAAGCTCCCAAGCATAATGAAAGCACGATCATAGCTTGGGGATTCCTCGTGTTGAATCTGATAAGCAATTTTGGCTTTTGTAGGGTCATAGGTTACGAAAATATATTACTGATGACACTCATCTGCTATTTTAATTGACCTCTTCAGTGTCTCTAAAACAACAGAATGACTAGTTGGTGATGCATTTATCGGTATTCGGTAATAAGTAATAGAAATTTTGACGGGGAAGATTTTCTAGGACATGATTAGAATTGAACCAGTCCACATTGGCGTGGTTTTTCTATCACAAAACAGAGTAACAAGCCAAATATAGTCAAGGTCTGTAGCTATGTTTATCGAAGACTTATATAGCTCTTTTGAAGAACATATATTTGGAAATGTTTCCAATATTTTCGGTTTCTTATAATATGGTTCAATTTCAGTATTTGAGGGTACATATCTAAGCTCGTCTTTTTCTTGAAATGGTGCTGGATAAGAATTTGTTGTGAGGTTCAGTTGTTGTATCTGCTAATTTTATTTTGTATTATAAATATTCTATTTAAGAGATTGTTTGTCTTATCTAATGTTGGGCTCGTTATTTGATAAGCAATTCCCACTGTATCATGAAGTGTGTTTTTACAGTGCTTGTTTCGACGTATCGATCATAGTTATCGAAAGCAACACCAGTACAAACTTCTTGTACATTGTACCTAGCATGTTGGTTCTAATATGCTGATAGTAAGGAAGAGACGCAGACGAATGAAATGTGACCAGCTTATCGTTATACAAAGAAAAAAGTTTTTGAGTTTTTCATTCGAAAAATGCATTTTGAGGGTATTGAAAAGTCGTCTGGCAGGCTTAAGGCTGAAAAAAAACGTCTGGGACCTATAGATATGCTCGTAATAAGGGAGAATGGCAGAATATTTAAATGTGACCAGCTTATGATTATATATCAGAAGAAGAAAGTTGTGGAGGTTTGCATTAGAAAATGCATTTCGAGTATATTGAAATGACGCCTGGCAGGCACAAGGCTGAAGAAAACTCGTCTGGGACCTATATTTTCATAGCTAGGAGATTTTTTGTTGTATCAATCATTTGGTTACAGCTCAAATAGAAAAATTTATTTTTTCTTGCATTTCTTTTTGATACTTAAGAAACGTGTGCTCCAGGAAAAGGTGATTTTAAAACAATTGGGTGACATTTGTATCGAAATACACGTTTTCTGTCAAAACATAGCTTGCCCCTTATATTTCAAGCCAACAACTGTCAAATTCCATTGACGGATAGCTACGATATGGATTATGGATCGTAATACACTTTTTCTGTCTAAATATAATTTGTCCCCTATATTTCAAGCCATAAACTGTCGAATTCCATTGACGGATGGCTACGATGTCGATGGATTCAAAAAACTCTTTAAAATCTCAAATTCTTGATGAATTTTTACTGCTCCAGAAAAAGTTGATTTAAGGGCTGTTGGGTGACACTTGGAGCCGCTATGTTAAGCTTAACGCATAGAATTCTCGGCACTTAACTTAAAAGCGGATAAAAACTGTGTAGTAGACACTAAAAGTTTACTTCACATCGCGTTGACAGGTCGTAGCAAAAGTGACGTTTGCATAAAATTGGAGCTAAGCTGAACCAAGAGAAGTGGCATTTGCATGCGATTTATCGATTACAGTCATTCGCGCAGTTAGAGGACAACCTGTTCGGGCTAATCAAAAACGAAGAGAATAAACAGCGCTTAACTTAAATGCGGAAAAAAAACTGTATTACCGATGTGAATAACACAACAAACGTTTTAGTTATAAGCGCGTTGACAACTTATAGCTTTCTTGCAAGCAAGGATGAAATCAGTCGAAAAAAACGACACCAGGAATTACCGACGCCATCACAGAAAAAAACATGGAAATTCCATTCAAACTATCGATTACATGTATGTTATGCATGTCGGTAAGAAAATTTTAATGATTGATTTTGAGACGATTAGGAAGCAAAATCATTTATTATTTTGATGGATGATTAGACTTAATTAATATTTCTAGTAAAAAAAATTCAAATCGGCCCAACCTTCCACAAAAAGTGACTTTTAATCTTTTAATGATCATTGGTAAGGTAGTTCAGTCATTGAAATAAGAAAAGTCTTTTTAAGTGGAAAGTTGGGCCTATTTGAACAATTTTTTTGGCTAGATATTGTAGGGAACGGCACTAGAAGGTAGCTCACAAGAGCCATGAAAAATTTAGACACAAGAAATGAGTCCGAAGTGTAATCGTAGCCTTAACGACACCCTCTTATACTTCAGGACAGATTAAATTCATTAGCTTAGAGATATCTCTATAATTCTCGCTCGAAAAATCTTCTTTTTATTCACCTTAACAAGATGTCTTAACATCGAACGCAAATTGCTTAAAATTTCTCATATCGAAAATCAATTTTCAGTGCGACAAAAAAATCTCGATAATAACATGTAATTTCCCGTGTAGACCTAACCCTTGTGGTCGGTCATAAAGTTTTCAGTGGGTGGCACAGTCGGAATGTGTTCCGAGCCGTCCCGGACCGATCGCAAACTTCCGCATAATTTCATTCCGTTATGTTTCCACCCAAGAAAATTTCATTAGGTATCCTCGTGGTAAAGTTCGTTGCTTAGATTCTTTTCCTTTTAAGTGAGCGACAAAATCAGTCCAATTGATCTATCTTTCATCAGGACTCCCCACGTGCAAGTAAAACAGTAACTAATCGAGTGAAAAAAAACAGGCAATCGAGTATTCTTGCTGCAAAAAAAATAAGACATTTTTATCCCTGGATAAAGTATATCCAGCGCCATTAAAGAATTCTCGAATCCATTTATACTTGTGGTAAGCAACCAAATTATATTTATTAAGATAGAACATTTTAACAAATTGTTCAAACTCAAGGCAACCAGGAAGGTGTAGCTTCACCCTGAAGCCGTTCCGTCACAAGATTTCGGTTCTCGAGTGACCGACTGATCACCATCCTCGAGCAATTATTCGTGGGGATACTTCCTTTTGTTTCTTTTGATTGGCCGACAGATCAAAAACTATTTCTCGAGTGGAAAAAAAAATAAAGTGTGTGTAGCAACACAAAAACTCATTACCAGGTAAGGCTATAGAGTACAAAACCCGTAGAAAATAAAACTTAATTAAGTTTGTTACTCAGGAAGGTGAGGGCCCACCCTCCTACACAACAGATTACTTCGAGAATCCCATTTCTTTTGCGCTGCCACCGGAGAACTCCAAAACGAACCTCTTGATCCGAAAAAGGATCCGAAGGGGACTGCTAGTGGCAGTTCAAAGCAGAAGTGAATCCACCCTCACGTCGTTTTTGTAGTGGATTTTGTTTCCGGACTGGGCAGCGGACGAATCCTTTATTCGGTAAGGGGAAACCACCTAATTCATGTGCGCGTACGGTTTTCGACCAAGCAATATTCTGTAGCCACATTTTTTTTTTGTTACTCCACCGCAGTGTGTCGTCACAGCGAACAAAGGCATAGGCACCCCCAGCTGTTCTTCAGATCATCAGGTGGCGAAGCACCGGGACGAGGCAGCACTGATGGGACAAGACCCATGTGGGGCTGGGGGGAGCAAAAAGGTTAACATCGGCGATCGTAAAAGAGTTGAGAAAATTTGTTTCCTTGTTGAGGTCCGTGCAGAAAAGTGGAGGGTAACTACCTAGTTAAAAAGAAAGTAAAGTTGAAAAAAAGGACATTATAAGAGAAATTAAGTGCTAAAAAAAAAGATAAGAAAAGAAAATCAAGTGCAAAAAGAAAAAAAAAAGAAAGATTTAGTGCTGAAAAGAAAAGAGAAAAACTATAAAAGAAAGTTGCTGAAAAAGAATAAAATCTGAGTGTCAAAAAAACAAAAAAAGTTAATGCTGAAAAAAAAAAAGAAAAGTATATGTAGGAATATAAAAAGAGGGAAATTTGTATTAAAAAATTATAGAATAAACTGGAAAGGAAGATTAATTTAACAATTTTATTGAAAGAAAGTAAAGCTGAAAGAAGAATAAAAAGAAAATTAAAGCTTGAAGGAAATTTTAAATTTGTTAAAGGGATTAGGATTAAGAAGCTCTAATTATCTTAACGATACTCACCTGTAGAAAAAAAGAGAATAAATAATACTGAGAGAATTTTAATGAAATTAAGGAAAAGAACTGATAATTAATTTTTTTTGAAGGGAAGAGCAATGTGAACGAAATTTGATTTTATAAAACTAATCGAAATATGTAGCTTAGAGATCAAAAAAAAAATTTATGTTTTAAAATAGAGTGATAGTTCGGCTATTTCAATAATAAAAGTAAACAAGTAACAGAGTTAGAAATAGGGTCGGTTAAGACTTTTACCATTAGTAGTTTTAGATAAGGAACACATTTGAACAAAGAATAATTATTAAGTTATTATAAAACATAAGTCAAGAAAATAAGAATAGGACTTGTTAATAGGATAAGTGAACAAAAAAAAAAATGATGAAGTGTAACATCTCACCCATCGCGGTCGTAAAAATTTTTTTTTGCTACTAATTTAAACAAGTGAATGGAAATATAATACGGTTATCATCCCCCTGTTTGCGCCTCAAGACAACTTTAAACTTAAAGATTTTCAACTATAAACATACATATAATAGATTCACCAGGTCTTCACAAGCTGCTGTGCACAACACCTTGGGATTTCCGGTAAGTGATTTTTCTTATATACTTTATATTTTTATATTTTTCGTATGACATATTTATATTAAAAAAATGGATATAACAAAACAAGATAAAAGGAAAACTGAATAGATAATTAAAGTTAGAAAAAAAAAGTAAAAAGAATAATAGCACGTAGCTCACTTAAGAAACGGTCTAAGTGACTTCGATTTGATAGAATCCCAAATTGTGGGTTTATTTTTTTTTGTTGAGGGGATAATTTTAAAGTTTTCAAGTTGAGATTCGGGGATGAATACGATAAACGGAAACATAATCACATTCATATACCTATCGTTTTCTTAAATAAGTTTTTTTTTTTCGGCATACTCATAGGTATTCGATCATTATCGTTCCGATGTGTGGTGATGCTTTTTTTTTGAATAAATTTTTTGTATAGATAGTATTAAGTAATTTAAGATTCTACATAGAATAAAATTACGCTTGTAAATCGTAAAAGTTAAAAATTAATTTTTGAAATTTCTTTATTTCCTGAATATATCAGTTGAGGAATGGACTTTCTTGTGAAAGTTAAAACATTTACTTTTTGTTCGAAGATCCGTTCAATTATTTCTTAAAAGCCTGAAGAACATCATGGGCTGGTAAAAAGTTGGTTTGGGAAGTGAATGAAATGTAAGTGGGGGGTATGATGAGGATTCTTGGAATTTAAGGGGAAGTAAACTACTTCCCCCTTTCAATGAGGGCCATTACAACATTCCGGAGCACAAATAATGGCGTAGGAGTGTTCCTAGGTAATAATTTTTTTATCAGGGGATACTAAAGGGTGGGTTGAGAATCGCTCTGAGGACACGACAACCTATGTCCTCCTCTAAGTATGAAAAATAAACACAAGAAAAAAGATGAACGCGGTAACTAAATTTCGGGCCCCACCATTTTAAAAGATGGTAGTATGTCGGCCGAATAACAGCTTAGGCTTAGGCCTGAAAATGAAGGTAACACCGTCCTTTCTGCAAGTAACAAAGATCCCCCCCATCGACGAGCTAAGCGTGGCAAACTAGCAGGCCTTCAGTTACTACGCGATCGGACCCCCCTCTCGACCCCTGCCTGGCCGTGCCGATGGGTCTGTAGACATCGGTCCTAAAAGGTGGGGAAAGTTTGTTAGGGGGCGATTTCGGAGAGGAGTAGAGTTTTTTTTGAAGCATACTCGTTTTTTTTAGGGGTTCTTTTCTGAACCTATCGAGTTGAAAGCTCGGTCGTGTTTTTTTTTTTGTGAACTGAGTAGTTCAAAGGGCTCTCGCCTTCCTCGAATAGGTTGACTGGCGTTGGTAAAAGGATACAAAAATACGAATTATTAAATGAGAGATGAGAAGAGTGGTGACTTGCGCTCTTGTGTCCAAACATAACCTAAAGTCAACCGGTGTAATGTATTGTGGTTGGTATACCATGACACAAGAACATGAAGTTGGAAATTATACCGTTACAGATGGCGCCCAACGTGGGGCCTGAATTTAGTGACCGATCTTTTTTATTTTTGTCCAGTTAAAGCTGAGAAATCTAAACTTCAAAAAAAAAAAATTTTTTTTTTGGAAATTTTATTTTTGTTTTGGGAAAAATATTTCTTGCTGAATATTTTTCTTGGACTTCCTTGTGTAACAACACCTAAACATGATGAGTTGACATGAGTGACCGGGGGGTTAGGACATTTCCAGACTCTTGACAGTTGCATCTCAGCAAACCATCATGTCCAACAAAGATCAAACTTTTACCCCTCAGCGACCGTGCTTGGATTCTTGTTTTGAGTAGCTGATAGCACTGAGAAGTAAAAGTGAAACTAAGGAATGCAACTGGTTAAATTGGTGATAAGGTTAAAATCTTTTGTCCGGTAGGTTAGGACAATTTTTCAGATCTATGACTGTTGCAGAGGATCGAGATCTGATCATCATTTAGAGAAACCAGCTTATCAATAAAATATTATAGATATCTCGCCAAGAACTTACACCATATCAAGATGTTTTAGTTATCTGAAAGGACTTAAGAGCTTCAGTTGCTATCCGGTAGGCTAAGGCCATAGTCTGGCCTTTGACAGTTGTAGCGTTAAAAGAGATTAAGTTTTCTTTTGAGACAAAGTTGTAATATCGTAATGAGACAACATACTTAGAATTATTAAAAAAATTTTTTAGTTATTTTTTTTTTTTGAACCCCGGTTTTCTTTCGTCAGAGAATTAGGGAGGAAGAATATTTTTTTTTTTTAAACTATACCCTTCGCAACGTTTATTCACTTCCCAGAATCATATATGCCAAAAGGTAGACAGTTAAATTTGTGTTGATTATAGATAGGTGAGGTTTAAAACAAAAAGTTTTTTTTAATCAGTTATAATAGATAGTTAGCTTTTTTTTTTGGCAAGTAAGGAAAACTTATTTTTTTGTTGTTTTTGTACAGAAATTTTCTTATAATAGAAGAATAAACCAGAAAAAATCCAAATAAATTTTAAGATAGATACCCTGAAATAAATATTTTAACTTGAAATAAGAAATAAGCTAAAATATAGATAAGATAAAATAAGATAAAGTTTCTTTATCCTGCATTTTTAAAACATACTATAAGAGGAACCAAGTATTAGAAATGGATGCAAGAGGGCGTAATAAAAATTCCCGGGGGGGAAAAGGGACTAGTAGCCAACGATCTGCATCAAATGCTTCAAATAACGGTGAAAGAGAAAATCAATCCCAAGATGAGAATGAAATTTTTGCAACAGGGTCAGAAGCAAATGTCATGGAGGGTCTAAATGGAGCTAGTGGTCAAACAGTAGATAATAGGACCTCTTCTAGTCCGAAGGGTGGTAATACCTCGAAAGAAGCCGAACATTTCGAGACTTACATACAAGAGGTCGTTACAGCCACAGTAGGTCTCAAAAGAACCGAAGACCAACGCTTCATTCGGGAAGAGTTGGAACGTAGCCATGCGGAGTTGTTAGGGCAAGTAAGGGCTATTGTTAGAGAAACCCTCGCTAGCGTCACTCCGGCTCCTCCTCCAAACCCACAAAATCCTCGAAATCTATACAATGCGACCACCCCTATAGAACCACCTGCTAATTATAGTTCACATCAACGAAACGAAGCCAATCCAACTTCCAACGCACAAACAACGAATGAACAAGGTATTCATCCAGTCGACATGGCACGCGGCTCAAATGTCGACAACTTTTTAGCTCAGTTGAGCAATTTGAACTTGAATGTTTCCCCGTTGACGATGAATCAAACCGACCCACCACCTGCTCCATCTCCATCGACTTCGGTCCTTCGTTTTCCTCATTACCACAAATGGGGAATAAAATTCGACCATAAGAACATGTCTATAGACGACTTTCTGTTCCGACTGGAAAGGGTGAAGGACAGTTACAATGTAACTTGGGTTGAAGTCGTCCAAAACTTTCACCATTTCGTTAGTGGTCGGGTAGAAACCTGGTATTGGATGTTCTTAAAGAACAATCCTCGTACAACTTGGTCGACACTACGCTTGGCTCTCATCGAGCAGTATCGAAGTCTGGAGACAGATAGCGAATTGTCTCGAAAAATGTCGGACCGAAAGCAACTACCGAATGAGAGCTTTGACGACTTTTACGACGATCTCATTAAGTTCAATTCGAAGTTGCGAACTCCAAAACCAGTGAAAGAGATCATAGAACTTATAAAACAGAATGTCCGTCGAAGGATGGGAGAATTACTGGTGACTTTTAGTACTCATAGTTTACCAGAAATGGTCTACGTTTGCCGTACTATTGAAAAGTTCCTGAACGGAAATGAAACTCCTCGAGCAAAATACCCATTTAACAACCCCACACAACCATCGCGACGTCTAGTTAACGAATTAGATAATACCCTGGAAGACTCTGACTTTGCAATTCCCGCGAAAGTTGAGGCCTACCAAAGGGAAGCCAATATACTTAAATGTTGGAATTGCAAAGCAGAGGGACATACATTCAGGGAATGCGACAGTCCTAAACGGAACTTGTTTTGTTTTAGGTGTGGACGGGACAATGTTATAACTCCAAACTGGGAAAGATGTTCGGGAAACCGGTCATCGAGCAATCCTTCGACCGGGGGGAAGTGCTCGAGGGCGGAGAACCCGGAGTAGTAGTAGAAATAAAACCAAGTCAAAATAAAACACCCTACTACGTCATTCGCCTGAAGAAATAAAACGTAGGGAAGAATCAGAGAAGAATCTTCAGGTAAAAAGACAGGAAAGAACATATCTTCCAAGAAAATCAATTCACGAACGGATTAAAGATTATTATGAAGCACGGAAAAGAATTGTCACCTTTCCTTCAACTTCAGACAAAATTTTGAAGTTGCGAGAAAGGATGAAGAGAAAGAAAGTGGTTTATAAATCTCTGGCGGCTACCACGTTGAATTGTTCAGTGGATGATCCTCGTCCATATGTCACAATTGAGATTTCTGGCAAAAAGTTGCTCGGTTTACTCGATTCAGGAGCGAGTGTGAGTTGCTTAGGATCTGGTGCTCTCGAATTTCTGAAGGAAAACCAAATTCCATTCAAAAGCTTTTCTTCTTCTATCTCCACAGCAGACGGCCAGAAACAATCAATAGTCGGCATGGTAACGGCGCCAATCCATTACCGAGGTAAAGCCAACGTCATGGATTTGTTCGTCGTACCATCGCTGACTCAACAATTGTACTTAGGAGTGGATTTCTGGAGGGCTTTTCAGTTAGCCCCTCACGTAATTTCCGAAATTTCGCCATTAAACCAGACAGTCAATAAGTCTGAAAACGCCCTCGAGTGCGATCTGAACGATCGAGAACGAGCGTTACTCCTTGAAACGATCAAGCTATTTCCGTCGTTTACGACGAAAGGTTTAGGAAAGACCCATTTGGTAGAGCATTTTATAGACACGGGAGATGCGTCGCCTATAAAGCAACGTCATTATCCCATTTCTCCAGCGATACAAGCCCTAGTGTATGAGGAATTGGATCGCATGCTTGCTTTGGGGGTCATCGAAGAAAGTTCCAGCGCATGGTCTTCTCCGGTCGTACTTGTACGAAAGCCTGGGAAAAACCGTTTGTGCTTGGACTTTCGGAAGGTGAACCAAGTAACAAAGAAGAATGCGAGCCCAATTGCTCATATAGAGGGACTGTTAGCACGACTTTCAGAGACACACTTTATTTCGAGTGTGGACCTGAAAGATGCGTACTGGCAGATACCGCTGGAGCAAAGTTCGCGGGAGAAGACGGCTTTTACCGTCCCTGGTAGGCCGCTCTACCAGTTTAAAGTTATGCCATTCGGTCTTTCCAACGCCGCCCAAAGCCTCACGTACCTGATGAACCTTGTGGTACCGCCGGAATTAAGAGATCAGGTATTCGTCTACCTAGACGATCTATTGGTCATATCGAGAAATTTTGAGGAACATATTCGGATTCTTGGGGTGATAGGGAAAAGGTTTCTTGAAGCAGGCTTGACGATAAACGTCGAGAAGTCGAAGTTCTGCTTCAAGGAACTCCAGTACCTGGGTTATGTTGTAGGTCAGGGTTGTTTAAAACCAGATCCCGCAAAGGTTGCCGCAATCCTCGAATTCCCTGTTCCAAAGACGATCAAACAAGTCCGAAGATTTCTCGGTATGGCTGGGTGGTACCGCAGATTCGTTGGTAATTTTTCAACCCTTGCTGCACCTATGACAGACGTTTTAAAAAAGAACAAAAAGTTTGAGTTTGGGAAAGAAGCGGAGGCGGCATTCGTAGCGATCAAGTCTGCCTTGACATCGGACCTTGTCCTCGTAAATCCCGACTTTTCCAAACAGTTTATCATTTTGTGTGATGCCTCGGCATCGGGTATTGGGTGCGTGTTGTGCCAGAAGGATGAAAATGGAGCCGAGCGGCCCATTTATTATTTCTCCCAAAAGTTGAATGCGGCACAGCGCAACTATTCGGTCACCGAGCGTGAATGCTTGGCGGCCGTTAGGGGAATTCAAAAATTTCGGCCTTACGTCGAAGGCTACAGGTTTATAGTAGTGACAGACCACTCAAGTTTGAAGTGGCTAATGAGTCTTCGAGATCCAACGGGGAGGTTAGCGCGCTGGAGTCTCAAACTTCAAGGGTTCGACTTTGGGATCGAACACCGGAAGGGTACCTTAAATGTAGTGCCAGATGCTCTATCTCGCGTATATGAGGTAGAGGCACTACATTCAATGGTATGTCCACCAGGGTCGATGTCAACGGACCCTTCCGATGTTCTTCATATTGATTTGGAGGATCCGAGCTTTAAATCGGAGGAGTATCTTCAAATCATCGAGCACATCGGACAAAATAAAGACCAGCTTCCTGACCTTCAAGTTTCGGACGGTTTCGTATACAAGAAGGTCAGACATTGCACAGGGGATCCACTCCAAGACGATTTAGTCTGGAAACTGTGGATTCCAGCTGCGCTGACAAACCGGTTGATCTCTCTGGCTCATTGTCCACCGAGAGCTTCACATGGTGGCATTACTAAAACACTCTATAAATTGCGACAACAACTCTTTTGGCCAAATATGGCTTCCCACGTTAAACTGTTCATAGAAAATTGTGAGACTTGCAAAACTACAAAAGCTGCTAACAGCGTTCTAAGGGCTGAAATGGGGAAATCATTCTCTGTCGATAGGCCATAGGCCACATCTATACATAGACTTCCTGGGCCCTTACCCACGATCAAAAAGTGGAAATACTCAAATATTTATTGCGCTAGATCAGTTGACGAAGTTTGTCCTGATAAAACCACTCCGTAAAGCTAACGCCCAAGCCGTAATTAAATTTTTGCAGGAAGACATATTCTATATCTTTGGGGTCCCAGAAAGCATACTATCTGATAATGGTAGCCAATTTATCAGTCACGAATTTGCGAAGATGATACAAAATTTTGGTATAACTCACTACAGAACAGCGGTGTATTCGCCACAGGCGAATGCGAGTGAGCGAGTGAATCGCTCCATCCTCGCGGCTGTCCGAGCGTACATTGACCCTAGGCAGACTAATTGGGATATGCACTTACCTTCAATTGGTAGCGCTTTGCGCTCAACAGTGCATTCCGCAATCGGCCTGTCCCCCTACGAAGCTCTTTTCGGTCAACGTATCATTGAACATGCTGCAGATTATAAACTATTACGTGGACTCGGAGGGTTGAACCATTCAGAAGTAGATTGGCTACCCAAAGCAGCTAGAATGAATGTGTTGCATACATACCTGAAGTCATCCTTAGAGAAAGCTAACGAAACATATCAGAAAACGTATAATTTGAGGAGTAGGCCAGTATCATATCAGGTAGGGGATGTTTTGTACAAACGAAATTTCATTTTAAGTGATGCGGTTAAACATCTAAATGCCAAACTATGCCCTAAATTCATAAAAGTTACGGTCCGAAAAACCGTAGGTAATAATTTATACGAAGTAGTCGATTCTAAGGGTCACAAAACGGTAACCCACTCAAAAGATCTAAAAAAATGAAAGCCCAAGTCAAAAATTAAAAGATTTATTTCCCGGCTCGCTCAACTGTGCATGAGACACTTCTGCGTATATGTATATATATAAAAAAAAAAGGATTACTCAGCATCAGATTCTCTCCATATCCTTTTTGTACAGGAAGCCTGCAACTAAAAGGATATGTTGTGTAGGGAACGGCACTAGAAGGTAGCTCACAAGAGCCATGAAAAATTTAGACACAAGAAATGAGTCCGAAGTGTAATCGTAGCCTTAACGACACCCTCTTATACTTCAGGACAGATTAAATTCATTAGCTTAGAGATATCTCTATAATTCTCGCTCGAAAAATCTTCTTTTTATTCACCTTAACAAGATGTCTTAACATCGAACGCAAATTGCTTAAAATTTCTCATATCGAAAATCAATTTTCAGTGCGACAAAAAAATCTCGATAATAACATGTAATTTCCCGTGTAGACCTAACCCTTGTGGTCGGTCATAAAGTTTTCAGTGGGTGGCACAGTCGGAATGTGTTCCGAGCCGTCCCGGACCGATCGCAAACTTCCGCATAATTTCATTCCGTTATGTTTCCACCCAAGAAAATTTCATTAGGTATCCTCGTGGTAAAGTTCGTTGCTTAGATTCTTTTCCTTTTAAGTGAGCGACAAAATCAGTCCAATTGATCTATCTTTCATCAGGACTCCCCACGTGCAAGTAAAACAGTAACTAATCGAGTGAAAAAAAACAGGCAATTGAGTATTCTTGCTGCAAAAAAAATAAGACATTTTTATCCCTGGATAAAGTATATCCAGCGCCATTAAAGAATTCTCGAATCCATTTATACTTGTGGTAAGCAACCAAATTATATTTATTAAGATAGAACATTTTAACAAATTGTTCAAACTCAAGGCAACCAGGAAGGTGTAGCTTCACCCTGAAGCCGTTCCGTCACAAGATTTCGGTTCTCGAGTGACCGACTGATCACCATCCTCGAGCAATTATTCGTGGGGATACTTCCTTTTGTTTCTTTTGATTGGCCGACAGATCAAAAACTATTTCTCGAGTGGAAAAAAAAATAAAGTGTGTGTAGCAACACAAAAACTCATTACCAGGTAAGGCTATAGAGTACAAAACCCGTAGAAAATAAAACTTAATTAAGTTTGTTACTCAGGAAGGTGAGGGCCCACCCTCCTACACAACAGATTACTTCGAGAATCCCATTTCTTTTGCGCTGCCACCGGAGAACTCCAAAACGAACCTCTTGATCCGAAAAAGGATCCGAAGGGGACTGCTAGTGGCAGTTCAAAGCAGAAGTGAATCCACCCTCACGTCGTTTTTGTAGTGGATTTTGTTTCCGGACTGGGCAGCGGACGAATCCTTTATTCGGTAAGGGGAAACCACCTAATTCATGTGCGCGTACGGTTTTCGACCAAGCAATATTCTGTAGCCACATTTTTTTTTTGTTACTCCACCGCAGTGTGTCGTCACAGCGAACAAAGGCATAGGCACCCCCAGCTGTTCTTCAGATCATCAGGTGGCGAAGCACCGGGACGAGGCAGCACTGATGGGACAAGACCCATGTGGGGCTGGGGGGAGCAAAAAGGTTAACATCGGCGATCGTAAAAGAGTTGAGAAAATTTGTTTCCTTGTTGAGGTCCGTGCAGAAAAGTGGAGGGTAACTACCTAGTTAAAAAGAAAGTAAAGTTGAAAAAAAGGACATTATAAGAGAAATTAAGTGCTAAAAAAAAAGATAAGAAAAGAAAATCAAGTGCAAAAAGAAAAAAAAAAGAAAGATTTAGTGCTGAAAAGAAAAGAGAAAAACTATAAAAGAAAGTTGCTGAAAAAGAATAAAATCTGAGTGTCAAAAAAACAAAAAAAGTTAATGCTGAAAAAAAAAAAGAAAAGTATATGTAGGAATATAAAAAGAGGGAAATTTGTATTAAAAAATTATAGAATAAACTGGAAAGGAAGATTAATTTAACAATTTTATTGAAAGAAAGTAAAGCTGAAAGAAGAATAAAAAGAAAATTAAAGCTTGAAGGAAATTTTAAATTTGTTAAAGGGATTAGGATTAAGAAGCTCTAATTATCTTAACGATACTCACCTGTAGAAAAAAAGAGAATAAATAATACTGAGAGAATTTTAATGAAATTAAGGAAAAGAACTGATAATTAATTTTTTTTTGAAGGGAAGAGCAATGTGAACGAAATTTGATTTTATAAAACTAATCGAAATATGTAGCTTAGAGATCAAAAAAAAAATTTATGTTTTAAAATAGAGTGATAGTTCGGCTATTTCAATAATAAAAGTAAACAAGTAACAGAGTTAGAAATAGGGTCGGTTAAGACTTTTACCATTAGTAGTTTTAGATAAGGAACACATTTGAACAAAGAATAATTATTAAGTTATTATAAAACATAAGTCAAGAAAATAAGAATAGGACTTGTTAATAGGATAAGTGAACAAAAAAAAAATGATGAAGTGTAACATCTCACCCATCGCGGTCGTAAAAATTTTTTTTTGCTACTAATTTAAACAAGTGAATGGAAATATAATACGGTTATCATCCCCCTGTTTGCGCCTCAAGACAACTTTAAACTTAAAGATTTTCAACTATAAACATACATATAATAGATTCACCAGGTCTTCACAAGATGCTGTGCACAACACCTTGGGATTTCCGGTAAGTGATTTTTCTTATATACTTTATATTTTTATATTTTTCGTATGACATATTTATATTAAAAAAATGGATATAACAAAACAAGATAAAAGGAAAACTGAATAGATAATTAAAGTTAGAAAAAAAAAGTAAAAAGAATAATAGCACGTAGCTCACTTAAGAAACGGTCTAAGTGACTTCGATTTGATAGAATCCCAAATTGTGGGTTTATTTTTTTTTGTTGAGGGGATAATTTTAAAGTTTTCAAGTTGAGATTCGGGGATGAATACGATAAACGGAAACATAATCACATTCATATACCTATCGTTTTCTTAAATAAGTTTTTTTTTTTCGGCATACTCATAGGTATTCGATCATTATCGTTCCGATGTGTGGTGATGCTTTTTTTTTGAATAAATTTTTTGTATAGATAGTATTAAGTAATTTAAGATTCTACATAGAATAAAATTACGCTTGTAAATCGTAAAAGTTAAAAATTAATTTTTGAAATTTCTTTATTTCCTGAATATATCAGTTGAGGAATGGACTTTCTTGTGAAAGTTAAAACATTTACTTTTTGTTCGAAGATCCGTTCAATTATTTCTTAAAAGCCTGAAGAACATCATGGGCTGGTAAAAAGTTGGTTTGGGAAGTGAATGAAATGTAAGTGGGGGGTATGATGAGGATTCTTGGAATTTAAGGGGAAGTAAACTACTTCCCCCTTTCAATGAGGGCCATTACAACATTCCGGAGCACAAATAATGGCGTAGGAGTGTTCCTAGGTAATAATTTTTTTATCAGGGGATACTAAAGGGTGGGTTGAGAATCGCTCTGAGGACACGACAACCTATGTCCTCCTCTAAGTATGAAAAATAAACACAAGAAAAAAGATGAACGCGGTAACTAAATTTCGGGCCCCACCATTTTAAAAGATGGTAGTATGTCGGCCGAATAACAGCTTAGGCTTAGGCCTGAAAATGAAGGTAACACCGTCCTTTCTGCAAGTAACAAAGATCCCCCCCATCGACGAGCTAAGCGTGGCAAACTAGCAGGCCTTCAGTTACTACGCGATCGGACCCCCCTCTCGACCCCTGCCTGGCCGGGCCGATGGGTCTGTAGACATCGGTCCTAAAAGGTGGGGAAAGTTTGTTAGGGGGCGATTTCGGAGAGGAGTAGAGTTTTTTTTGAAGCATACTCGTTTTTTTTTAGGGGTTCTTTTCTGAACCTATCGAGTTGAAAGCTCGGTCGTGTTTTTTTTTTTGTGAACAGAGTAGTTCAAAGGGCTCTCGCCTTCCTCGAATAGGTTGACTGGCGTTGGTAAAAGGATACAAAAATACGAATTATTAAATGAGAGATGAGAAGAGTGGTGACTTGCGCTCTTGTGTCCAAACATAACCTAAAGTCAACCGGTGTAATGTATTGTGGTTGGTATACCATGACACAAGAACATGAAGTTGGAAATTATACCGTTACAATATATTAATTAAGTCTTAACGTTTATTTTCCCATCTAAATAATAAACAATTTCAATTCCTAAGCGTCTCAAAATCAATCATTAAAATTTTCAATGATGAGTTCCAATGATAGCTATAACTGGCACCTATGTAAGTTAAGCACCGAAAATTCTCCGTAAACTGATGAGCACCGACATCGTTTCTTTCATCCAATTTTCTTACAAATTGCCTACAAAAAAACAGGGCTATTATCGATCACGTATGAGAGTCCGCTGACTGCCAGTCAGCCTGACAAAAAAAAGTGTGACAACTTCTAGCAAAAATTGACGTTTGCATAAAATTTTTCGATAGCAAAATGAGCCAGGGTATTTGCGGTATTTGAAAACTGGTTGGTTGGTGGGAGGACAAAATCAAAACGTCACCTATTTGTCGGTGACATGACGATTTGATTTTGTCTGTATAAAAACAAACTTAAAATGAACAATATTAATAATAAAACAAATGAAAACAAATTGAAGGAAGGAATAAAACAAAACAGGAAAATATATCATCAATAAAAGAAGGGCAAACACGCAATAAGTATTGTGAATTTCAAAGTGAGAATGTGAAATTAAGTGTCGTGAACAAATAGGAACTCGGTCTCGCTCTGCTCTCGCTCGCACTTATTATGCAATTTTCTTTAATTGTTTTTAGTTTTTGTGCTGCAATTATTTGATAAATTTTTGCATTCTGCACTTCTGTGCAAAAAAACTTTTTCAACGATATATAATGTATATAGACGCTACAAAAGTAGAGCGACAGGGACAGCAAATGACGCTATATTTCTTGCCGCTCTTTTGACATTTCTCTTCAGTAAGGTTTGCCTTTCATGATGTAAAGATATACGAGCCAACAACGAGTCGAAATTATTAAAATTTACTACCGAAATTCGGAGTCAGTGGCCTCAACGTTAAGAGCGCTACGTCCAATTTATGGTCGTCATAATCGTCCTAGCAGATCAACAATTGAGCGTCTAGTGGAAAAATTTGAATCCACAGGCACAGTACAAAATGTTCCCGTGCCAGTGAGACAAAGAAGTGCCCGTAGTGTCGAGAATACTGCTGCCGCTGAGGCTTCAGTTGTAGAAAGCCCAAATGTGTCTCTCACACGTCGTGTCGTTCTCAAGCGTTGGGCATCTCTGTGACGTCGTTGTGGCGAATTTTGCGAAAAGATCTTGGCCTACATCCTTACAAGATTAAATTGACTCAAGAATTGAAGCCGCTTGACCACCAGAAGCGTCGTATGTTCGTGAATTGGGCTGAGCCACAACTTGAAAATGATTCGGATTTTCATCGAAAAATCATCTTCAGCGATGAGGCTCATTTCTGGCTAAATGGCTTCGTCAATAAACAAAATATGCGGTATTGGTCAGGCAGCAATCCACACGTACTCCTTGAGTCATCATTGTCATTGTCATGGAGTCATGGTTTATGGGCCGGCGGCGTCATTGGACCGTACTTCTTCCGTGATGATCAAGACCGGCACGTTACTGTGAATGGGGATCGCTACCGTTCAATGATAACCGAATATTTTTGGCCCCAATTGGATGATATGGACTTGGAGGACATGTGGTTCCAACAGGACGGCACCACAAGCCACACAGCGAATGTCACAATCAATTTATTGGAAACCAAGTTTGGAGAACGTGTTATCTCACGAAATGGTCCAGTCGCTTGGCCGCCTCGGTCGTGCGATTTGACGCCGTTAGACTATTTCCTGTGGGGCTACGTCAAGTTTATGGTCTATGCTAGGGTTTCCAGAATATCTCTTTTAAAGAGAACATGTTCTCTTTTTTGACTCTGATCTTTCTTATTCTTTCTTTTTTCATCAAATTCTTTTTTTTTACTCTTTTTTATTTTGTACTCTTTTTTATCTCTTTTTTCCTAAGTGACCAAAATATTAATTTAACACACTTTTCATTAATGTACTTTTGTATTGTCCCCTAAAATTTAAAATAAAGCATTAATACCAGAGAATATCAAATAAAGAAGCCAATCCTTCGTACGTTTCACCCTCCAAAACCCATTTGTTTACATTATTGTATTTTTAATTTCATTTCGTGTCGAAGAATAGATGTGAATTGCATTAAGACCTGTGCTGAATGATGTGCTGAATGAGGAGTTGATTCTATAGGTGCGTTTTGTCACTGTTTTTCACTTCCTTTGCAAATCTAAAACATCATCTGAGGGGTATTATAGTTTCAAAACTTTTCTTTTCCAGTTTTGAAAATTTTGAGTGAAATGAAAAAAACTGTAAAAAGCTATAAAAATAATGAAAGCGATTTAGTTTTAACGCTAAAATATAAGTTGAGGATGACCTTTATCCATTCCTTAGGGTTTTGAATAGATTTGGTGAAACTGCTAATCATAAAAAATCAATTTAATTTGGAAGAGAATAGTTTTGAAAGTTACGATTGCAGTTGATTTGATTTGTATGGGAACAGATCATTTTTGATTCAGAAGAGTTTAGGAATAGAAGAGTTTTGAAAATATAAAACCCTTAAAGAAAAAGAAGATTTTTGGTGCAGAATTTGATTTGTAAGGGAATAGATGAGTTTTGAGTGGAACGACTGAGTGGAATAGTGTAGTTTTGAAAAAAACAACACTTTTCAAGTACAAAAAAGTTTAGGAAATAATAAGTTTTAATAAATTTTACCTAATTATATAAATGAAGGACCTTCTAAGGAACATTTCCTCATACTTAACTTATTTTTGAAAAAACTGGAGAGTTTTGAAACTATACCCCTCATCTGTTCGCTTCAGCTTGTAGGCAAAAATCAAATTGACAGCTGAGGATTGATTTTTTTTTTATATTCTCTGATTAATACACTGAAGTAAAAATCTTCCTACTCAGGATCGATGGATGAATTTAGAAAAGACATAAGTATGAGAAGACTTAGACAAAAGTATCCACTACCGAATTTCTTAGGAAGTTTTACTGGATTACTCAAAGTTGTTTGACCAATTTTATTTAAACAAGTTTCTTTCTAAAGAAAATGAAAATTTTAAAAACAAAATATCTATTCAAAAGTGGGCCAGTTTTTTTAGTTTGTCTACAAATAGAGTTTTATTCAGAGCTCTTAAAATGTGCCAGTCCTTTTTTGTTTTCATTGCGCAAAATATGAACGTGGAATGTATTTTCTCGTTGATGGGTTCCCAATGGACCAAAAAACGAAATCCTTTAAGAGTAGGATTCCCATATTTAAAAGTTATAACTTAAAAGATTTTAGCTGTCAAAAGTTTTATGAAACCTTTTTATATGAAAATAAGTATCTTAATGAAATTCGAAGCTCCCAAAAATATGACCCTTCGGACGAGGAAGAAATTTAATGTCTATTTTGCCTACATTTTACTAAAATTCTTCGGTATTTTGAATTCAATTAGGTGTTTATATATTTTAGTTTTATTAGTTTGAAGTGCAAAAAAGTGTTTATAAAATATACTGATTTATATCACAGAGTAAACTTTTGGTCATATTTATCAATTATTTTGATGATGGTGTGGTGACCGAGTTTGGAGTTTCGAAAATGTTCTCTTTTTTTTCAAACGCGTTATGGACACCCTAGTCTATGCCAACAAGCCAGTGACGATTGATGAATTTCGTACGAATATCGAACGTGAAATTGCAGCAGTATCGGCCCATTTATGCTTGAAAACCGTCGAAAATTGGGTTCAGCGTCTGGACTTCTGCAAGCGTGCCCGTGGTGACCATGCAAAAGAAATCGAGTTCCATACATAATGGCATGGAACGTACTTTCAAAGGAATAAATAATTTCATTGATATCCAAAACCGTTTTTGTTTTATTTAAAAAAAACTTTTGTAGCGCTCTTATTGAAAAACCCGATATTATGCCTTTCGGCTTTTGTAGACCGCGTAAATTGTAACACAAAATTCGTGTTTGCCGTTTTATAATATGACTCCAACTACCTTAATGTAATAACAATTAAATTATTGATTACTTGTAATTGTAATTGTGACTTTCAATTACAATTACCCAGTAATTGAGCTGTCATTGAATTACAGTTGAATTACCATGTGATAAGCCTATTATGTCGGACTTCTAATTACCCAACTTTGCTAGTATGCAAAAAAAAATTGAGAATATTAATAATATTCATATATTTTTAAGTAGTCAAATGGCCTACTTGTTTTTGAGCTCCTAGCGATTTAAATGCTTTTTTTTATTTTTTCTATAACTGCTTGAATACTTTGAAAAGATCTTAAGCTCCAAGCTACTTGAACATAAAGGGAAGTACGTGCGATCCAGACGAGCATTTAATTTTGTAAGGAAAATTTGTTGAAATATCCATTTATGCACATATTAAAATGTAAAAAAAAGTTTTTTTTTGACATATTTGAAGGTATGCTACTTCACGAAATAATTATTTGTTCCAAGAATTTCTCCCGGAATCTTAAATAACTATTTCCCCCCTTCAAAATCCGTTTACAATTTTTATAAAATTTCTAATTTTCCTGAAGATTCCAAATTTGAAAATTGTTAGAAGAAGATTCAAACGCATTTTCTGTTTCTATTTTGACGCGTTAAGTGCTATTTGCCACTTTTGCTGATAATTTTGCTTAAAATGATTGATTTGAATATTGGTTTTCAAAATTGTGACAGTTTTCACAATTTCATTGAAAATTTCAAAGACAAAATTGAGTTTATTTTGTTCTTGGAAAATTTTGAAATTTCTAAGTTTTAAATTATATTGCAACTTTTCGTATCATTTTGACTAAGTTAGCATCAGACATCAAAACTATTTACCTCAAACATTTATACACAATAAATTATTATGTATGTAAGTATGTCTTCCACTTCTACATAGTAAAACTGATAAGGCAAAACCTCAGGAAATTATAAACATAAGTCATTCATTTTGGTTTAAGGAAATATATATTTTTGAAATATCTATCTCATCAAGATCACAGCACCTCTTTTTAGTTTATAAAAATGAGATACAAGAAATACTTTTTCATTTAGATTTCCTCTCTTTTGTGTGAATATCTTCAACATACCTTCATACATGTCAGTTGGGCGGTCTCGGTACGATAGTGTGATAAATTTTTTAATGAAATTCGATTAAAATACAAATTGCCGAATATACACAACACCGCATAGTACCTACACACACACAAACAATTATTTTAACACAGCCAACATAAGAAGAAGAAAAATTGTTAGCAAAACGAAAAAGATGCTCATGGTTCCATCCCACTCTATATTCGGTAGCAGAACATTTAAACGAAGTTTCCTCCGAAGATTATTATTGGTACCACAACACAACACAAATCAAAAAGAAAAAATATTAATAAAAAAGAAAAACTCAATCTTAACAACCAGTAGCCAGTCCCTTGCATCTTCTTGCTTCAAAACTAATTTCCATCTGATCAGCCCCGTCCGCCCCCAGTTACCCGTCCCTCCTGATGAGCCCGCAAAAAGAAAGCAATCTTCACTTTAATTAAATTTAATATGTTATAAACACCCTTGGGCAATTATGGTAGCGACGGGAATCTGTTTCGGTACACCATCGAGCTCGAGCTAAGAAAGAGCCTAAAAATCTTCAGCAGCATCGCCATCGGAGGAACTTCAGAACTCTACCAAACCACCAAGCAGAACATTTTTCAGAGAGGGGAAGTTATAAAGGCGAAGATGAAAAGAGCGGCGGTGGCGCGGCGGGGTTAGAAGAAACAAATCTCAATATTGAACTGATAAATCTTTTAAAGATGCAACTATAAGACGTTGGTGTCTTACAGAGTGCTTCTGCTTGTTGAAGATGAAATTTGAAAGAACTCCAATTTTCTTAACCTAAAAACCAGTTCAATGAATCGTTAGTATGTAACAAGCGGTCGGTATCCAATGGAGATAACATGGTTGCTGCTGTACTAACAAACAGCAACAACAAAATGCCATACGCATCTTGAGAGAAATTGAAGATTGTACACATACTTTGGAAACTGAATGATCTTTTGCTGGGAAACATTTTTCATAAATCTCCGATTTATCTTAACAAGATCTTTTTTTAATTATTTTTTTTTTATATCTTCAAACTTAATTAGAAACTTCTTGTTTTCTTGCGATATACTGTATTCCTTCATGGTTACCATTTATGGTGGTTTCCTCAAGGATAACCATTTATATTGCACTTAATTCAAATAAAAAAAACATTACTAAATAAGAATAAGACTCCACATCGAAATATAATAATGAGAATTTAAAGGCGTTCAGTTCATAATACGAAAACTCAAGTAAAATTGGCTGATGGCTGGGCCGCTTGCCAGGTCATGCTTTAGATTCAGGAGAGTTTTGTTACAATAATGTCATGCTTTTGGGGGTTTTGAATAAAGACAAAATTTAATGAAAAGCTATTTTTAGATAATCAATTCCCTTAGACATTTTTAACGTGCTCATAGTTGACCTCAAATAATTTGTGATTAGTTTAAGCTTGGAAAATCTCTTCTCACAGCTGGAATTGTAAGGAATATTCGAAGCAAAATAACCATGTTTGGTGAACTATCTTCCACCTGCCAGTGTTACCTCTGGAAATTTTGAGAGTGTCAAAAAAAGGTGTCCAAAAGGTAAAAAGGTGTCCCTTACAAATTTCAATTAGAACGCAATATTGAATTAAAATTTGCTTGCTTTGCTTTCAAAAAGGTGTCTGTCCAAAATCGATTATTTTTTAAAAGAGGTGCCCTTGTGTCCGGGGGTACGAAAAGGTGTCAAATTGACACTATAGTGTCCCAAAGGTAACCCTGCTTCCAGCTTGGATTCAACAAAAAAAAATTAATATCCCAAGTGGGTATTAATTATTGTTTCTGCATTCCCCTTCGCTCTAACAAAATTCCCAAATTGAACTTGCTCAAGATGAAAGTCCCTTTGATCAATTTCGGACGAAGCAAAATCGATATTTATTTCAGTTTGCTTCGAATTGAGAATAATTTCGAGAGTTAGAAAGAAAAACTTCTCGGACAAATTCATTAATTGCTGATGATAATTACTCTACCTAGACATCATCTCTTCTGTATGTGATAAGTTGGCTTCTTTAACTCCGTCGTCGCCAAAAATGTGTCTTTTTGTTATATGCCTTTGGGGTTCCATACAAATGCCGAGTTCTTCACTCATATTTTTCGCATATGGTAAAGCCCCGTTTATCAATTCTTCTCTTATACATATATCTATAAGTAAACTCTGCAAAGCGCTTACTTTTTCAGTGCAGAGTTTTGCATTTAGTCCTTTTGTTTGCGAGTATTTTTGAGTGGACTTATCTAATTTCTTGTAGCACAGGTTGTCAGAGGCCCAAAACCCAAAAAAATGAGTAGGTCTGCATTATAACGATCAAAGCTCCACGTCTTCTGTAGTTTCTAAGCTTTCATCTTTTCCCATCTGTTTTTCCAGAGAATTCAATTCTTGTTTGTATCAACAGCATCACCTCTAACGCTCCATCGAGTATATTAGGCTCTTTTCAAATGTTGGCCTGTAGTGTATAGGGGGGTTCACATGGACCAACATTGCTTGACAACATGGCTTGATTTGATCAATTGAACGCAAGAAACAACCGCTTGACAGCCAATGTTGTATGGTTTTTAAAAGATTTTGAATACTTGTTCCATTTCCATCAAGCGATGCTGTCATGCCATGTAAACCCCCCTTATGGCCTATCAAAACATCCCAAAGCTGTTTGGGCATAGCAAAAATGAGTAAAAGCATTCCAATGTTCCCAAAAATGTTACCATGAATTCGACTCAACTGATGCTGCATGTAAGCAAACCAGGTTCAAAGAATGGTTTGAACAAGGAACGAATTCGGTTTTTGGATTTATTTTGGTGGTGTTTCTTAATTCATTCCGGAATAGGAATAGAAAAGATAGAATAGATGAAATATTTATCCAGAATATATCCAGAAGGAATAGCAACCAGTTGTTCGTTGATATGTCAAAACAATTGAGTACAAATATATTTTTGCTTTACGTTATTATTTATTGCTGAAATGCAAAATCAGTACAGAAGATCATTAAATGCATAGCAATGTGGTGCGAGACGTTTTTTTCGTTATTTTAAAGTGAATAACGCCCATGCGTATCTACCATAAATGAGAAAGGTGAAAAATAGCACTGAACGCACCTTATTCCTTGAATTCCATCTTTCAAATGGAATAAAAAGAATGCATTCCAAATTTTCCGGAATGAATGAAGAAACAACAAAATGGTTTATCCGGAATATTCCATTGAATAAAGAAACGCAAAATGCTCATTCCAAATATTCTGAAAGTTCAGAATGAATAAAGAGACTGACTCATTTTTTAATTCTTTGCTGAACTCCTGAATACTTCCCAGCCATAACAGCAGTATTATCAGCAACATTTATTAATTATTCTAATTACCGAATTTACAATGGTAGCGGGAGCAAGGTGGTTTTGCACGTCGATTTTGCAATCACTTCGTTTCTGATTTCGTTCTCGAGTTGGAGATCCCAGAAAATTTTCGTCTCACCTCAGCAGCGTACTAGGCTTTACAATTGAAAAGGAATAATATTGTCGGCAGATTCGCTTATTGAAATCTGATGGGAAGCTTGACTCATCGAGTAGCTTCCTGTTCCGATTGCGAATTTGGTAATTGACATGTATAATTTTCTAAGAATTTCCAAACATCACAATAAATTTCAATTATTAAATTCAAAATTTAAATTTATGAAGTGTCACAAAATTTTCCGCCCACCCAGTAAGTACCACCCGGGGCAGATACATTTTTTTACGATAACACATTTGGACTCAAGCCCTAGTTGAAAATTGACATATTTTTACTATTTCCGAAAATCCAGTCGAAAATAGTGATTAAGTACTTTGTCTGACAAAACTATCTAGCCTATCCACAGTACTACGCCCGACGTGGTAGTTTGGTGGAACGTCGGCATACGCAATTGCCTGAGTTAAACAGCTTATCAGGTCGCTGGTGTAAATGTTGAATAGAATCGGTGAATTGACCGCTCCCTGCTGAAGACTATTTTAAATATAAAAGGTTGTGGCAGAAGTCACAAAGCTTTATTATAACTTTTTCGAATACCTTGCTGATACTCGGGAAAAAGGTTTATCGACTGGATCCGCCAGATTGGAGTTGTCCTTTCCCTTTTTCGGGAGGATGCACCATAACTCTCTTCCACCGATATACGCCTTATTCAGTGCGTTGTTAAACGAAGTGCAACATTGGATATGCCATCAACTCCTGCTGACTTCTTCTACTTTAATGAATTGAAGATGAGCTGGAGCTCCACCTTGGTAATTAACAGTGAATTAGGCCCATTTCGCTCGGCGACTATGGCGTTTGCCAAATGATCTTCATTGAACCTGGTGAAACCGGGGTTCTCTGATTGCCATTGCATAATGTCATTCCGGTGGTAGAAATGATGCAGTAAGGCTCTGTCTTCCAGGTCATGTTTTGGGCGAATGCACATACTCACCTTGTACACTTGCTGGAAAGCAGCGCCCACAGCCTCCACTTTCTCTTGTGAATCTTCGACAGTAAAGAGGTCATCGCCCAAGACGGCTACCTCTGGATCAATTCCTGCTGTCAGAAGTAGATACGTGGTACGTCCCTGTTCTCTGTCATTCTCTGAAGCTTAAGACACGGAAGGTCGTTTTGATCATTCCTTCTAAATATCGGGTCGCTAGAGTAAACGGCCCGAATTTTGCTGTCCCAGTACCAATTATATGACAACCAATAATTTGCCTTAATAAGTTGGATGATGTTCTTGATAGACGACTTCAGCGTCCCAGTCCCCAGATTATGAGGGTCAGTTAACCGTCGGCATAATAGTTTGAGTCTTGTCAGCAGTCCACTGTTTTGGCTATATAATGCGTCAATGGTCGCGTTCTGATACATGTCGGTTGCATCCCGTTGTTTTTATTTTGGTATTGTTCTGTTCATTGTTCCTTTGATTGTCTCGTCGATTTGTTCTATGTATTGGTCTATTTCGTTATTTGTCAAATTCCTGTCATTTGGTGGGGATATATTGTTCAAGCTGGGCCCTCATCACGTAAGGGTAAAGATATCGTTTTCGATATCGTCATCGATAGATATGCTTCACGTAAGCATAAAAAACTTCTATCGTCTAATGCCGGATTTACACGAATGGAAAGCTGCCAGTATAATGACAAAAAGAATGAAATTGTCCATTCTTTTGTTGTTGCTTTTGTCATAATACTGGCAGTTTTCCAATCGTGTAAATCCGGCATAAACGATATCGACTTGACGATTTGGTTTTAACTTCACGTAAGTAAAAAAGCTGTCATTTACTATCGTCTTGTCGATAGCGAATGCACGATACCAATTTAGCTATCGTCGTTGTTGTGTTTTGGTAGTTTTTAGTGTCTACAACAGAAAATTGTTTCTGCAAAAAATGTTTCGAAGCATCGTTTGATACTGCAGAACGACAACAGATTCAATGAACTATAAGTATTCTTTTTTTATATTTTTGTCAAAACATTTTACCTAAATATTTTTCACACAAAGATACTCAATTTATAAATATAAATTATAAACAAAATAAATTGGGTGGCGCAACAGCTCGTCGAGAACCAGGGCCTAGTGACTTACAACTCACAACCATTCCTGTGTGCGTGTTTGTTGGCAGGAATGGAGGGGACCTACAGTTTTTTGCCGAGTCCGAACCGCTAAATGAGAAGCACTTTTTCATGACAAGTATACTCTTGGAGGATTTGGCAGTTCCTCGCAGGAGGCAGTACCTCGATAAAACATTTCTGTTTTTAGGTGGCACGGCAGGGAATCGAACCCACACCTTCGGCATGACAGTCCTACGCACTAACCATCAAGCCACGAGGTACTACACTCAATTTATAAATGTGAAACCTCGAATGACATACAAGCCAAAGATTATAATTTACGCAAACATATACTCTTATAAGGATTATACCTCCTAGTTGCACTAGTAGCGTTTGTAGTTCTGTTTCACATGACCATTCATGGACATAAGTTATTATTACAAATGCAAATATAAACAAATGGGTCTTGGAGGGTGAAACGCACGAAATTTCGCAATGACAGCTCAGAGATAGTGTATTCAGTGGCTCTCAAACTTGAGAAAACAATAACGATTGACGATACGATAGCAGTGGTGTTACGTGAAGCAAACTAATGACGATATCATTCACAGCTATCGCATAGACGATAGTCGTCAGCAAAGTTACGTGATGAGGGCCCTGATTTCGCTTGATAAGGCGTTAGTAAAACGTGACCACGCACCTTACTGGCTGAACAAAATGAAGACGGAGCTGCAGCTGAATAGCTGTCAAAATATTGAATACAAACAAATTCAATTGTACGAACACAACACGACGCAGCTGGACAAGTTGGTCAACTTTTAATTTTTGCTTGCAGCTTTTTTGACGTTTCAACACTGCGAGCGCAATCGGGTATTTACATGGGGAGGGAATTGAGTTTCAAACCCTTTTCAAGCTCTCACAAAACCTTAAATAATTTTGGTTCGTTTTTGCATTATTACTCATTTTTATTTTAGTTATTAGGCGTGTTCAAAGTGTCAAAAACTGAGCAAGCGAATCCAATATTGTGTTTCCTCAGTAATTTGACAGCAAAATTTCTGAGGAATCCTGTTTACGACACCGAGATTGCTGAGGGCTCTGAGATCTCTGCGATCGATACTGACATGTCAGAAAGCTGTACAGCTACATTGTGGGCGCATACAAAAAATCACGTACGACATTTTTTGATAGATATGCCAGATGCAGTTGCAGCACTCTATTCTGTTCAAGCAGTTACTGTAATTGTAAGTATGCACACGCACATGCACATCCTCATCCAATTCCACGAGCTTCTTTGGAAGCTTTATTTTGGCGGCGAGTCCGCAGTGCTCTCTGTCGTACTCGATTGTTCGTAAACAGTTCCGTGGTCTTTGACCCACAGTGTCAGTAATTGTCAGTCTTGCGTCTATTAGCAGTAGATCCAGATGGGCACCGCTTTGAAATTTCTGCATTCGAGATTTCGTCGCCCTCGCCACCCCTGTGAAAGTATGTTCATTTGGTTGTTCCACCTGCTAGATACGTTCTAATGAAATTTGGCATAGACGTAGGATACTTTTTGTAATGCAAGCTGGTGGGTAAGAGCTTGTTGATGCATATATTTATATGTATCTAGTATCACACTTTCATAATAACCTTTCTCTGTCCTAGTTTTCTCCTCAAACATTAACATATCTTGTCTTATAACAATCAAATTAAAGGTTCCTGAAATGTCAGCGTGGCTTATGTCATATAAATAGGGAGAGTTATATCTCTCCCCTCTTCATCAGTAGCGGCTAAGTTAACCACTGACCTAATCATGTTAACACCTCAGACTTCAGAGCTTCATTTGTAATCAACTTGCCACTACTTACACGCACCGTCAACCCTACAAAACAAAATAGTTTCCACAACACAAGGGGACAAGAACAACGACGACGACCACAAAGACCGATCCACTTTGCGACGTACCATATCAACAATGCAAACGAACCATACCGTGACACTGCACCAGGCATACCACCACCAACCGACCGTCAACAAATCCATTCAGCAATATTCACTATTTTGCCGTGAAAAGAATCAGTAGAGCGTTTCTAATAGCTTGGCGCCGCCACATCAACATGATCACTTAACCCACTAATCAGCCAAAGCAACAACTAGTTCTTGCACTCACTTGACGACTGATGGAATTCGAGTGTCTATACCTAGAGTTGATGTTGACAAGGGCGTGTGTGATTGTGATATATGCTTCAGCTTCAGCACATTTAGAAAAAAACTGAGGGTCGAATTCAAATGCACATAAACTCACAGCTGACACAATTATTCAGGTTTCAAGGGGGGTTTGGTTGGCTTAGCAATTTATGTATGGCAAAGAGTCAAAATTAATTTAAATAAACGCACCATTATACTCATGCAGAACTAAGAGACGGTGGTGTACTCTACTCATACTATGCGTCACAAAACTGGCCAAAAAGGAATCGGACAAAAATGCGACCGAATGAACAAAGAAATCAGATATCACTTGGGAATATAAATGTGGGAACTAAAGTGAAACCAAAAAAGTAACTTGTTGTTAAAATTGTAATGTACTTATACCAAGTTAAATAATACTAATACACTCAGAAAAATTTCAAGTGCTTGACACTTGACATGAATAATTCTCGATATTTGGAACACATGAACCTAATATTGAATCGAAATGGTAACGAAAAATTAAAATTAATAAACTAACCAACAGAAAACTGAGTCATTCTTTAATTTTGGATTTCCTGAACTTTCACTATGCAACTGTCATTGAGCCTGATCACGCGATTTCCTTGGAAATTAGGTAAATATTGTACATATTTCTTTTATTGAGCTTGAGTTTGTACCTCAGAATTAAACACAAAAAGATCCTCAATTTTAATAAAAATAATAAATTCATACAACAGCGTAAAGCCGTCGTTAAGGTTGTGAACTTTTAAACTTCGTAATTCTGTCACAATTTGTATGGAAAATTTGACAAATTTACAAAGTTTACAACTTTACTACGTTTACGACGACTTAACGCGGTTGCATTAATACACTTAATGTGTTCCTTAATTTAAAAATATAAAATAAACTTTTAATAGAATATTTTTTTACGTGTAGGTACCCGTACACATATCCATCTGGGTTTGATGCAAATCAATCGTTTATTCCTGTTTCCGTCTCTCAGTTTGTTGCATTCGGATTGTGTCCGTCTTTGCGTGGAAGTTCTCGCACCATCAGCGTCGACGTTCATCTGCGTCCATCCGTCGTAGTTCTTGAAGTCGATGTCTATGACGACGACATCGTCATTGAGTCCAAATGTTGTCGTCGTCGTTGGTTCGATTTGATTCTGAATCTTCGTCATCGTCGTAATGCAGCCACATGCGATCCTCTAGGGATAATGTATGTATAGCTTATGACCATAAAATATCAACGCGGGAAATTTACTGTTTCCGTCGAGATTCGTTTTGCAATGTTTTTTTTTTTTTTTTTCCATCTTTTCCCGATGTGTCTGAACTTCATTTTGCTCTGGATTCATGGCGGAAAATTGTCACCGGCTACTGAAAAAACTTGTTTTTTAGGTTAGAAAGCAATGACTTTCAAAAGATATAGATGCAGGACAACATGAATAAATAGATATTCCTTGTGTTTCTTTTTTATTTTTGTCATGGGATATCTCAGCTGACATACAAAACTGGTCTTCCTCTTCATTTACCATTCGTATAACAACTCCTATCCATAGTGTCCATTTGAGATTGTGGCTCAGAGAGTTTCTCATGTCAACTGCTTCCTCAGATAGGTTTTCACAGGATAGCTGCGGTCTTTGAAATGGAGACAGTATAATGTAACTTCTTGATGATGCAATTAGTTTGTTTGCTAGAATTGTATCCATCAATTTGAATATCACCAAATCATGAGTGGTTGTGGTGGCGCTTGGCAGTTGTTGCTGAGTGCAACTTCAATCCTTAGTTGGCAGAATTGAAGATTGTATAGTTGGTAATGCAGTGACAAGAAGAGAAATCACTTATGCCTCTTTATGGAAACAAGAAGATTTAAATTGGTTGATTTTTGTGTGTTTGTTTTTTTTTAACTCAAATAAGCGTTGAATTTATACAAGCTCACTAAACGAAAGAGTTAATCACCGAACCGGAAAATAGACTACTTTTGTTTTTATAATGGTTCAAACCACTACGTAACACTCATGAGATTTACGGGCAGAGGGGGAAGAATTTTTCCAAAATTTTGCAGCGCAGCAAATTTGTATTTTGTGTAAGTTTCCAAGCGTGTATTTCGAGAACATTGCCTGGGATAGGGAATGTGGATCATCCTTCCCGTCCATTTCGTGTAGCAGAGAATACACTTGAGAGATGGCCTGAACAGATGGAAGCGGTTCTTGGGTTGCCCAGTGCTGGCTGGATTCGGAAATGGGTGATGATGTGCTGGAAAAGAGCTCCCTCTTAAGGCCAAGTTCCGACTGGCTGTTTCAGTCATTGAATCGGCCAAAATATGTTGCATAAAAGCTTTCGCGAGTTTGTGCGATGTTTTCATAGGGAATAATTGTTGAGCACGCTCACAATCTCCATGCCAAATTTCTCGCTTGGACTTTTTATTTGGTTAATTTTTTCTCGCGATTTCGAAAGCTCCTCATAGAGAAGACTCAATGCAGATGCCAGGTCATTGTAGCATGTAACCTTGGGACCAAAAAATGATATAACTAATTACAGACCGATTGCAAAACTGTCATGTATACCAAAGCTCTTTGAGAGCATTATTTATGATACCCTGTTCTTTTATTGTAAACCAATTTTTTCTCCTAAGCAACACGGATTCCTTAAGGGCAGGTCAACTACCACTAACCTTATTGAGTTCGTGTCTACTACAATGTGTGCTCTAGAAGAAGGTAAAGAAGTTGATGCCGTCGCTACCGATTTTAGCAAAGCCTTTGACAAAATATCCCATAATTTAATCTTATTTAAGCTCAAAAAGCTCGGCTTTCCACATATGGTAATTTTATGGATTCATTCTTATTTAGTTAATCGTCAATATAGGGTTTTATTCAGATCATGCTTATCTGCATCAATCAGTGCAACTTCTGGTGTCCCTCAAGGAAGCCATCTAGGTCCGCTCATTTTTGTCTTGACAACAAATGACGTTGAACTTATTTTTTCTGATTCCGATCTACTAATCTACGCTGATGATATGAGAATATATAAACAAATCTCATGCACCGAAGATGCCCAATCACTTCAAACTGACCTAGACAAATTTTATACTTGGTGCCAAAAAAACTTTCTGGAGCTCAATATTAAAAAATGTCAAGCTATTACCTACTCCCGCAAGCGCCCGCCATTATTACAGAGAAACTATATTGTAAACAATGAACCCATTCCTATTGTCACTTCAATCCGTGATTTAGGTTTAATATGTGACTCTCAACTTAATTTTTGCTCCCATGTTGATAATATCATTAACAAAGCTAACTCTACACTTGGATTTATTAAACGCTGGTCAAAAGAGTTCTCTGATCCCTACGTGACAAAGGCTTTATATACGACCTTTGTCAGACCACTTCTCGAATATTCATCTCAGGTCTGGTCCCCGTATTACCAAGTGCATGTCAACCGAATTGAAGCTGTCCAGCGCTTATTCATTCGTTTCGCCTTACGTGGTCTTGGTTGGGACGATCTTTTAATCCTTCCTCCTTATGAAGATCGCTTAAAGCTGTTGACCTTGCAAACATTATATACTCGCCGTAACAATGCTGACATTATGTTTATTCATCAGTTATTAAATGGCAATATTGACTGTCCTTGCCTGCTCCAAAAGGTCTTTCTTAATACCAACCCGCGCCGTGTTAGATCTGTAACGTTCTTTCGTCTTCAATACCATCATACCGTATACGGCCAAAATGAACCCTTGACTAGGATGCTGGAAAAAGTTAATAGTTCTAACATATTTGACCTTAACCTTAATAAAACTACCTTAAAACGTGCCCTCCTAAGTATGCCCTCCTGATACCTGTATATTTGTAATTTAGGTTAAAATCTTTGTTAGATTTAAGTACTTTAAAATATACTCAATGTTTAGATTTAAGATATATACATATATACTCTAGTCAACTTAGTTTTAAGACATATTTGTAATAGTTTAAGCGGCTTGTATTAAGCTTTTAATAATAAACTTCTTGGGCTTTTCACGGTAAAAATTGTAGATGTCAACTGATTTGATGAAAACTGCGCCGAATTTTCTCCCTCATCATCATTTGATTTCTCCCCAACCACATCTTCGGTGTTTAACTGAAATTATTTTTTTTTATATTATAATTCAATTGTAGACACCGTCGCGTCGTCAACGCACGGCAGAACAATGGAAGAAAATTGCAGACGGGTTCGAAATAAAATGGAATTTTCCAAATTGTGTGGGTAATGCCGTACCTGGCAAAATTGTCGTGTACGTAGCAACATTCAGCGTGGCTTTGATCAATAACAATTACAAATTAATTTATGTTTACACTGGAGCAAAAGGATCCAGATCCGATGGTGGATTTTTTGGAGCTGCAGATTAAATACACCATTGGAAAAATACCATTGCATTTGCTAGCAAATCGACCATTGCCGGGTCACACAATACCCTTGCCATTTTACGTTGTTGCGGACGAGGCATTTGCTGCATCAAACCGCATTGTGAGGCCAATTGGGAAAACTCAATTTGAGGGTTTTTCAATGTTTGTATAGTTACTGACTATCCGGCACACATCACCGCGTATTGTTGAAAATGCTTTTGGTATACTATTTGCTTGCTGGCAGATTCTCCAGAGGGTGACGGAACAGGATCCTGACACAATCAACAAAATAGTATTCGCCGTATACATGCTTCATAATTTTTGTGTAGAAAAAAAGATGAGATATGAATGCATCACATAATGCTGATTGGTTAAGGACAACGAAGGGGAAATAACTCTGGGTCAATGGTGACAGGAAGAACCAGTAATCACTCCGGCAACGGCCGTTACAAATGTCATCCGAGACGAATTTATCAATTATTTCACTTCAGAATGTAAGGAATTGGCTTGGCAATACACATTTCGCTAATACATACGAATACTGTGAACACAGCACATTTTGTTTCGTTTCGTTTAAATAAACAGATCTGGCCACAAATTATAATTTTTATTCGCCGAATCCATATCCGTAATATCAGCGCGGTTTTGAAATGTTGAACTTAAAAAAAAAATATTTTTAATTTCTTTTTTAACCTTTCGTCCTCACACTAGGGTATGAGATACCCCACGCAAAATTGCAAGCCGTGCCGTAATCATTACAATTTTTGGTCAGACATGCCATGATTATGTAAATTCATTTTTGAATTATTTTTGAGTAGAAGATGAAGATTTAGGTTTGTTTGCCGGTGATGACAACAATGATCCTGATTATATTGAAGAGCAGTCTGATTCGGAGAGTGCGCAGAGTACAGAAGAGATTGAAAATGAAGAAGCGGATCCTGCTCCATGAAAAACAGAGGTTAGCGATCCTGAAAGTGAAATCGGGCTACAAATGGAGCTCAGTTGTATCCGAGTAGCGTGGGTTGCATCAGATGTGAAATTTGGTCACACATTTACCAGGTCCACGAAATGTATCAACTCCTCTTGAGGCTGGGATTTTACTTTTTAGTGACGAAATTTTGGATAAAGTGGTGGTTCACACAAACGAGTAAATAGGACGCTATTCCATTAATATGGAAACAGCGCAAAAGAACCATAGATCGACAGACATAATGGAGCTAAAAGCATTTATTGGATTCTTTTACCTCAGTGGTGTAAAGAAAGTTGCCAAGTTGCATCTCACCGAATTGTAGTCGGTAAGATTCGGGTTACTCTTTTTAGAGCGTTTCGATGACAAAATGACTAGAATGGAACGCAGAGAACGACAAGTTTGCACCAATTCGTGGAATATGAGAATCCTTCACTACAAATTGTAAGTCACTTTATTCTCCATTCGAGTACTACACAATTGATGAACTATAGAGGTTATTGTCCATTCCGCATTTATATAGCTTCGAAACCAGTCAAAAACTGCCTGAAATTTGAAATGATTAATGACTCACGTACATGGTACAAACGTAATTCCATACGTTGGCATAGTCCAAGTTGAAGCCAATGAATCAGTGCCTCCCTTTTATGTTCGTAAACTGTCGGAAATCATTCATGGAAACTTGAAACAAGTTATAGAGGGAATAGTGAAAAATTGATATAAAAATGAGTCCCAAAATGATACCAACAGCAGCAGTTTCGAAGCACCACAACCAATAAGTTTGACAAAATATTTTCGGTGTTCTTTCTGTGACAGGAAAAAGGATAGTAAAACAAAAAGATGTGTGTTACCCTAGCCCAGGAAAATTAGATAAAAAAATCGCAAAACTTCGAAAAATTCCGAAAAAGCTGAATTTTGGTGGAGAGCTTAGTTTTGACTTCTTAAGCGTTTCCAAAAAAGTTTCGTTAACTTGGGCCAGGAAAAATGTTTTTAGGAGGGGTTAAAGGGTATAGAATTCAGTTTTTTCTTTATTTCTCGAAAATTATCAGTGAAAATGTGAAGGTACAAACTTTAGCTTATGAAATTCTAAACAAAAATTAACGTACTTTTTTCATTAATAGATTCAGAGAAAATCGTGCAAGATCTCATCATTATAGAATCAAGTTTTTAAGATGCCCGCAGTTGGGGTAAGGCCGCCATCTTCCAAAGGAAAGTGATTTAGTTATTATTCATTAGCTCGATTGAATTTCCTTTTACAACGGCACGTTCCGCTCGTTTCTCCCAAGATCAGTTTCAGCATACGCATAGGTCCCCTGGCTCCATGACTAAAATAAAAAATTATATGTGGGACATAAGTCCCGAAATGTGTTTTCGGGACTAATGTCTCAGTGGGGTGGGACATAAGTCCCGAATCGAATTCGAAAATCAGTCAAAACCATGTATCTTCGATGCAATGGCGATACATAGTACAGTGCTATTCGTACACTGTACGAATATTATTGTAATATTTACCAATGCCCTTCTTATTCATTGGTACATATTACAGTAGTATTCGTACATTGAACGAATATTATTGTAATATCTACCAATGCTCTTCTCATTCATTCGTACATAGTACAGTGCTATTCGTACATTATACGAATATTATTGTAATACGTGCCAATGCTCTTGTTATTCATTCGTTTATAGAACATCAATGCTATTTGAGCATTTTAAGAAATTTTTGTAGAACACCATTGAATCTGATATCCGAGCTTCCACTTAACTTCAACTGTTAAAATAATAAGAAATGTTATATTATATTAAAAATATAAAAATACGTTTATATTTCATGCAGTTTTTAAAATAAATAAATTACTTAGAGGCATGTACATATTTATATATAGGTATATAATGAACAAAGTATAAAAATAATTTTATAATTCATGCTCTTAGTTTTTAAAATAAATTTAAATTAAAAGTTTATTCGTTATAAATTAAATAAAAATCATTTTCTTCAAAAATTATTATTCTGCAGTTTGTTTGAAGGCAGCTATAAAAAAAAAGAAAAATTTAAAACTCAAAATCTTTTCGTTTAAAAATTTCTACCTGCATTTAATTTCATGAAGTAAAATGTCGGTTGTTGGGTTTGTTTAATCCCTGCTTTCTTCATGTTGTAAAATTGTTTGTCAACAAACTCCCAAATATTTTCGGATGCCTCCCAGCTGGATAATTTTAATTAAAGATATAATACGACTTGAAGCAAATATCCAGCGTATTTTTAAACTTGAAAAATTTGTAAGTTATGTTTTCAAAGTCCACCATGAAATATAGTGGTTGCAAAACGGAGCCAATTAAGGAAATGTACGTTGCAACAGATTTGTCTGCAACCACTTTGCAGTCGTACATTTCTTTGTATTCTGTATCCGTTCTGCAGCAAACCACCATAAACGATTTTCTGGGCTCACAGAATAATTTTTTTTTGTTACGGTATATTGTTGTGTGACGTAAGTGCTTTTGTTGCCAGTGGCAATAATGTCTGGAGGAGCTGCAACACAATGACCTGAATTGCATCTAAAGTTTAAGCAAATAAAAAACAAATACAAAAATTATTTTTGAAAAAAAGAACAAGTGATCTCAACTCCAAAAAAGTGGGTTTTGCCCTTTATCGTACCTGAGAAATAAACACCTGTTTGGAGTAGATGTCAATTCAAGTTTTAATTGTTTAAGCAAATAACGCAACTCAACAAATTTAATTATTTTTTTTTTGTTGGTGTGCTGAACTCGAATCTGAAGTCAAAATTATTCTCTCAAGTCAGAAAAAAGTCGTATTTTCACCGTTTTCGATGTTTATGTCATAAAGTGAGGTAATTTGGACCGAATTTTGAAAGAATTACTTTTCTACTCTTTATTTCTGTTCAAATTTCGTATGTAATGCATTAATTATTGTAGAAAGTATAGTTACCTTCTTCCAAATTATTTTTGTTTGCGGTTAATTTGTTAAAAATATCAATCTCATCAGAGGTTTTAAATTTATTGAAGTGCTTGGGAAAGACTTCATTTATAACAATGTCGCAAAACTCATTAATATTGTCCAAAGCTCCATCCTTTGACGATCCGAAAAGAAACGTAAATTCGGAATCGATCTTAAAAAACGTATTTCAATATTATCAAGAATTTTTTCGAATTCAAATTATTTATAGCTTACCAAACGAAGACCATCAGGTGATTTATATTGGGGCCAAATGTCAATTATTTGCTTGAATTATTTTTCGATTTCCTTATTCGTTTTCATGCGTATACCAACGCACCCAGCCCAATGCTCGTCTTTTTGATTTTAGAAGATATTCAACCGATCCCTTATCCTGTATCTACCTTCTGAATCTACCGTTACAAATAAAAAAAATCAATGAGACCACTGTTAATTAATATGCAAACATTTAATCAAAAAGACAAATTCGTTCTACCGGCAGCACACTTCACTAAAACGCGTTCGAGTTCTTTGAAGGAATGCAAAACTATGACCAACATAAATAACGGGTATTACGGTTGTGAGTGTATTAAAGAGTTTAAAAATCACTTTAACCCACATGTTAACACTTCGTTTTGCTCACAATTTAGAAACATCAAAAAAGCTGCAAGCAAAAGTTTAAAGTTGGTCGACTTGTCTAGCTGCGTCGTGTTCTGTTTGCATCATTGAATTTGTGTGTATTCAAAATTTTGACAGCTATTCCAGTTGCAGCTCCAGTTGCAGCTCCGTCTCCATTCTGTTCAGCCAGTAAGTCTATTCATTATGAGCATAAATCAAGTGACAGCTGTCAAAAAGACCAACTCCTAAAAAAGAATTGCCAGTTTGAAAACCACACGTCTAAAAAATACACCCTTTACATTCCATTAAAAACCATTTATCAAAAAACTCAAAATCAAAGCTAAGAATATCTAAGCTTTTGTAAAATTGCTTAAAATAATTGTATGGCAGGTAGGTCCTTTATTAAAGAATCCACAAAAATACGTCCGTATACCAAAGGCCAATGTGGGGATTGTGGGCCGATGGGGAGTTTTGATACTATCCAGAGGCTGAAATTGTGCACTGATACCAATCTTAATATTCTTTGAAATAATTTGATCAACCTCTGAATAACATTTTCTCGTACTTTATTTTTAACGCAGAGAATGAAGTTATGAAGTAACATGCTATTTCCCTTTATTCGTTGACCATTTATTCCTTCGCTGTTTCCGGCATACCTATTTCTATTTATATTTTTTAAAATTCTAAATCCTTTTGGGATATCTATATTATGAAATTGATGCAACACTCAAAAGAACTTCTTTGTAGCTACTCAATTCATTTGAGACTCCATAATATTCATGCTACTGGTCCCTAATACCGGACATGTTTAAACTTCTACTCTCCGCACACATCTTCCCATGTTATGATGTAATTCAATTTCCGTTCCCATCGAATCCACCAATGTCCATCGCGAGTCTGAGAGGTCTTCCACTTCCCAAACAAGATTACCCGAATAGATTGCATCTAATTTCTTTTCCACTCAATGAGATGCGGATGCTTCCGTGCATCTAAAGGTGGTGGTTCTGATCAACATCACCATCTAAACAGAGAGTATGAGTATCAAACAACATCATTCTTTTGATATCCCCAGAAGAATAACCATCAGCCAGATCAAGAGCCAGAGTCAGCGTTCCAATAAAAATAGTTAACGCCCCAACATCCGCACTGGGAAATTACTTCTCACACACGAATCACAGCAATCGCGCCAAATGGACAGGAAAGCCCTTGTGCTGCCTGATTCCATTCCCGCCGCGTGTGCCTTTCCGTTGTACACGCAGTGTGTTCCAATATTCAATTCCACTTCAATCGACCGGGTGGTGGTGCATTCCTGGCTTTGGCCTGACTTGGTTTGGCTTTCTCATCATCAGCAACATTGCCCCTGCGTAGCTGTCATAAATCATTTAACTGGGCTCAAGTCAGGTAGCAAGGTGCATTGAGTTTGCCTTTCCGTATGCCCGAGCTTATGATGTGGTGCAACTCGACGAACCACCACAGATCACGATGACGGGCCCGCTGCCGAACAGAAAATCAGTACGAAACCAGTTACCAGTTTTATCGCGGAGCAATACCAGGATGGAGTTATAGAGTTGCTCCATGAATTTTCTGTAGCGGTCCACATCCGGTCGTTAATGCAACTTTATTTTTATTATTTTCAAATTCGAATCGAAAAGAGACCTTATGGGTGAACTGGTTGACTAGTTGGCTCAATGGAGTGGACTTTTGCGGAAATTGCAATCGCAATTCTGTGACTTCGGGCGAATTTGCAACAAGATTTTAGGCCAAGGATTGGCCAGCTAGGATTGCATATTATAGTGGCGTCATTTTGTCACCCTCATACAGTTCTCCGAACAGAGAAGTTGTGTTGTGTCTTGAAATGTTATTGCAACAAGACAAGACATTGTGCTTAGAACAATGACTCTATATGCCATCACACTGACCATCATCACATCACAATTAGGTATCAAACCCGCTTAATTCTGGAAAAGTTAAAAGTCCATTTTTGCGATGTCATGCTGAGTGGTACATATTCTGGTAACATGTCTTGGCTTTGCTATGCAAAGCACAAATAATTGTCACTGCGTATAAAGTGATGATTAAAATAATGTGTTCTTAGTTGTTTGAGGGCGGTACACTGAAAGAAATTACAAGTGTATAAGTTACAAGTGTATATCCCGCCACAGTTACAAGCAGGGGCAAGCTTACACCCCTTACAAAAATTGAGAAAAAAACACGAACGAAGATATCAATGGAGGATGCTACTGAGACATGCAATCCCTTTTTTTACGGTAAGAAAATGAGAATTTTGACTTAGTTTGACGAGCTATAGTTCAAGCTAAATAAGACTAAGGTCCAGTTTTTCAAGTATAAGGCCATTTTAGAGGGAGATGACTAGAGGGAGGAAGACGCAAATCAAAGGGGTTGCTCTGCCGAGCGAGTCAACCGTGGAATGGTGGGGGGAGGGGGGTAGAGGTGATGTTTCGCGCATCAATAAAAGCAAGATGCAAGTCTGGCAGTTAATTTTCTGTTGAAGCGACAAATTTGCCCAAGAACCACACCCACCGCTGAGCTAACGGTTCGTTAAATTGCCAGCAAGGACCAAAAAGCCAAATAGCTCGTTACAAAATAGCGGGATCATCCTAAAGTGTCGGGATTAAACCTGAGTGTCCTGAGTTAAATCTATAAGCGTGTTTTTCATTCAATCGAAATCATATATTAACTCACCTACTTTGGTTTGGTTTAACTCAGGAATCAAATTGAGGGCATTTTCAGTTGTGCCGCCTTCTCTATATGAACTCAAATATTTAAATTCAAGGGAAAACTTTTTCGTTTAATTTTTATTTTTCGAGTAAAATGTTTCAGTGTGCATATTCTCACAGAAGGCCACTAGACGTTTTGACTTGAATAAGTAATCATCAGCCATATGTTGTTCGTGCCTCTAAAACAAACAATGACCAACTCAAAATAAAAATCGAATGCAGTAAGAACTCTCTCTCTCTCATGTAAGAACCACACCAACCAAAACACAATTTTTTTGTAGAAAGATATCTCAGTGGGGTATGGTATGTTTTGCCAGAATTGTTTGGCAAATTGACGTTTCGCGGGGGTTCATTTCGCGGATTTTTGTTTCGCATTTTATTTATTTAGCATTAAGAAATTTCGCATTTCACGTTTGGCAATTTATGTTTTGTTTTTTAAACGATTTGCTAAATCCTTATTTCGCATTTTTCATTTCGCAATTTTCATTTAGTTTGATATTTTATAGGCTTTTTGAAAATAGGCAATTTTTTGGGTGGCATTTTGTTCTTTTGCTTTTTTTCATTTGACATTTTGCTGTTTTGCTTCTTTTTATTTGGCATTTTGTTGTTTAGCTTTTTTTTAATTCGGCACTCAATTGTTTTGCGATTTTTTGGCTTCCATTAAGTTACATGCCTTAAAATTTCGCGCGAAATTTTAAGGCATGTAACTTAACGGAAGCCAAAAAATCGCAAAACAATTGAGTGCCGAATTAAGAAAAGCTAAACAACAAAAAACTATTTCTAGTTCTATTTTTATCGGCAGAGGTTTTCGCAGAATTCTTGAGATCAGACATTGCATCTGCATGTATGCATGCATCTGTCATGTTCCCCTTTTAAAAATACCTACTATTGAATGAGTTTCATCACTATTTTTAACTGTATTTACTCGTGCTATTTTTTCTAACCTCACAACACCGAACAAGATAATTATTTTGATTTTGTGTTTTTAAATCGAAAGAATATCCGTCAATACTCAGTTTATCTTTCCCTCTATTGGACTTAAATGTCTCAAAGGTTTTGCCAAAATTTTCCATTATCAAAACTAAGCAAAAAACAAAGTGAACTTAACAACCCGACACAGTGATTACATCAAAAATCGACAAACAACTAAAGGTATACACCTTAACTAGCAGAATGAATTAAACAACTGTACAGAGAAAAAAACGGTAAATCTAAAAAAATACGATGCTAATGAATGATCAAACGATCAAAACAACTAAACGGCGAAACGATCTATCAGCGAAATAATAGGACGGCAAAGCGATATTTTGCGAAATAACAAAACGGCGAAACGTTAATTGGCGAAAAAAACACTTGGCCAAATAGCAAACAATCTATCAAACAAAAGTGAAACGACAAATTGCCAAATGAATTTTGCGAAATGGTTGAAAATAATTTCAAATAGAAGCGAAAGGTAAAAACGCCAAATACGGATTGCAAAATGATTTAAAAACATAATGAATAAAAAAGAAAACGTAAATTGCCAATTAAAAGTTGCGAATTAAAAGAAATGTTTAACGACTAAGGCGAAAAAATAAAATGCCAAATGAATTTTGCCAAACAATGGTGACCCATCTCAGTGTTATAATTTTTCGAAGTTTTTTTGAAATAGTTTTTTCTAATATTTGTTTTAGTTGGTTCAAGATTTATTTGTCATTTTATGTGAAAAATCATTTCGTGCATTTCATCTCTACAAGTGTCTCAAACATCTTTGTATTTGCAAATGCAAAAATTCAACACTTTTGGAGTGCTTGTTCTATCCGCAAAGAGAGCTTACACTGTATTTGTTGATCACAAAAAAATATGTACAAGTCCCGCATTGTATTTTGTGTGCGATGCTTCTCCGCTATAGAACGAGCGTAATGTTTCAAATAATCCTTGCCACATGACGCCAATTGTATCGCTTCGCGTACACATAAAGTATCTCTTCGCGCTCAGAAGTGAAATAACGCATTAAGAATTCGTCGTTGCAGCATAATGCAGCAATATTGTCGCGATCTGTTGAATTTATATTTGCGGATGGACATGTTACTTGCACCAGATATGTGGGTATCGTATAACTCACCTGTCAAGCGATCGCTCCTCTTCTCTCATTCTCCTCCCCTCTCTATGTCCAAGATCAGTGGCTTGGTAATATTTTCGTGTTCCTTCTTCGAGGAGCAGGAGCAAAAGATGTGTATATTTCTGTTGTATCTGCTGGTGCATGTTTGAATCTTCTGGATCAAACACCACACGGCCATCATGGCCATCAAATTCAGTTGAAACTTTTACCAAGACACGTTATGTGTGCCATCATAATGCCACGGCAGTATTCTCTAGCTGGAGATACTGATGATGGTTCTTGGATTGCATTGTTGCGGCTTGCAAGTAATGCACCATCATCACCAGGTTGACGCTAGCATGGCGACATGTTAGCTGGAAGGCAAATATGGTGGTTTAATCTGAAAATGTCACTTGAATTGTATTCCATGCGGTTGTGGCTGAATGAAGGCAAATGTCATGCAGATGACATGATGCAGGTTAATGCAGCACAACTCTTGATGAAAAATATATAAGGAGAAAGGAAAAAGAATGACATGACTACGAAGGATTGACAATTTCCATTCAAAGTCAGCAGTGGGGATTATTTTATGCAAATTGTTTTGGGAACACAAAGATTTGGTCTCTGATGGCTGGGAAAGCGGAATAGAGGATTTTGTTTTTCAAATGGGTCGAGAATAAGTTCAGAGTTTGTTGTTACATCAAAATGAAATACATGACTTGGTCGCACTTATTTGCCCTTGTATTTCAAGTGCCCTTTAAAAACGTGTAAAATTATTTCGTTTACTAACCGATGAAACAACTTCTAAAAGGTAGATAATGATAGTTGGACCAGCACCAGCTCTTCAACCGAGTATGTATGAAAGTATGCCCGACGACTGGTCGAATAGCTCCACATTGCCAGTCTACAAGCTATCAATCAAATAATATTACAGAGGCATATCCCTGCTTAATGTTGCCTATAAGATCCTATCCAACGTTCTATGTCAGCGTCTAAAACCTTTCCGCAACACTATGATCGGCACCAAGTGGTGTGGCTTCACGCCAGGCAGATCAACGATAGATTAAATCTTCACATTGAGGTAAATCCTGGAAAAGACCAACGAATTTCACGTCGAGACCCACCATCTATTCATCGTTTTTAAAGCCGCATATGATAGCAAAAGTCACCAAGAGCTTCTTGTGGCGATTTCGGAACTCGGAATCCCGAAAAAATTGATCCAGCTATGCCGCATGACACAAAATACGCGGAACAACGTGGAAATGGGTAATAGCTCTTGTTCATCCGAGCTATTTCAGACGTGTACAGGGTTCAGACAAGGAGATGCGCTTTCATATGATTTCTTCAACCTATTCCTGGAGCAGATAGTGCGCAAGAGTGGTGCGCAAGAGTGGTGCAAACATAGAAGGCCCTATCTTCAACAGGTCTCCTCAACTGTTTGGCTATGTCGACGATATCGACATCATCGGTCGCTCCAAGCGAGCTGTACTTGAAGCATCCGCAGCTATTGATGAACCGGTGAAACGCGCTAGTCTTAAAGTTTGAACAAAACAAAGTATATGCTATCAACAAATAAAGCCTCATCTGTCGTTCGCATAGGACAAAACGGACATAGGACACGACCAAGTAAGAGTTGATCTAAGGGTAGTTTTTCGTGCTGAACTCAAAACCATTATCCGAATTTCGCTATCAGCTTTGGTTTTCGAGATACTACCGTTATAAAGTGCAAAAAAACCCATTTTTCGCTATTTTTGGCGTCCGCTCTGCCTCCGCTCGGCGTCCGCTCGGCCTTCGCCCGGAGGCCGCTCAGCATCCGCTCAGCGTCCGGTCGGCCTCCGCTTGGCTTCCGCTCGGCATCCGCTCGGAATCCGCTGAGCGAACGCTGAGCGGAAGCCGAGCGGATGCTGAGCGGACGCTGAGCGGAAGCCGAGTGGACGCTGATCGGATGCTGAGCGGACGCTGAGCGGAAGCTGAGCGGAAGCTGAGCGGAAGCTGAGCGGATCTACAAAATCCTATATTTTTTTAAACAAATTCTTTTGATATTTTAAAATTTATAGTAGGTTTCTCTTATATTATTACTACTTACTTACTGTTCAGAAACTTTGTCTACCTAGGCTCCGCTTTTAACTCTGCGAACGATACCAGTGCTGAGATCAAACGAAGAATTGCTCTAACCAATCGCTGTTTCTTTGGGCTAAGAAGCAAAGCCCTCTCTCGAGCAACTACAATGTCCTTGTATAAGACGCTTATCATCCCGGTCCTGATGTATGGTGCAGGGGCATGGACACATCGGTAAATGAGAAGGATTTAGGCTGTTTTGAGAGGAAAATTCTCCGGCGATTTTTGGCCCTGTCTGCATATATCGGGAATGGAGAAGAATATACAACAACGAACTGTAGCCACAGAAGTGAAAAGCCAACGACTGAGATGGCTGGCGGGTCACCTTGAGCGAATGGAAATTAATGCTCTGGCCCGAAAAGTCTTTGAATCCAGCCACGTGGGACGGCGCAGTAGAGGTGGACACCGTATGTGGCACACGCAAGTGAAAGAGAACCTCAACGAACTTGGCGTGCGAAACTGGAGACAACTGGCTAGAAACCGAGACCTAAAAACAGAAATACCTTATACGAGGTACTGCCTCTTGCGAGGAACTGACAAATCCTCCAAAAGTATACTTGTCATGAATAAGTGCTTCTCATCTAGCCGGTCGGACTCGGCAAAAAACTGTAGGTCCCCTCCTCTCCTGCCAACAACACGCACACACACACAGGAATGGTTGAGAGTTGTAGGTCACTAGGCTTAGGCCCTGGTTCTCCAGTTCTCCACGAGCTCTAGCGCCATCCAATTTATTTACATACATATTTATTTAGCTAGAAACCGAGCCGGCTGAAGAAGCTTGTTGGTTGAGGCCATAGTCCATCCCGGACTAGCGCCACTTTAAGTTAGTATTGTTTAAATTTGTAGTTTGGTTGAATTATTTTTTTTTTTAATTTGTGAAACTTTATAACATGGGTAAAACTTTAACGTGTACCACATGACTTGCTCAGTAAGTAAAGCGGTAGAAAACATTCCCTTTTAGCTGAATAAATTATAGTGTGTAGGTATTGTGATTGTATGTAGAAAAACAAAAAGCTATGTGTTTCATAAATAATCATACATATTGAAATAGCATAAAAAATATATTCATAAATATTTCTTCGAATCAATCACAATCGACCAAACCTGAGGTAGCCAGCCATATATCATTATAATAATCCGTTGAACCAAAGATGGATTAGTCCTCATTAAAATAAACCTACCGAACTGCGTGTGTGCTTCGAAAATCTAACTAATTAACCCCCAAAACAATACAACAGAACAAAAAAAAACAAACCTATCTATCTTAAGACAGAAGAAACGACTTCTGCTGCTACTGTTTTGAGCATACCTAATCATTTCTAAATTTAAATCGATTGATTCCTCACTTCACGTTTAGCCCAAAGGGGTTTCCCGTTTTTCACTAAATTACCCAATGCGGAGCCACTTTAAGACAAGATTTAAATATAAATGATTGAACACGCCACACTTTTTGTTGTCTGCCTTCCAGAGAATGCAACCCAAAAAGTTATCCCCCCTAATATAGGTCTAAAAGGTCTGTAGAAGAAGGTCTCCAATACATATATATTAAATTAGACAACAACAAAAAAACAAACAAACTTCTCTAATTTGCATTCGAAAAAAAGGATGATTTCGACGAATTAGGAATTCGGTAGCAGATAATTTGCAAATCGTGCTACTTTTTTGTTGCGCACCACCTCCTTCAACAGTCAATTTTTGTGTACGGTGTTGAGAGTTCCAAACATTTTTGTTGGATTTGCAAAGCTATTAGGCTGGAATTTGGCTCCATTTAGAATGGCATGCGATTCAAGTCGAGTGAGTATGGATTTGGTTTTATTATTTGTTTTGTTGTTTTGATCGTTTTATTGCTGCAGGTATTGAAATACCTTTTAAAGGTTCAGACAGAGTACCGTTGATTTTTGGAATTGATTGGAATTTTTTTTTTTTCTTTTTCGTTACGTTGAAGTTGGAGTGTGAACAAATTTTAGAAAATGACTTTGGCATTCAATGATAATAATAAAGGACTAGCTTAGTAATAATGTTGGCCAGCAGGGATGATCAAATATGCACTGCATAATTATACAGAAGACTTAGAACTCTATAGAGTCTACAGAATTTTAAGCCAGGTACGCAGTTCAAGCAAAACTTAATTTAATCTCTACAATTCTTATCTCTAAAAAATATTTTATTAAAACACAAAGACCTTCGGATGACATATCACTGCTGGAAAAGTTTGCGGTAGCTTTAGAGTAAATTATAATTCTTAATAAAACCAAAATTATATGTCTGTATATCATAATTACTCGTTAAGTTACTTCACAAGTGAAACCATCCAACGGCATGTGGCATCAGTGTACCGAAACAGCAAGCAACATTTCCTGCCATTTGCGAAGCGTTGAGAAATGAAATCTCTGATTTGGATTCAACAAGGTTCATTCGAATTGCAAATGAATTTAATGCGTTTTGGAACTTGCTAAACTGCGTTGGGCAAAAGACGGCAAGCATGGTGCTATTAAGTGTCCTTCAAATACTGGGAGCTTGTTTTACAACTAAATACAAATACAAATATATGGTAATGCAATGTTTCCACCAAAGGATTATCTCAGTTCAGATTTAATAAATCTCTTTGGTGTTTCCACCGCACAAAAAGATTTAAAAAAGATTTACTTTGACAGCCCATTTTAAAATGCAAATGGTGTTTAAGTTTTTCTCATAAAGAGGAAGTGAGATAGAATATTTCCTCTGTGAAGAACTGAATTCAGCCATAAATGAATCCTTCAGCGCCATTCAGGAATAGGTTAGTTCGATTTGTAAAAGTATTTGTCCTAGGAAGATTTAACAAGATTAATTTCTAATCTTCAAGATTTACGAACAAAATTTGTATAGTAAATCTTCGAGATTTAAAGGAAATTTTCAGTTAATCTTATTAAATCTCAGATTAGCGTTAGGTGGAAATGTAGCATAAGCACCCTATTAATCTAATTATATTTAAGGTTTGAAAGAACATTTTTTTTTATTTTTTAAGTTCAATTCAATTTCTTTTATTGAACATAATATACAATCTGGCTTATAACTAACATGATACTATGATAAATTTACATTTGTTGGCACATAGGGGGCCTAACGTTACACAATGTCTTAAGTTTAACAAATTATAGATATATAAATTACATATCAAAATATTAAAATTAATTAAAAGGGTTTTCATTCCCGGTTGTCAATGGTGTTTTTGGCGTAGGTTGGGGGAAGTGTTGGCGTTTAGCCACGGTAGAAGGCTGACCCAATGTCAGCGTAGAACGAGAACGCTTCCTGGTTGTTCATGATTATGTTGTCATCAAGAGTTTCCATTACACTGAGGTACCTTGGCTCCGGATGTCGTTGTTCAGTGGTCATCCTTCTCATTAGCTGATTCGGGTGGCCGATGATTTTATTTTTTAAGGGCTTTCACAACATCGCATCGTGTCGATGACTATAGCTGATGCGAACTGTAAATTCGTTCATATTGATATGGGGGCATAATGGCAGTGAGGGCGATGCAAATGTTTTCGCTTCAACAAAAATTGGGAAACGTATTTTGCAAGACCAGCTTAATCTACCTTCAGATATGTAAGTTGGAACGGATAAGCTTCCATACTTCTTCGAAGCAGATGATGCGTTCCATCTAAATAAATGAATAATAAAACCATATGTCTCTAGAAAGCCAAAGAAGTTGCAGAATTAGGGATGGGTCAAAAATATAGTAACAGGTATTGGGATATAACAATAACACCTTGCTACTGAAAATAAAAATAACAGTTATTGGAATAACAATTAAAATTCCGAAATTTTGCAATTTTTAGTTGATGTTATTGAAATAAATTAGCATTATTTACAAAAGAAGTTAGTTTGACGGGAGCAGAAAAAGAATAAGGCATATGTCAATACTTTTGGCAAGGGTCATCGTTTACGAATAAAATATAAAGAGAATCAAAACTGGAAATATGAAAATTATTTGCATATTTATCAGCAATATCAGTTTTTCTAGTTATAAAGTCATTTAGCTTTTGGAACTGATTTTGGTTAACTGTTATTCTCACTCCACCTCAGAAGGTGAAATAAGAAGTTGTATTCTAGCGAAAAAGTCGATTAATGCTTTCTTTTTATCTAGGTACAGCAACAAGGACAACGTGGCAATCAGCGTTGAGTCCAAGGAAGGTAACTTCGTCTTGGCGTCAACGTACATGCCGTACGAAGAGGAAAACCCACCATCAAAAACAGTCCGCGATCTTGTGGGACACACTACAGCAAGAGGGACACCTTTGGTGTTGGGATGCGATGCCAACGCCCACCACACTCAATGGGGAGGTAAAGATGTTAACAAAAGGGGTGAGTCAATTTTTGAATACATTCTCTGTTCAAACCTTATGTTATGTAATAAGGGTAATCACCCAACATTTAGGAACAAAAACAGGGAAGAGATTCTAGATCTCACTCTTATGAGCAATAACGATAAAATTTCTGTAGGGAATTGGAGAGTCTCACCTGAGGAATCTTTCTCAGATCACTTCAGGATACTCTTTACTCTAGACAGGAATAATAATGAGATTAAGCCCTTTAGAAACCCAACTAGAACAAATTGGACAGAGTACACAAAATGGTTGAACGATCGTATCGACCCACCAGAGGAAGAAACGCTTTCGGCAACCTCAACCATAGATACTGTTGTTCAAAATCTTACTAGTGAAATGAGAACGGCCTTCGAAAGAAACTGCCCTATATCTCGTAACATTAAACCCACTAACCCACCATGGTGGAACAGTGAACTTAAGAAACGAAGAACAGGGGTCAGAAAACTTTTCAATAAGCCAAACTGAGTAAATTACAGGTAGACTGGAATTCTTATAGAGCTGAACTTAACTCATACACCAAGGAGTTAAGACGGGCCAAAAAGGATTCATGGGCTAGACACTGTGAATCCATTGAGAGTGCAAGTGAGGCAGCGAGACTTCGTAAGATCCTTGCCCATAATCCCACGATTCCGGGATATATTAAACATCCCGATGGATCGTGGTCGAACTCGAGCCAAGAAACACTTGAACTCTTTATGGAAACGCATTTTCCTGACTGTAATAGCCCTGAGGACTCTGTTTATAAACAACCAGACTCCTTAGAAGCTCTACAATCAGCACCTGAATTGGATCAGGTTATCACAGAGCAGAAGATTATGTGGGCAATAAACTCGTTCAAACCCTTTAAATCAGCTGGACCAGACGAGATAATTCCGGCATTTCTTCAACATGCTCTACAGATAATCACCCCATGGCTTAGGGTAATCTTCAAAAGTTGTGTTAAACTTAGATATGTCCCTACCAGCTGGAAAAAAGTTAAAGTTGTCTTTATCCCTAAAGCTGGGAAACCGACACACTCGACAGCAAAAGATTACAGACCAATAAGTCTCTCTTCGTTCCTCCTCAAGACGTTGGAGAGAATTATTGATCTGCATGTTAGAGACCTTCTCAATCCAAACATTTTGTGCAACTACCAACACGCCTACCTTAAGGGTAAGTCAGTGGAGACTGCGTTGCATGAAGTCGTTTCACAAATTGAGAAAAGTTTCGAGCACAAAGAACATACCCTGGCAGCATTTTTGGACATTGAGGGAGCGTTTAACAACGTAAAGACGGAGTCCATTAAATCTGCTCTGGAAGAGGTTGGGGTTGAGCCTGTCATTGTAGACTGGATTTATACCATGCTCAATGGCAGAATCATAAACTCACGACTAGGAGATACTATTGTTGAGAAAACAGTTACAAGAGGCACGCCACAAGGAGGGGTAATCTCACCTTTCCTTTGGATCCTAGTTGTTAATAAAATTCTTACAAGATTTAGGAATCAGGGCATTAAAATTGTGGCCTATGCAGACGACATAGTAATTTTGATATCGGGTAAGTATCTTACCACCATCAAAGATATTATGGAATCCGCACTTAAAGAACTATCTTCTTGGGCAACACAAAACGGTCTCGGGGTTAACCCTACAAAAACCGAACTAGTTCTGTTCACGAATAAAAAGAAATTAGGAGATTTTACTCCTCCCAGACTTAATGACATTCCTCTGAAACTCTCCAAGGAAGCTAAATATCTTGAAGTTATCCTTGATTCCAAGCTAACATGGAAACGTAACACAGAGGAAAGAATGAAAAAAGCACTATGCGCTTTCTACACATGCAAAAAGACCTTTGGTACACGGTGGGGTATGCGACCGCAGGTTATCCAGTGAATGTACACGACGATTGTTCGCCCCATACTTACATACCTATGGATCTATAGTGTGTTGGAAAGCTGTTGAAAAAGTAAGCTATCTCAAAAACCTGAATAAGGTACAGAGACTAGCCTGTATAGGAATAACGGGGGCACATAGGTCTACGCCACAGGCAGGTTTGGAAATTATTTTAAATCTTCCACCTCTAAACGAGTACACTAGATGCACAGCAGCCAAAAGCGCATTTCGACTCAAAGAACTGGGCTCTTGGAAGCACAGCACCTATGGTCATGGGTCTATCCTACAAAGGTATGACACAGTGGCTGCACTTGATGTGAAGACTGATTATATTCCTCCTTTAATGGATTTTAACGAACACTTCTCTATTTTAATACCCGAAAGACATGGACGGGAACCCAAATCACTAATTAGTGAACAGGGTATCCCCTTCTACACTGACGGGTCTAAAATGGAAGAAGGAACAGGTGCGGGGGTGTTCTGTGAAGCCCTTAATATTAGAGAGTCATATAAACTCCCAGATGAGTGTAGTGTCTTTCAGGCTGAGATTTACGCTATTCAAAAAGCGGCAGAATTGGTACACAAGAAAAAACTGATCTCGTCGGAGATCACATTTTTCGTGGACAGCCAAGCTGCGATCAAAGCAATAGCCAGTGAAACCATAAGATCCAAAACAGTGGTAAAATGTCGAGGCATACTGAACAAAATTTGCAACACTAACCAAGTCAAACTCTGTTGGGTTCCTGGACATAGCAATATAGAAGGGAATGATATAGCAGATGAACTAGCAAGGAAGGGGTCATTATCAAATAGAAACAGTAGTAGCCAATTAGACATGGGACTAGACATCCCGATCGGCGTAATTAAAACGAAAATGGACCTAATAACGAAAGAGCGAATCAATAAATCCTGGATTACCAGGAACGATTGCGCTATCTCTAGAAGTTTATGGCCTAGAATTAATGAAAAGGAAACTCAGTATATTCTATCGCTGAGTAAAAAGAACATTAAAATCTTGATAGGTGTACTAACGGGTCACTGCGCCATTGGCGCAATGGCCACCAGATTGGGTGTACTCGCACCTGACTGTTGTAGGAGCTGTCAGGATGTTGAAGAAGTAGAAACCATTAAACACCTGCTCTGCGACTGTCCGAACCTCCAAACAAGCCGCCTCCGTTACTTGGGAAGCAGGTTTGTTTGGAGAACTGGACGATCTAGCGCAGGTCTCAATGGTAAATATGAGGAAATTCATAGAGAGCACAGGCTGGTTCGTTAATGAGCCAGTCTATCTGAATCATTAGTTTAGGAGCATCTCTGCTTTCTTTTTATAAGGGGATCACAATGGACCAACAGGCCCCCGTGTACGCAACAGCCTCTGTGCTGTGCACACCCCTCCTAACCTAACCTAACCTAACTGTTATTCTGCTTTATAGTGATTTCGATGTTACCGTGTAAACTCCAAATCTCACTGCAATAGCGAAAAGTCATTTAACTTTTGCTTCTGATTTTGGTTAACAGTTATTCTGCTTAATAGTGAATTCAATGTTATCGTGTAAACTCCAAATCTCACTGCAAAAGCAGTAATTTAACTTTTGGAACTGATTTTGGTTAAATGTTATCCTGCTTAATAGTGATTTCAATGTTATCGTGTAAACTCCAAATCTCACTGCAATAGCAAAGTCATTTAACTTTTGGTACTGATTTTGGCTAACTATTATTCTGCTTTGTAGTTCTTAATGCTTAACTACATTGGCCATATGTTGCAAAATTACAAATGCAAAAATTTATTTTTTCGCGTTGTTTTGTGAAAAAGAATATACGAATTGTTTTTTAAACCAAAATTTAAGCTTTCTGCATCATTTTTTAAGTTTTCCTATGAGAAACATTATCCCAAAATGAGTTTGAAAATTTTCATTTTAGTACTTTTGCACTTTGTTGGCCAATGTCGTTAAGGTTTTGTTCCTTTATCGCAATGACAGAAGATCACAAGGTCGTTCCTAGGCTAATATTTAACAAAATATGTTTTATTAATCGTTGCGATTGCTTTAATGCATAGAAAATGCGTCCATTAATATAAAAAGTCTTATATTGTATTATTAAAAATTGCGCAAGTGTGTGCACGGCCATAATATGTTGCGATCCCAATTTTTTAATCGCACCGACTGAAAATAGTAAGTGCGGTCCTAGCCTTAATCGCCCCGTGTGAAAATCGCAAGTTCGATCCTAGCCTTAACTCTTTCCCAATTCAATTGGACCAATTCGAATTTTTGGCGGTAAAACTCCATCCACAAATCGTTTCTTTCCATCTACCTCTTTCTCTTCCGTCGTACCCTACCCTTGTATATACATTCCGTATCCGTCCATTCGTTATTATTCCGTTATTCCGTTTGCGACTTTGCGTTTTGCGTAGTTCGTTATACGTTATTACTTATTGGCGATTTTGTGATTTGGATTAAAATTTTGGTTTTGTGAAGATTGAAAATCAATTATCAAATTCGTGACTAAAACTTACGATCTCAAATTTTGAAAAAACATTGTTTTCTTACAACATTCGGTCTCTGGGTCGATTTTGAATTCTTTTGCTTTGAATAAAATTATTTTAGTTTAGTTAATTAGTTAGTTATTATATTAGAGTGTTGTGTTTTGGTTTATTTTTATTGTGGGTTTGGTTTCGGTCCGGTGTAGAAAATTCTGCAGTTTTTAGTTTTTCCCCCTTATTCCCTTAGGTTTTACAGGTAAATTAAAATAACATCAGTCAACCTCAACGCTCAAAAATTCAAGAGAAGTTCAAATCTTCAAAAGTTCAAATCAACCAAACCAAGAACCAACCATGGCATCACGAATAAAAAGAAGCCGCCCATTGTGGGACCATTTTACCACCGTAGGGCTAGATGGTGCATTTGCAAAATGCAATATTTGCAAGACAAAATTATCCTACAAGAGCTTAGTGACAAATTTGAAAAAGCATATGCTATCTAAGCACCCGACTGTTCAAATGGAACCATCTACGTCAACAACAAATTCTAGACAACGACTAAATATACATACTTCGTAAGCAACATCAACATCAACATCACAACCACAATCAACATCTTCGACTATCATAACATCGGTAAGTTTTTAACTCTTGTTTTATATCGGGGGGAGGAGTTAGTCTAAGGCTAGGACGGAAAATTTGTATCAGCCTTTGGGGTTTAAAAATAGCTATTTTTTTTTTGTGCCAATAGCTTACAAACAAATTATAGGACGCTCTGCTCTGTCACTTTTCCTTAGCATAAACACCTCAATCTTGACGGTCCGACTAATAGAACTCAAGATATAACCATTTTATTAGAACCTTATTGTGTCTTTTTTGGATATTTAGAAAAAACAAAAAAATCATCAAAACAAAAAAGGCCGATAAGGTTTGCTTAAAAAGCTTAAATCAAAGCTTGTATTGTATTGATCGGATCATCAAGATAAAAGTCTATTTCTATTCTCTATTTTTTAAATGTGAATTTAAGTGTTAATAACTCTAACGCATAGAAGGGAAACCAAGCTGGTTTTAAACTCCCACCCGTCACAAAGACTGAGAGAAAAACCTGCCGTACTTTGGTATTCGATATCACGATCACGCAGAATTATGAGCGAGTTGCAAACCATCGTAAGCGTAGAGCTAGGCGTTGTGCCGAAAACACTTTTGGTATTATGTACTCAAAGTTCATTTGTCTTGCTAGGAATATGTTCTGAAATCCAGACAAGGCACAAAAAATAGTCAGTGCTTGTTGCTATTTACACAACTCCCTAACTCGGATAAATACATCATCTTACTGTCCTGCAACCTTTATATATTTGTTTCGGAACGAAAAATAAAAATAAAAAAGAAAAACAAAACATTCATTAACTTTGCGTTAAGTTTCTGTAGAAGTTGCAGTGCAGCTTCAGGTGGGTCATCTGGAAATGGATTAAAAGCTAGTAGTGCATTTACAAATAATAATAAGCTAATCTTAATTACAATTATTTGAGTTTGTACTGAAGTAACAATTTCCTTCGCACCCTTTAACAGCCAGGATTTCTTAGATTGCGAAGCTCTGCAATAGCCTGTTGGTAGAGTCTTAAACCCAAATCCCCAACAAAATCACTTGAAGCTGTTTTAAAACTCGGTCGAGCAAAATTAGTAAGCGGCTGGGTGGAAACATCTTTTTTTTCGTAGACTTATGAGTTCAGTCACAGTCTCAGTCAAGGCAAGTAAAACGAAGTAATTTATATATTCCCGCATCAAGAGCATTTAAAACTTTTAACATACGTATGTATAGCTCGAAGACCAACCTGGTCTACCTCATGGAGAGTAGACAAATAGACATTCCTAATTCAAGAACCCTGGATATCAGGTGGAAAAATTAGAGGGCTCCACTCAAAAGGACTTACACTGTTTTAATTCTCTAAAACAGGTACTAACAGTAATCATAGAACATGTATCGGAGCTAGAAAACAGATTAATCTCTTTTTTCTATCCACATACAGTAACCTAGATCAAACTGCGATAAAGTTGGAGCGCGATGGGCTTCCACCGCTTATCTTGGCATCATGCTTATATGCCTTACGTTGAGACGGAGGGACCACCTGTAAATGTCACGTGCCATCTTGTTCAACGCGCAGCTGTGGATAAATGGGACCTTGTGATAGGATGTGATTCTAATTCACATCATATTCAATGGGGCAGCACTGATATCAACGATCGGGGTGAGTCTCTTTTCGAACTTCTCATAAAAGATAACATATTAGTAGCGAATAGAGGTAATCAACCAACATTTGTTACTAAGAACCACGAGGAAGTACTCGGTATCACCCTTGTGAGCAACTCGAATACTGTCTGAATAGAACATTGGAATTGGAAGGTACTTAAGGAAGAATATTTTTCCGATCACAGGTTGATTGAATTCTTTATACTTAAACAACAAACTCTCGAAAACCTTTTAGAAACTTAAGAAAAACTAACTTTCTCCCCTTTGAAATCCCCGGGACTAGATGGCATTTTCCAATGATGTTATAAAAAAACCTCATTACTTCACACCTGAAAAACATATTCTCAAGTAGCCTCAGATGGGGATATGTACCTCAAGCATGGCGTAAAGTCAAGGTTTTATTTATCCCAAAAGCTGGTTAACCTAGCTACATGGAAGCTAAAGGCTATAGGCCAATCAGTCTCACGTCGTTTACTCTTAAAACTTTCGAGAGATTGTTGGACACCTATATTCGCAGCTCACTGAACCCGGAGGTAATTTCTCCAATGCAGCATATCTATATGAAAGGCAAAATTTAATACAATTGGCAAAACTCTCAAAGACAAGGAATACACTCTTGTTGCCTTTCTAGATACTGAAGGAGCATTCAATAATGTGGGAAACGATGCAGTTAAGAGAGCCCTTGTAGAGCTGATAGATAGAAAGCTCAATTATAAATTGGACTATGTGCATGTTAAAAAACAGGCATATTAATACAGAACTTGGAGAATCACGTTTTGTAGTATCTAATTCCAGAGGAACACCGAACAGCCCAGGGAGGGGTGCTTTCTCCGCTTCTTTGGATACTAGTTATGAACGAAATTCTTGTAAAATTAAAATATAGTGCAGTCAAAGTACATAGTAGCCTATGCAGATGACCTAGTACTACTTGCGACAGGTAAATTCCCAACCACTATAAGTGAACAAATAGGGTATGCCCTTTCAAAGGTCAATACCTGGACAAAGAATTGTGGTCTAATGGTCAATCCATTGAGAACTGAATTGGTTCTCTTCACTAACAGAAGGAACATACCAATGTTTAGATTACCATTAATTGAAGGGACTCCACTCAAAATCTCGGATCAGGCAAAATACTTGGGTGTGATCCTGGATAAGAAACTGAACTGGAGTCTCAATACTAAAGAAAGAGCAAGGAAAGCTATGGTTGCGCTCTATTCCTGCAACAGGATTTTTGGATAATCCTGGGGACCCATCCAAAAATTATCAGGTGGATGTACAAGGCAATAGTAAGACCGATTCTTACCTACGGTAATTTAGTTTGGTGGAATGCGACTGAGAAAGCAACAAACCTGAAAACCTTGGCAAAAGTTCAAAGATTAGCATGCGTAGGAATTACGGAGGTGTTGCAAGCCACTCCCACAGCGGGACTGGAAGCGATACTCAACTTGAGACCACTAGATCCATTCGTGCAAGAATCTGCAGCATACAGTGCCCTGTGGTTAAGCCAGACTTAATGCTGGAAGTGGAAGCAATGTCTGCACAGACTACACAACACCCCATTTAAACTTCAACAGACCCTTCACTACCTCTTTTCCTATTAGAGAGGTGTGGGAAAACAACCAACCTTTCAATAATGAGTCTACGATAACTGTCTTCACTGATGGTTCCAAGATGATCACTGGAGTTGGTGCACGAATTTTCTCGGAAGCTAGCTCCTTCAGACTTCCGGACTTTTGAATCGACTTCCAAGCCGAGGTCTTGGTAGTGACAAAAGCAGCTACGCAAATATTAATGATGGCGATACCATGGCTGATATCACCCTCTTTGTAAATAGCCATTCGAAGCTTGTAACTTGATGTCGCGAAGAGCGAAGGGTTCTTGGCATGCAACATAACATTAGACTTTGCTGGGTTCCTGGTCACAGTGATTTACAGGGAAACGAGAGGGCTGATGATCTGGCGAGAACGGGTTTGTCAAGCCGTACAACATATCAAAGTACCAACCTGTAGCATCAAACAGGATATTGGTAACAAATATTAAAGAAGTATCAATGAGGGATGGAATCTGCTCGAAACATGCGGCACAACTAGAAAATTATGGCCAAATTTTCATAAGCAGAGGAAAGACAAAATTATGGAAATAAACAAGAAACATCTCAGTTCCCTTGTCAGCATAATCAGCGGACACAACCTACTAAGATACCACAAACAGAAAATGAGGCTCAGTGTCAGTACTGACGACATTTGCGGAGGGTGTAGCGACGAAGAAGCACATGAAGATACCTTACACTTCCTTTGATGCCACTGCCCACCACTCTGTCATTTACTGGCTGAACAGAATAGAGTGCTGCAACTGGAGCTGCAGCTGCAACTGGAATAGCTGTCAAAAAGTGTCAGTCGTGATTTTTTTCACGCGCCCACAATGCAGCTGTACAGCTTTCCAACATTTTAGTATCAAAATAAAAATGAAAACAAAAATAAAAATGAATAATGATGAAAAAGAAGGTAAAATTGCTTTACGTCTTTATGAGTGATTGAAAATAGTAAAAAATCATTTTTACCCACATGTAAACACTTCGTTTTTTTTTCGCAATTTTGAAACGTCAAAAAAGCTGCAAGCAAAAGTTAAAAGTTGGCCAACTTGTCCAGCTGCGTCTGCAGCTACGTCGTGTTCTGTTCGCATCATTGAATTTGTGTGTATTCTAAATTTTGACAGCTATTCCAGTTGCAGCTCCAGTTGCAGCTCCGTCTCCATTCTGTTCAGCCAGTTAAGAAAGAAACACCTAGGAAATCATTTCTATGACGACTTAGAGGAACTTTCTAGAACTTCGGCTAATAGCCTTCTGAACTTCATTAAGGCCTCTAAATGACTGCTGACACTATGTAACACATAGGTTTTTACATTAAGTGAAAAACAATTTCCTAGGGTATCACAACGGATGGTAAAAACAGAAAAGTTTTATTTGAGGTACTGCCTCTTGCGAGGAACTGACAAATCCTCCAAGAGTATACTTGTCATGAAAGAGTGCTTCTCATTTAGCCGTTCGGACTCGGCAAAAAACTGTAGGTCCCCTCCATTCCTGCCAACAAACACGCACACAGGAATGGTTGTGAGTTATAAGTCACTAGGCCCTGGTTCTCCATGAGCTGTTGCGCCACCCAATTTTTTTTTTATCACAACGGATCTACATAGATCTTAGTGTGACGGTAACAAGATCAACTGTCAGCCCTTCAACCTAACCTAACCTAAACTATACAAAGCAACATAAAACAAAGTGAAGTGAAGCTAAGTAAAATTATATTAAATTAAATTAGATCATATTAAATAAAATAAAATAAAATAAAATTAAATTAAATTAAATTTAATTAAAATAAATTAAATTAAATGAAATTAAATTAAATTAAATTAAATTAAATTAAATTAAATTAATCTAAATTAAATTAAATTATGTTTAATTCTTGACGCCCATGGGGTTACAGGACACGATGATGTTTAATTTAATTTATTCATTTCTACAACCCACAAGTGAAAAATTATGCTGTTTCGGACCAAAAAGACCGCTCACGTAAAAAAAGAATATGTCCCCTCCTTGCCTGATTTGGTCCGAGAAATTGCTTGTGGCTTTTTTCTTCTAGCTGTCAAATATATCAAGTTGACGTAAGTCAAACGATAGAAAAAAAACAAAAAAAGTCAGAACGGCATTTAACTTTAACCTCGTTTTGTTGAATTGACGCAGTCGTTGACTATTTGCTCCTTAAAATTGAAGTAAAAGCTATAAAAAGTAAACTTAAAGTTATAAAAAATAAAGTTAAGTTAAAAAATAATAATTGATTAATTTTAGGAACTACCCACAGTCTGCAATAATATAATTGGCGGAATCTTTGCCTAAGTATCCAAACGTGTGTTCTATTGCCACCCTTCAGGTACTCAACTTGAAATTAAACATTTTTTGTCGGCTAGTCAAATGCCCATTATCCCTGTAGAGTGTAACCGAATGGTCAGTGCAGGACTATGTCGAATCAACTTATAAGTAAAAATCTGCTAAAAAAAATGTCAATTTAAGAAAAGTTTTTTTTTTATAAAATGTTGGTTTATATTTACCACCAAGAGCTGATAGTTTGTCAAATGCAGCAGAATTTCTGAACACCCAACTATCATGCGATGAACCAGGAAAACCAACAAAAAGATTGATGATTTTCTTGTGTTCTTTGCATATAGCCTGAACAGACTGACTCATGGTCCTTTTCCGGTCAGTGAAATCATCTTTTCTCAGAGCTGGAGGACCAATTATTATGTGGGTATCATCAAAGCAACCTGAAAATAAGCAGTTTTTTATAGAATGCAATAGCACACATAAGTAGTTCACAACTTTACTACGTTTAAAACGACTTTACGCTGTTGCATGATTACACTTTATTTATTTTACCATCAAAGGCTTTGGAAAACACACGTTTGTTCCCAAAACATACACCACTTTCTAATTTCTCCTCCTCAATTGGACATTTAATAACATTTGGACCTAGACAGCTAAGAAACTTTGTGTACCTGAAATAATACAAACAAAACAAATTAAAATAATTATAAACAAGTCAGCTTTGGGTTGGTCGTGTCCCCAGGTTAGCCGAAAATTATTTGAAAGCCTGCAATTATTGACAACTACAAGTATAATATTGAATTATTTACTATAACTTTCGATGATGCGCGATACGGAGGATATCGAAAGATCAAATCTATCCGCTTCGTTCCTAAAACTACAGGTCTTGTGTCCAGCAAACCATAAGAACATGGCTGTACATTTCCGGGTACTGCATTTTCGCACTGTCTTCAATTTAGGGAACTCACTGGATAACTCAAATCTTACGGAGAGGCTTTCATACAATCTCCTAGGGATGCGGAAATAAGTTACGAATTCCTTTTCCGTATAGGTTGGGATAACCTCTTTCCCATAGTCTCGGATGCAATTCCTTTTACTTCTAAAACGTTGGACTGCCACTCCCGCAACGCTTGCATTCTGAAAATTTCATCATCAAAATTGATTCTTTCAACTGGAGTGTTCAGAAGTTGTAAGGTTGTTGAATTCATCTTTTCAATAAAAATACAAAATTATTTTTCACGGAAAACCACTTTATTTATAAAAAAAAACTTTGAAACAAAGGACTCCGAAGGCAAGCAGATTGTTAGCGAAATTAGTTTTGGTTTCCTAAATGTAAGACCGCACTCGAGGGAACTGAACTGAACTTCAGTGGAACTACACCGCAAATGAGCAAAATATTTGTTGTATGAAATTGTTTGAGTTATATCGCAGTAAGCAACAACTGAGCTTCACGGCGTAGCACCATGCGGCAAAGTTGATTATCTGAACAGCTTTGTCGCGGCCTGAAGTTCCCTTCAGTTCCGATACCGCATGTGTTATAGCAAGCGTAACAAAAACTTGACTTTTTTTCCTTAAAGCCTAGAATTAAAAGTACCTTTTCCAAAATAAAATGAAGGCCACATATGATTTTTTAATCACATTCTCAAAATAAAAATAAAATTTTAAAAATTATCGATTAAAAATAACGTGAAATTAATTAAACTATTTTTAAATTCTTTTTTGAAATTTTGAGAATGGTTTATAATAATCGTGCAGTTTTTAATAGATCATTTAAAATGTGTTTTATTGATAAATATAGCTAGCGCAGCAATGCAAGCACCAATAAAACGCTTTACTCACTTTTATATTCAATCCGAGTCCAGTACGCGCCGCCTAAGATTAAACTTAAAAAAACTTTATCTCAACTTTTATATCCACTTTTGTACTGACTTATTTATCAGCACTTTTGGCTTTGTTGTTGTTTATTGAGGGAAATTGTACTGTGCTAGCTATAGTTTTTCCAATAGAACACGCTTTTTGTTACATTCTCAAAATTTCAAAAAAGAATTAAAAAAACTCACATTCCAAAAATTAAAAAAAAATTTAAATTTGGCTTTATTTCGTTTGGCGTTATTTCACGTAACCTTTATAAAATAACGCGAAACACTTGTTTGCAAAAAAAAAAAAATGAAACTATTTTATTTTGGTGGCATACTTTTAAAATGTACATAGGTGTACATAATTGATTTTACTAACTCATCAAAAGGATCTTCGTCTTTTTTTTTATATTCCTCCGCCATTGATATTCTACTATTCAATCACTGAAACTATGATTATAAGATAACTATAGTTATAAAACGCCGTTTCGACCACTCTTCACTAGACAGTCATATGCCCTCCAATAATCCGTATGGATCGTTGTACCGATATGGCCTTGTTTTTTGATTAAAAGAATTAATTGGAACCTGTAAATAAAAATTACATATTTGCATTTAAATTTTGTGATCATATCATGTTTGATGAAATTTTACCTCGGAACTTCTTATGTTGACGATACAAGCTTCTAGCCCAAGGTTTTCTGTCCCTTTCTCTACAATTTCTAAGACCATGTGTCTATCAACACGACGATCTTTATTATATTAGCGCCGTTTAAATTTGCTTTCGACTATTTGAACGATGCGTCCAGTCCGGGCCTCCAATTTTATTTTATACTTCTTCATGGTCTAAAAAGTAATCGACGATCACTATCACTTATCGGCACGGCAGTAACTATACCAATCTGCGATAGTTCGGGTCGGCAAGCTGGTGTCCGTTGTCGTGAAGTCTTCAGTCTGGACAGTATCGTTGGGGGATTTGGGCGAAAAGCAGTACATAAGAACAAGTCCAATCCTTAATGCTAAGTCTTCTACTTGGCTGATTTATTTCAGTAGTATATAGAATTTGTATTATAAAACCTTCTTATATAGAAACTATGCCTGGACCAGGGCAAAAAAACTTCCAGCTTAATGATTAGGAATTCTAATCTTGTTGGATATAGTTTACAGTGGATTTTTGTTGAAAAATTCATGTAAGTTGAACTGAACTTAATATAAATTGCGTATGACAAGGCCCTCACTATGCCACTGATGAGTTCAAGTGAGTAAGCCGAACGAAACGCCAATTTAAAGGACTAAAGGCCATAAAAAGCTATTTTGAATCGAAAAGCAGTACATTAAGTACAAAACTCTCAGTACTGGTATTCGGAACCATGTCCCTAAAGCTCGAGAAATTTTTGTTTGACCTCTGCACGCACTCATATTGCATTGGAAAAAGCCTGAAGCACTTTCTTCACTATAAATAGGCATGGACGATCGATGAAGCCTGAAATTTCGACTAACAGGCAGTAACCCAAATTATTCGGCAAAACGTATTGTCATAGCCTCACCGCTCACTCTAGTTTTACCAAATTCCTACAAATTTAATTTTAAATAACCAAGTCATAAATTATTATCTGTAAAATATAGTCGGAGGAAAGCATGCCCGATGAATGGAAGCTCGGCATTGTTTGTCCGATCCTCAAGAAAGGAGATTCTCTGGACTGCACCAACTACAGCAGCATCAGTCTTCATAATATCGCCTGCAAGATCTTCTCTGCCGTACTTTGTGAACGCCTGAAGCTATTCATCAACAAATGATAGGTCCAGGAAAGTCCACCATCGACCAAATATTCGCACTACGGCAGATCTTGGAAAAAAACCAGTAGTTTCATATCGATACCCACCACCTTTTCATTGATTTCAAGGGTGAGTATGACAGCACCTATAGGGATAGAGCAATGTCTAGTTTTGGCATCCCTCCTAAAGTCGTCTGTTTGTGCAGAATGACGATAGAGAATGCACGCTGGACGCTGCTCCATCAAGGTCGGCAAAGACCTCACCGATACCTTTGATGTCAATAAAGGTTTTCGGTAAGGCGACTGGGATGCACTGTAATGCGACTTCTTCAACATCGTTCTTGAAAGAATAAATCAAAACCCTAACGTCAACACTGGAGTCACAATTTTCCAAAATATGTCCAGGTACTCGTTTACTGCCTAAACAGAATAGAGTGTTACAACTGGAGCTGCAGCTGCAGCTAGAATAGCTGTCAAAAAATATCGATTCTGTTGAGTCAGTTACGCTCACATTGACTTAATCGGACCAAACAAGCTTTATAAGTGGTGCTTTCGTTAGTATTGAGAAGGAAGCCAAAAATGTGGGCTTAACAGTGAATTAAAGCAGAACGAAATATATGCTGCCAACAAAAAAGGACACCCAACACCGACGTATCGGATAGAACGTCACTATAGACTGCTATAATTTGTATAAATTTGAGGTGGTCAAAGACTTTGAAGATACAACAACGAACTGTATGGGCTGTACAGCAACACCGACGTAGCACAAAAGTGAAAAGCCAACGACAGAGATGGCTGGGTCATCTAGAGCGAATGGACATCAATGCTCCGGATTGGAAAGTTTTTGAATCCAACCGCGTGGGACAACGGGATTGGATTCAAGTCTAAGGGGTTTGTATCCAGTCTAAAAAGATAGTAATCTGATTGATGAAATAAAACTAAAAAAGCAATTATCATTTAACATTCATATTCTTGTCTTATTGTCATATTTTTAAAAAATATAACGAGTTTATAATTTTTTAGATTATGTTATGTGTGAAATTCTAGATTTCCTGAATAGTTAGGTACCATTAAGATAGACAACACAACAAATAGTAGTTGTCTGCAAAAATAGACTTAAACTATTACAGCGAAAAGTACACTTCATTATTTACTAACAATACCCACCAGAGGGGGTATACACATTTGTACACATAATCACTTGACTATTATAGCTAACTATGTACATATACTAAACGTAAAGCCAATTGTCAACTAATTTATTGTTAACATGAAAAACATTCGCCTAATGGCTCATTGAACACTCAAATGTATATTACTCTTGTCGACACAGGGGGGCGCTTGCGCTCTAGTACAGCATTGCAAGCAGAGAGCTCTACGCTTGTATTGCCTTAATTTGAATACTAACTGCTGCCGTCAAGAGAGATGCCATTAAGGCCGACATCAAACCGCCATTTGCCGCACAAACGCCGACCATCCCCCCGGGTATGCAAAATAAAAATCAATATAAAGATATTTGTACGAGTTTTGTCAAATCACGACGATATGTCGAAGCATTTTGCCAATTAGCCAATAGTTCAATCAGCAATGTCATTAATTTACTTCAGCTATTGAAAAATTTTTCTGAAATGATATCGAACGAAACTGAGACGAGGACGTCGGCATCGCCGTCGCTTCGTTGTTTGACCTGCTGTACTACGGGTCGGGGAGTGTTGCAAGAGTGACAGAATGCTTATGTCAACTATTGGCATATTGCAATTGCCAGCAATGGTCGTTGACTTGTGACGCTTACTGGCACTGGGACTGGCTGAGAGCAGAGTTTCTTGGAAGCAACATTTGCTCGAACAACAACAAGGGCAGCTCTCTATTCTGAATTTAAACAGAAAATAAAAATAACAAAATCATTCGGAGTCGCAATCGAGAAGAGAAAAAAGATAAATGGCCACGATAAGTAATTAATTAGGTAATAGCGAGAGAGACCAGGCCAAAGACATGGTAATAGACTCCTCGGATCTTGATTGTCCCGGCTTCTTGGCTCAACCGGCGAACAACTTAATTTACTCCTAAATTTCGCCGGAGCAGACATTCAAATTGAATTGTGCATTTAACGTAAAAAGCAAAAAAAAGAAAAAAACAGTCAACCGAAGTTGGTCTCTGTCACGGCATCCAGTCGAATCTCTGTGGCTCGTCTTGGCCGCGTGATTCGTTTGGTGTCACGAAACAGAAGCTCCAACTCAAGTCCGATTCGATAACACTGAGCGCAAGGGAAGGACTTTGAATGGGATTTTCATCAAAGCGAGACGTGGGCGTGTGTGGGGTAATTCACACACGATCGTTTGTCGTTATGGTCGTCTCTGGACTCTGAACGGAACAATCTGCAGCACAGCTTGTGTGGTGCAGATCTTGCGTCCAATATGGTTCGTGGAGGAATACTTAATTCCACCTGACCGAGCGAGCTCTTATCTGTTTGTGATTAAGGAATTTCAAGAAAATGAGACAGTATTTTAAGTTTTAATTTATTGAGATGGTTGAGAGAATTAATCGAAAGTTGGTACTTTTGCAATATTTTAGTGGCAGGAACGTTGTTTAAAATTGGTAAGGTGTCCAACATTTTTGAGAAAAAAACAAAGCTTAAAAAAAAAGAACTTAATTTTCTGAGTTTCTTACAATAATGGCAGTGTCTAAATAGATATTGTATGTTTATATCTTGGCATGTATTCCCATCATTTCTGCAAATGTCTTTATTGGTCAAATTAAGTCTTATGCCTTTTATGCCTTCGTCTAAATAATGTTAAAATGCATCATGAAGTTAACAAAATTATATGAATAAATGAGGGAATTTTGTCTGATTTTAAATTCAAAAGCATGTAATAATTTTTTAAGTCCCATTTCAAGGTTCACAAATTTTAGTACACCCACCATTGTGTGCATTATGTACATCATCAAAATTTGAGCAGATTTTTGTCCAGATGCGAGAGTATTTTTCTATTTCATCTTTTAAAAGTTGTGGAAACGATTGAAGTAAATTGGATTCTCGCGATAGCTTGGGAAAAAAGAAATTAATGTGCTTTGAAGTTGATCCCGAGGAAAATTCAGGTGGAGGTGATGGTAAAGCCCTCATTTCATCCATCCGTATCAGCGCCGGAATTTTGTCCGCGAATTATTTCTTATAAAAAACAGCTGCTTCATGATAAGGACTTCAATTAGGTAGGCATTCATTTTTAGTTTTGAAAGAGTGTAAAGGAAATGGAAAAAACGTAAGTATACATTGACTGCTCTTAATCGCAGAGTGCAGATCTAAAACACAGAAAGTGAAAATATTAAAGAAATAAAAGAAAATTTGGCAAAATTTTATTACCTTAAACAAATCAAAGAATCAGTAATGAGTAAAACTTCATTAGAAACGTAAAAAAAACAACATACGCATATAATATTAAGGAAAAAATAATGGTGTAGTAATTAAACCAAAAGAAAATCAAAACAATAATAAAACTCGCGAAGTGATTAAAAACACTATCGACCCAACAAATCTAGAATTAAAAATTAGTAATGTAAAAAATAATCAAATTGATGCGGTACTAACTAAAGGAGTTTTCAACAGTTGGTGAAAAAAAAATTGAAAATGATAAAAAAAAACCAAAGTAAAATGAAACCAAGAGTTTTAATAGTAAGACATGAAAGAGATTCATGGATTCTAAACTTAAAAAAAAAATCAGAAAGTCCTTATTTACGAAATGATTCAAATCGTGAGATTGTAAATATTTTATTTCATTATCACTATTGACAGTGTATCGCTAAGGCATATCGTGTTCAAAGCAGGGGACCTATTTAAAGTATTAACCATTTTACCTTTAACTTCGGATGATACGTTTACATCAAAAAATTAAAGTGTTACTGCTTCTGTGCTTTTAGATACCATAAGTGATTTTGAATAAAATTTCAGGAACACACGTTTATTATGTACTGGCATTAGAGCTGTTGAGTTTAAGTGGTTTAAATCGTTTTTATACTTACACACGTTTTTTTCTTTGTTTCTTTACAAAATTTTGGAACTATGTATAGTCAACAATTGTAAATTAATTAAATTTAATTTTTGTAAATTTCATCTAAAATAGTATGTTTAGTGAACTTGAAATGTAAAATAAGTTAAAAAAAAGTGTACGCACTTATTTTATTAAAATCTTCTCAGCGAAGTAAAAAACATAACCAACATTAATAAAATCAAAAGGAAAATTATTGAATATCGTCGTCGTTCAATAAAAACTCCCTTAGTCCATTTTGTTTTATTTTGTGACATCTGTACTTCCCTTACTGACCACAAAGTCTGAAAATATTTGATTTTGTGGAATTTTTCCTTTTGAAATAGACCAACATAAGACTAAAAACCTTTTACAGATCTAAACTGTTTATAATTTACTGAAACCGGTTTTACTTGAAGTTTCTCGGTTTCGAAAAAAATGGGCTAAGGGAATTTTCATAGAAAGACGACGATATGTCAATCAAATAATTATTTATTGGATACCAAATATCATATGATTTATAAAATTAATTGTAAAACTATTAAATTATAGATTTAGCTAATTTAAACTTAAGTACTTTGTGCACTGTAATTTCAAAGAAATCGTTTCAAAATGTTCATAAACTTCACCCAAGTATGGAGTTCATTGTTTTCCAATAATATTTCGAAAATCTAGGACCAATTTTTTAGCACTGATTTAAATAAGCTTAGATAAGAATTCCAACGAAAAATTTCTTTTAATAAAATTGTCTGTTGGGTAATTCCATGAAAAAGTGGACATGAAGATAGAAAAATGGAAAATTTTTCTCGCCCCCTGTCTATTGTTCGCTAGTTTTAAAATTAGAATTACAAAATATCCTACAAGTAATAAGCATACGGCTAAAAATAAAATAAAATTATAAAAGGCTTAGCCCTAAATTTTTAAATTAAAAGCGTGAAATAACGTGAGTTACCGACTTTTTGTAACGTGAGTTACCACGTATTTTATTAAATTTGTATAAAATATTTTCAATAATTTAAAATTTGTGTACAGATGAAAACAGGCTGATAAATTCTTATATCTAATGCAACAAACCTGTTAACCTTTATTGGTTTGTTTAATTTTTAGAAAATATGCATAGTACTGCTACAAAACCCGTGTCCAAATATGGTAACGTGAGTTACCAACATGTTTTAGTATTTTTTACTAAGAAAGAATTTATTTTTCCCAAAAATTTTATTTTTTCCTAGAAGTCGAAATCATTACCATGTATAGAGTTTATATTTTGTTTTATTTATATTTATATAAGTATGGAAATTTTAATGAAAGAGAACGTGAAACTCTCCCAAATGTAACGTGAGTTACCATGGAATTGTCCTGTCCATAAATGTGTTGTAATACCTACTCGCTCGTCTATCATCCAATTTTTTTAATTTCACTTTTTCAATTTTCTTCTTATACCGCGAATGGTTTTATTTGACGTAAAATACCTACTCGTTGGGCTCGGAAGTAAATCACCAATATGTAAATTATCACCATATTTAGCTTCTATTTTGATAATTGTGCGAACGAGCTTTCGAAAACTATTTCCAGCAACTGTATCTGCAGTCTTTTACAACTACAACCCACTGTGAAGTGTGAACATCCATCCAAAATATTTTTTTTTATCTAGGCCAAGTCTTAATGGCAAAATCTTTTCATTTAACATTTATAGCTCTCTAAATTAGATGTCTGTTTGCCGATGTACCTATTTAAAAATAAATTTGCATGGACGGCCGGTAGTAAACAATTTATATTTTTAACACACCTTGCATAAAGAATCTCAAGATATGTCTCCCATATATCTTGCTCCTACCTCGCTTTTTTGCTGGTTCTGGTTTGAAAACACTACTCGCGACATTAGGTATTTATTATTTCGTTTTCAATTTTTAAAATCCAACCGAATTGTGCACGTAAAATACTTTGAGAAATAAATTTACATCGGTTTAAACTGTTCTTTGAACGTATGCAAAAAAAAAAAACAACAGAAAATGCACGTCACAGAAACGAGCCACTCCAAACATTAATTTCTTTTTTAAGTATTCTCACATATTCTTATTCCACCGAATAGGTATGTGCAGAGCTCATACGGCTAACAAAAAATTAATCTTTTTGAAGTGAATCATAACGGAAACAGCTTCATTCAAATTCGATAATTGACAATCAAGAAATCATTTTATTGCGGAACCCGGAGACCCTGCTCCGATTTTGATATTTTTTTTTTTTTTGAAATGTCGGCAATTAAAATTAGAAAAAAGTCTAAAATTAAAAAAAACGATGCTGTCAACAGGAAATTTAAGAAATTAAAAACCAAAATTAAAATCAACACGTTTGCTTCCATGTTTGCTTATAAATTAATAAAAATAATAAGAAACACTCCAAAAATTTAAAAAAATGTTTTCTAAGTAATTATGCATATACGGGTGATTCCGTCCCAACTGTGATTCTTTGCGCCCAGTGCTTTTTTTTATATTCAATGTAAAATGTTTGTATATATTTTTGGTTTAAATTGTGTAAATGGCTATTTACTACAACCTACATTCGATATCATGACCCAATTTGCTACTTCTTCCACGTGGCTTGGGAAAGTGTAGTAAAAATGTCAGTACCGTTGCATGTCCGTTCCTTGTTTTTCCGATTAAATCTACTTTTTTCTAATGAAATACTTCATTGAATAGAAATGTTGTCCTTAGAAAAGTTTGAGTGCAATCCTTGCTAGACAAAATAATGCAAAAATTAAGTCAAAATACTTATTGCTGAATAAAATAATCATGAATGAATGTTGTCTGAGGTTTTATAGCCCGATTCTCCCCCTTGTGAGGAATCACAAGTCACAAGCTCTTGTGACTACTCCTTGTGAGGATTGTTGTGATTCGATAACATTTTGGTATTCTCCCCCTAATAGTCACAAGAAAGCTCACAACGAAACTCACCACAGCATGTTGTTGGTAGCTTTTTGATCGATGAGCGCACACATCAACAATTCTACAAGTAATCGCAACGAACTAAACCAACACACCCACAATATGTATTTATGTTTCTCTGTCTCATTAATACAAAGCAAAATAATATCGCACCTTTGTCCTATTCTTTGGTAAAGAAATGAAAGAATACATATATTTTGTTCTCTTTCGCACAGAGAACATAATGCAAGAATATAATTTGATTTGTAGAAACTCAAGTAAATTTTGAGTTGTGTGACCTGCTCTGGAGGAGATCACAATTTCGCTTGTTTTTATGACTCTCACAAGTTGTGACTTTAGGGGGAGAATACGAAAAAGTCACAAAATCAGTTTCACCACTTCTTGTGACTTGTGAGGTATCAGTGACGATGGGGAGAATAGGGCTATTAGTTTTATTTATGAATTCAAAAGATTTCCCGCTCAACCGCCATTTTGTTTTAGCTTTAACACGTATGTATTGTGGTTTTCTAAAAGATAAACTATTCATGTATAGGTAACAACAGTCGTTTTAATTTTTGTACGCGTTGTACTTTAGGGGTGATATGTTTTCATGCGATGGAAGTATGTCACAAATTTATTTGTCAGTACCGTGGTAGTATTTTTAAAGCATGTTATAACAAGTTTTTGGCTGGTTATCAGAATTTTGTATATCTTTTAACGGTATAAGTTAAAATTGTCCTGGAAATTATTTTTCTCAAAAGCACAGCGAAGTGAGGTTACATAAACTGTCTAAATGTCAGTACCGTGGATGTCAGTACCGTGGATGTCAGTACCGTGGCATTTAAATACTTTTATGGTTTTAATTAAATTAAATTAAATAATTTCTTGCAATAATATTTTTTTCTACCGATTTTCTTTGTAGAACGGTAGCAATTCTTCAGACGAGCCAAACAAAAATCATTTCGTGCAATAAAAACTAAGTTAATAACCCAGCAGAAGGAAATGGGAAGAACAAACTTCAAAAACGAAAAAGAGATAATTTATTAAAGAAAAAAGGAAAGAAGAAATGTCAAGAGCTCAAAACGTATTAGACAATCAAGAATCACCACACAAATATGGTCAAAAATAGGGAGAACAAATTAAAAAGAAAAAAAGAAAAAGAGTGTCATTATTGTCTATACTACTTTTAGTACATTTCACAATATTTTTTGTTCTTTAAAAGTTGTAGCAAAATGCGTTTACTGATATGATACTCTGACTAAATGAAGCCACAAACACAAAACAAAAATTGTTTGTTAGAAGTTTTAATTTTTGAAAATTTTCTTTAAAAAAGAATCACAGTTGGCAGAGAATCACCCTTATGTATTAAAAAAAAGTCTAAAATCAAGTACAGTAAGACCAGCTTATAGTCATAGGAACATAATTTAAAATGAAAACTTTTTATATTAATGATATGTATATGAAACATATTTTTGAGCATTTTTACATTTAAATTCAAATCGAAAACTCACAATAAAAACATTATCTCTGTTTAAAAAAAAATACTTATAATTAAAAATATTTTCATTTAAGTCTGTTTTTCTACTTCAATTATTCCAAAATGTAGTAAGGTAAACAATTAAAAAAGTTATTACCGCTAAATGCTGTACAAGCTTGCATTTTTCGACAAACACAATTGCCTGCAGAGCCAGATTAACATCGACAGAATATTATTTTTATTATTTGACGGGTGATAAATGCAATGCTGCATGCTTGAACCTGAAGATAACCTAAATAATCCATCGCTTCTGCTTCATCCGCAATACGCGGTATGCTGCTCAGTTGCACATGGACTTTTTTTATTTTATTTTTGTAAAATATTGATATCTAAAGAAACTTAGATATATGTACCTACCCCAGATTTTGGAGCGAGGATGTATTTCTTACCACCTTGATAAATTGTTTCTGTGGGTTGATTCACTTCCAGGAATGTTTTCGCAGCATCCCATCCCAAGATCTTCAAATTTCTTTGAAAATATTTTTTTTTCATTATTATAAAAGGCCGATGTTGTGTCACATCCTCACATCCCGTAGATGCATGTAAATACAGCACGTGCTGTTTGCATACAAGCATCTTGTAAGGTAATTTTCATTTTTTTGAATTTTTAAGTGCGCATCAGATTCAGTATTGTCATTTAATTTCTTTCAATTGATAGTACTTATAAAACAAAAAATTAAGTGTTCTGTTGTGTTGTTTACGAGGCATTATGGGCAAGTATCTCGAAAGACCGTTGCAGCCTTGCACATCCGGTGCAAGTGGAAGCCACAAAAAATGAAAAAAAAATTGACTTTATGACAAAAATTATCTTAATGGTTTCACAGCTTTAAATAATAAGCCTCAATGTGATATTTGTTATGAAGTTTTACTGCTGAAAGTATGAAACCATCAAAGCTAATGCGACCTATCAACTAAACAATCCAATAAAGCAGATAAGCTGTTAGAATTTTCCGAACGAAAATTTAAGTTCCTTAACCAGCAACAAAGTATTGTGGTTCAGGTAAGAAAAATTACTCATATTTGAATGCCTTTTATTATTTTAGGATCAAAAATACTAGACATATTTTATTAAGTTTCAGCGTAATCGCGATCTTGAAACATGTACATAAGGGTGGTCTTGGTATGAGTGTTTTTTTTTAGTTTTTATATTTGGATGAGTCTAAATCAGCACAAATGACGAACAAAAAATCGCTAATTATTTTCAGATTTTCCCCGACTCTAGGAAATTAGGCCCCAAAAGAAAAAATGAAAAAAAGGCCCCAAATTAATTTTTCATAGTGAAACTATGCCCCAGTGAAATAACGCCCCATTGAAATGAGAAAAGCCCCAAAAATAAATGAGATAAGACCCCAACTTGTTTTGTCTTTTTTTTATTTTTAATGAAATAAGACCCCAATTTATTTTTTTAATATTAAAGTTTATTTTCAAAAATGAAATAATACCCCAAGCCATCAAACAAATACTTGGATTGTACCCTGTACAATTTCCCTGCAACAAGGACACTTGTAACTCTCCTCTCCTTCAGCTATAGCTTTAGCTTGAATTTTGAGGTTGCATTCAGCACAAATTTTTAAATGCCTGCAAAAGGCAGCACAACAATATTTGCCCGCAAATCCTCACAAACGGTTAATTTACCCTCTTCAAGTAACGAAGTTGCTTCCTCAACGTTGTAATTTTTACGTTAGACCCCCATTGAACTACCACTTTCAGCTGAAATTGAAAACTGTCGACTTTTGAAAAACTCCTCATCCCTTAATATGGTAACATATTTGAAGAAGTTTCTATTTTTTAAGGCAGAACGACCCAAAACATCATTAAATGCCTCAACAGCAGAAGTCGTTCGGATGTTTTCTTTAAAAACAGAAAAGTTGGCACACGCTACCTAAAAATAAAAACATGAGTAACTAACAGAACAAGACGTACCGCTTAAATTTAAAAATACCTTTTGAATCCAGAATTTCTCAAAATAATTAAGTAATGATCCGAAATTATTATTATTGTCCATCAAGAAAATCCTCGATTTGATGTCCCGAAATGCCATTGGAATCATATTTGGTGCGAGTAGAGGAAGAGCCATTATTTTATGAAATGCGCACGAAGGTGGATTTGAAACTCTGATGTATTCAAACAAGATCTGCCTGCTTCGCATGTTACACCTTACTGCCTGACAAAAATGGAACCTTTAATTTTAGAAAACATTTTTTGAAATTTACTATGTATAAACCATTTTATTATATATGAAAAATTCTAATCAGCAAACGATTAATTTCGCATGCGGGAACAAATTTTTCACGGCTTGTCTCATTCCTTGTTCATAATCCGTTAAACACTTGGAATTGCATTGGATTTGAATCGTCCTTTGAAACTCCAAAATTGATCGAAACCGTTTCCAATTGGAAAGCCTCAATAATTTGCATCGAACTTGTTGGAGATGTTAAAAACGCTTTATTTACAAGATACTGCAGACTCCTTCTTGTCTTTGAAAACGATAAATTTTGTGTTCCTTCCCGAAATCTTTTTTTTAAGAAAATTCACACATTGTAGGTATATCATAAATCACAAAATTAAAATAAACGAATTTGCATTTTCTAGAAGTACTTAATAGTTAATACTTATTGCAAGTACTGTGAAAGGCAACTCTTATTGTGCTTAGAGCATTTACTTCCGCACCATGAGTTCCTGCTACATCCACGCAATCGTGCCTGTAAGAGCTCTTATCGTTATCATGGCTATGGTCCACATAATGTTTTGCCTTCTTACATGTTCCATCTGGCAATAAAACTATTCTTGCCTTACAAGAACTTCTCGAGCACTTATATTTAATGATCTTATAATCTTTATACACTAACTTTTTTTTGTGTATCATTTTCTGGATAGGAACATACAGTAATTCACTGTTCCTCCTTTTTCCCACAAACTTTTCACAATACTCGTGAAATATGGCTAGAGAATTCTGGTAAAAGTTTTTCGTAAAAAACAATTTTCTAATGAAAGCAATTACATTTTTGTTTATCACTTTGATACAAAATCTGTGAAAATTTCTGCTTTTAAATTGAGAATATCAAAAAGCGCTTTTCCTTTTTCAAATACCCAAGCAAGATAAAGATTTGTGTGCTTAGAGTGGGTGTTTTAAATCATAGAAAAACTTCTGAACGGGACTTAAAAAATAGAGAGGAAGATAAATACTTATGTACATAAGTTATAACCTTTGGTAATAGATTAAACTTACGACCATAAATAAACCTACATACAAAAAAACATATTAATAAACTAATTAAAATATTAAGTTTCTGAAAGCCAATATTGAAAATTGAAAGAAAATTAATACGAGTATATTTGTTTATTATGATTTTTTAATTGAGTTTTACACAGATTTCCAGTTTTGGAAAAAAAAAGTTTAAAAGATTTTTTTTCTTGAGTCCACAGAAGATCGAAGATCGAACTTGAAGTAAAGAGTCGACCCGGTTAATAAGACCAATAGCATTTAAAGATGATGACGTTCCTACTCTTAATAGAACCCTACCGCATAAATGTATCTAAACGTGGTAAAGAATTCCAAAGGAGCAGTTGAAGAAGTCAACCCAGCGCATTTTCCATCACCTGTGCGTTTGTCGGATTCTGTATCTCAATCAAAAGTTGAAGACTCTCCTATTCCAATTGATGAACTCCTCGTATCTCCAAGAGCAAAACAAAAATAAATCGAGCATTGTATTTATTAGGAACATGTTGGTCACAATATTGTTGACGAGTCTTTGGAAAGAAAAAAAAAAAAGTTTACTAATTTTCGTCAAAACCGAAATTAGGTAGGTACTTTTAAGGAAAGACCAAAGTGGGATTCTGATGAAAAAGACATTTCATGAAATTACACTACAAGTCACCGTCTTTTTATAAATTTTTACAAAAAGAGGGATTTTAGTTACCTTGGCAAAGAATTTTAGGTAGGTTGTATGATATGCTACCTTTCAGTACTGGAATTTCAAAGAACATCCTTCAAATGCTCAGGGAAAAACTTAAATACCTACCATTTGAGTCATAGGAATGCGTACTTCTTGTCGATTAGATGAGTACTAAGGTGGAGTTGGAATATAATTCAAAGGAAAATTTTACGGTTATGAGGATTTAGGGGATTAAGGAAGGAATACGAAAATGACAAACTATTGTCGTCTCCTTATGCTCCGAGGACTTAATCAATTTGGAAACAGGTCATCATCATCATCATCGTGCCCTGTAACCCCGGCTGGGGCATAGGGCGTCAACAAATCGTCTCCATCCTTCACGGTCTGCTGCAAGGTACTTTAGCTGTTGCCACGTCTTTCTCTGGGATTCTGCTTCCGCTAAGACAGTTGATTTCCATGTTGTTCGTGGTCTTCCAACCCGCCGTGCAGCCTGAGGATTCCATTCAAAGGACTGCTTTGCAATTTCATCGTTTGGTTTCCTTATGTCGACGTCCAGCCGCTCTTGACTTGTCCTGCGCTACAATTCCTCATTTGATATTATTTGTAGCCAGCGAATCTTTAGGATGTGGCGAAGACAGCGATTCACAAAAGCCTGCAATTTCTTCAAAATGGTAGACGTGACTTTCCAGTTTTCACAAGCATACAACACCACGGATTTGACATAGGATTCGAAGAATCTCAACTTAGTGCGTAAGGAGATTTGACTGGATTTCCAAGTTGGGGACAGAGTACCGAAAGCAGCACGAGCTTTATTTATTCTACTTTTAACGTCCAGATCCGTACCACCATTTGCAGAAACAATACTGCCAAGGTAGTTAAACTGTTCCACTACTTGAACTGGCGTCTCCTGTAGAATAATACGCTGCTGTGTGGAGCGGCCTGTGAGCATTATTTTTGCCTTTTTGCAATTTATTCTCAGACTATTCGACTCTCCCTTCACTTGCAGTGTTTGGCGCATCCCGTTCAGCCCACTGATGTTATTTGCCAGTAGACATTTATGTCATCGGCATAGTCTCAATGACTGAGCCTTTCGAACGGTCTCCATTGAATGCCCTGTCGCTCAGCTGTTCCAACACTGGCCGTCGCCGTCAATACGTCGTCCATCGCCAGAAATTTGGTATTTAATGATTATTGATTAAAATTTGGTGGGTGCACTGGTCAAGTTTTCATACATTTTTTGAAGTAAGAGAAAACTTGCCAAGTAAATCCACCAAATTTTAATCAGTAATCCTTAAATACAAAATTTCTGTCATGATTTGGAATTTTTTCGATATAACTCTACTTAAGACATTTGATATTAAACTTCATGAACTTAAAACTTGGCATAGGTACATTTTAGATCTCATTACTTTTTTTGGCGGACTTTTTACGCACAGGTTTCTTGTACATATAAGAACTTGGCTCTTTTTTGTTTTAGTTGTGATTTCACTCCTTTTTGCAAAGATTTATTTTGCCACGTGAAAATCAAGCACTACCGCCGGCACTTGAGTGCCGATCTGTATTCCATCGAGTGCACACGTCATGTGAAAGTCTGTCTCGTCGAAAGAAAAGTTCGACACACAGTACATGCAGTGACTAAGCCAATTTGATTCTCGGGCGGATAGCTGTTTGTCTAATATGTAACCAGGGGCGGATCAGAAATTTTTATTACTAAGGCATAACACTAACAATAAATTGCTTTGTGAAGTCAAATTGGAACATAGAGTAGACACTCATCTTAGATACTCGTCTGGGTTGGTTTTGTAAGTTTTTTAATATTTAAGAATGGTGGGTAATTTTAGGGTCGATTTTAGCAACATTCGTGGGCTAAGAAAGAATTTCTATTCTGCGTATGTCTACACTGCATTAAACAGGCCAGCTGTTTTGGCATTAAGTGAAACCCAAGTGAGTGGCAATACCGATTACACGGAATTCAATCTCCATGGGTATAACTTAGTGTCATTATTCTTTCCCCATCATGCTCTCGCCGTCTATATAAGAAACGATGTCGCGTACCAACTTCAGCCTCAATATGGTTTGTGCTCAAACACAAACTTTAACTTCATGTGCCTTAAATTTTCGGTCAATAAGCACATCATTCACACTTGTTTTATTTATAGAAGCCCAAACTTGGACAGAAACTCAACTTTTAACGAGTTTGATGCTCTGTCCGACTCCATTCAAAGAATTGTTGCCCATTATCCTCACACTGAAATCGTCATTTCAATGTACACAATTCTTCGTGGCTTCGCTTTTCGGGCCAGATAACACCCGAAGGAAGGTATGTTGAGGTCTTCGCTGAGTTAAACCAACAGACTCAGCTTGTGCTTGTTGACGAGCCAACTCGAATCCCTGACGTTGCAGGTCAATCCGGGAACACTCTAGACTTGTTTCTTACCTCTGACCCTGATAAATACACTGTAAGTGTATTATCACCTCTAGGCACATCAGACCATTGTGTCATATCTGCAAATTTCTCGTGCCAAAAAACCCCAGTTAAATAGAAAACCCCCAAGAGAACCGTTTGGCAATACGAGAAAGCCAACTGGGACGGTCTCAATGATTTCTTCAGGAACTTTAACTGGTCACTATGCTTCCTCGATAGTGACGTAGACTCCAGCGCAGATATGATAACAAACTTAATTCTTTACGGGATGAGAAATTTTATACCGAATAGGATAAAATCTATCAAACCGAAAGAAAATTCTTGGTTTGATTCGAGCTGTAAAGAGGTTATTAGGGTCAGAGAAGTAAGTTTCCGATGTTATAAAGCCAACCCTTCTGAGGAAAACCGGAAGAAGTTCAAACAAGCTAGAAAGACCTGTAACGGTCATATTCAAATAACTAAATTTTTGCATGACCAAAAATTACGGCAAAAAATACTACAATGTCCCAAAGGTAGTCAAAATTTTTGGTCATTTGTAAAAAACATTCAAAATACTACTTCGTTCGCGGTTCCAACGCTCGTCTTTAATGACACTCCCTATGTAAGCTCACAAGAAAAAGCAAATTTGCTTGCAGCACAGTTTGCTGTTAATTTGATGCTTCCAGAGAGTGTAATGACTCCGCCTGTACTTGAGAGCGCCAATGATTTTATGGGACAAATCTTCTTTCGCACTCGTGCAGTAGCAAGAGTTTTAAAAGATCTCGATGTACACAAATCCGCTGGCCCGGATAGTATCCCTCCCGTCCCATTTGTTCTTCAACGCTGGCAAAACCACTGCGTAAGCTTTTCCATCTGTCCTACTCTACAGGTCTCTTTCCGAGTGGATGGAAAACAGCATTTGTCCAGCCTGTCCCTAAGAAATGCGTATCTTCTTCTCCCTCTAATTATCGTCCAATTGCACTTACGTCCCTTCTTTCCAAGGTCATGGAAATGCTGATTAATTATCAGCTTAAGAAATATCTTGAAGAACGAAAGCTTCTTAATGACTGACAGTATGGCTTTCGTGGCAATAGGTCCACTGGTGATCTGATGGTAAATCTTTACATCGTTTTGGAGAAAGTAAGATTATTGCACTTAATATTTCAAAGGCATTTGATTGAGTTTGGCATCAATTTCTCTTATCGAAAATGCGTGCTTTTGGTATCGATGAATCTCTTCTTCTTTGGATTAGAAATTACCTTTCGGATCGTTCAATACAAGTCGTCTTGGATGGTTACAAGTCTGATATTCATAAAATAAATGCTGGTGTGCCACAGGGCTCCGTTTTGTCTCCGACTCTCTTTCTCATTTTCATTAATGACCTCTTGTCTGAAACTTCTAATCCATTAAATTGTTTTGCTGACGATAGCACCCTCAGCTTTTCATGTTCGTTTCTAGATTCACATCCCTGTCCTTCGTATGTGGAACTTCAACGGCATCGTATGATAAGCTCATTAAATTCTGATCTTGACAGCATTGTCCAGTGGGGAATTAAGAACCGTGTTGAATTTAATGCTTCAAAAACCCAATGCTGACTGCTATCGCTGAAGCAGAACCCACCCTCAATGCCGCTATCCATGAGCGGTACTTGCATCGAGGAAACTGATTAGCTTTCAGTCCTGGGTATGTGTATCACAAATCACCTTTTGTGGAACGATCACATATTCAACGTCGCCAAAAACGCTGCAAAGTGTTTAGGTTTTCTCCGAAGATGTGAGAAATTCTTTTCCCCTTCTGATCTGGCTATAATCTACAAGGCCTTCATCCGACCCAAGCTTGAGTATAACTCCCACATTTGGGCAGGTGCTCCTATAACTCACTTGAATCTCTTAGATAGAATACAAAATAGAGCCTTAAAAATGATAGGTGATAGATCTATTACTCACACAATCACAACTCTGAAACATCGACGCCATGTTTCATGTCTCTCATTATTTTATCGCTATTTTTACAAGCAATGTTCTAGTGAAATAGCCAGTTGCATACCTCCCCTTAAACAATTCAACCGTAATACTCGCGCTTTTAGGAATGCCCATCAGTTTACCCTTGAGCCCAACTTCGGACGTACTGTCAAGTACAGAGATTCTTTCTTTGGCCGTACAACACGAATGTGGAATGCTTTACCAGGCTCTGTTTTTCCCTTCCATTTTGATATTCAGAGCTTCAAAACCAATGTGCATCGGTATCTCCTCTTGAATCCTTCCCTATTTTCCTGATCGCTCGCACTGTGTCTCATCATGTAAAGGGTAGTCAAAATCCCTTTAGTGCGTGCAAATTATAAAAAAAAAAAAACCGCTTTACAAAGTTTCATAATTCTACGACAGCCGAAAGTGTTCCTATATATAATAGCAATTCTAAAAAAGTAGGTGGCCCCTGAATGGAAAATTCCAAAATTTCGATTTTTTTCTTTCAAAGTAATTCAAGCCTTATTGACCTACCAATTTTCATCGTTCTACAACAATCGGAAGTGCTCCATATAATTTATTTTTAAGAATGTGGGTGGATGCCACGCCCCCTGAATGGAAAATTCCAATTCTTCAATTTTTTTCTTCCTAAGTACCTCAAGCCCTACCGACCTACCAATTTTCATTGCTCTACGACAATCGTAAGTGCTCCATATAATTTATAAGAATTTTTAAGAATGTGGGTGGATGCCACGCCCCCTTAATGCAAAATTCCAATTTTTCAGTTTTTTTCTTCCTAATTACCTCAAGCCCTACCGACCTACCAATTTTCATCGTTCTACAACAATGGGAAGTGCTCCATATAATTTATAAGAATATTTAAGAAAGTGGGTGGATGCCACGCCCCCTGAATAGAAAATTGCAGATTTTCGATTTTTTCCTTTGTGTGCACCACAAGGCCTACGATGTCGGGAAGTGCTCCATAATTTTGATGATCTGTCAGTGAGCCAGTCAGTCAGTGAGTCAGTCAGTTACGGTTTTTGCGATTTTTGTCCTATATCTCGGGAATTACTAATGCTAAAGAGTTGAAATTTGGTGAGCCACCTGTCTTTGCTCAGTTTAGCAAATACTGCGAATTTTAAGTTTCTGACTTTATTGGTACTGAAGTTAGAGGGGGGTTAAAAATCACCTGAGTTTGTTCCTGTAAGAAGGGTGTAGTGCCGCGAACTTGGCTGGTCACTACCGTGCCCTTTGATGTTGAGCAACTTTTCTGACAGTGGAGATATTTCCCCGTTGTGTAGATTTTAGATATTGACAGAGTATAGGTGTGTTCCTTGCCGACTTTCAAACAGTTTGAAACCGCCAGATTTAGTCCGAAGTCGTTCCACACTTGAAAAATTGTACTGGTCCGCACCAAATCTGGCGGTCTGAAACTGTTTGAAACTGTTTGGGACTAAACCATGGAACAGGGTTTATATGAGATAGACGCAAAGTGGCAAGAATGAGAAGACTATATAGGTTTATATACGAAATATATATGAGTTCGAGGAGTGAAAAAAATAGAACAGAAAGTAGGAACAAGACTGATTTCGGAAATTTTAAGTGAAATTTGGCAATGTGTATGTTTTGTGCTGTGTACAGAGGTGTATGTGAGATATTATTTAAAAAAAAAACTTTTTGCGGTGTTTTTGAAGCTATTTCAGCTTGCTTTCCAATTGGGATTATAAATCAGACCGAAATTTTTGCTTTGCATTAACGTCGATCTTTTGCAAATTTTCTTAAATTTTTTAATTTTGAGTGAAAAATTAATAAGCAGCAACATAAAAAGTGGCCAATAGTGATATATATGTGATAAAGTGTTTGATTTGCTACACAAATAAACCCACATAGCTTTAACAGAATTTATAGCTTAAAAATTAATTAATTTCAACCCAAATACCCACCTTCATCTTCTCTCTTCTTTTTGTGTTAACTTTTTGTGATTTTGTTTGTTTAAATTTCGTTCATATATTTGTGTTTTTTATAAAAAAAAATTTTACTTAAAAAGTTCTACCCCCAATTTTCTGTCTTCTTTTTTGTGTGTTAACTTTCTGTTATTTAATTCGTGTTTTATTGTTGTTTGATGTGTGTTTGTTCCTGTTTTTGGTAAAATCATAAAATTTAGAAATATTTATACTTCACAAATATTAACCTTTTTAGCATTTAAGCGGACTGCTTTATTTAATATTCTTATACCTACATTTTTCATTTGTAATAGGTATTTTAATTTTCATTTTCAGGAAGTGTTTTTTTTTACTCTAGGTGGTGGATTATTTGCGCGGGATAATATGGTGTTCCAGTTTTCAACTTTTATATTTATTTATTTTGTTATTCGGTACCTATTAGAAATAATTCAATTCGTTTATTATTAAATAGCAATTTTTGTAGGTACGCCCTTTAAGTAATTTTTGAAGTTTTTGGTGAGCAATAGTTCAGTTTTTGTGTTGAAAAAAAAAAGTGTTTTACATATAAAAGTGTAAAAAGTTAAAAATTAAATAAACAGTTTTAAAAGTGAAAAATAGTTATAAATTTTGGATTAAATATGCCTCAGAAGTGTTGCTATCACAAGTGTCAGGAGAGGCAAATTAGGCTAGGTTCAGTTTCTTTTTTTTAGTACCCAAAGACCATAGAATGTCGGTTTGGGTTAAACATGGGGGCTTTTTTTTCACATCGACGATTTGAAACCCAAGTCGATGATGTGTGAAAAACACTTCTATGCTAAAGATTTAAAAGTAAGTGGCACCAAGAAAAATCTACTTAAAAATGCACTGCCTATTTCTCTTGCGTCTTTATGTAAGTGCAGTGAAATAGCGAATGATATTTCATGTATTAGTTCAATAAATGCTGCGAGGGACCGGATGCAAACTGCCTCTACGGTTAAGTCTGCTATCCTTATGCCACCTACTTCTACGGTAACGTCAGGCACTATGACCTCTGCGCCTCCACTTTCACCTGTGTTTTCAGCTCCGGCTGTATTACTTCCCACCACTTCCAGCCCAGCTTTATCTTTCAAAAACTTGGCTGCAAGCACGGCAAATACATATGTTAGAAATTATTCTCTAAATGATCTTCATGGTCCTTCATCGCACGTTTCCCCTTCAAAATTTCCATCTCCAAAAGATTTTTAAATTAAAATTTGTTGTGCAAAAATTAATTTTGTACCTTGAATAGTTTGTTTTTTATTTGAAATTCAAACTCAAAAATGAGCATTTCCGGTTTCACTAACATAGGCTCGGAAAAAGGCCAGCGGAATCTTAAAAAAATAGAGCAACAAATTAGCATAGGATATACTACACATTTTTGCAAAAAAAAATTGAAAATCTATTTTTTTAAGATTCCGCTGGCCCTTTTCCGAGCCTATGTTAGTGAAACCGGAAATGCTCATTTTTGAGTTTGAATTTCAAATAAAAAACGAACTATTCAAGGTACAAAATTAATTTTTGCGCAACAAATTTTAATTTAAAAAGCTACAAATTCTGACATAAAAATATTTTTAATTAATTTTTTTTTTAATTTTGTCCGTTACGCAGGGGGTAATGTCTTATTTTAACGGGAAATTGAATGCAAAGAAAACCAAGCGAGCTACAAAATCGCGGTTTGGTGACTTATCTTGTTAGAGGAGTCTTCAAATTTTGGCAAACAAAAATTTTAGATTTTGTCATTTTTTTTTATTTTAAGGGCTTGATTTTTAGCTAACTTTTTAGCTAGCGGGAAAATGAGTACCAAAAAAACCGTTAGAGCTACAAATTTTTAGTTGGAGCAACAAATTAGCATAGGATATGCTACACATTTTTGCAAAAAAAAATTGAAAATCTATTTTTTTAAGATTCCACTGGCATTTTTCCGAGCCTATGTTAGTGAAACCGGAAATGCACTTTTTTAAACCTTAACTGTAAATAAAAAATTATCCATTAAAGATACAAAATCTATTTTTGCGCAACAAATTAGCATTCAAGAAGCTAAAATTTTGGGCATTAACACAATTATCTATGATTTTCAAATTTTCGTCCGCTAACTTCAGACTTATTTTAGCGGAATTTTGAAAATTTGAAAAACCGTTAGAGCTACAAAATCGGGGTTTGAGCAACAAATTAACATTTAATTAGCTACAAATTCAGGTTACAAATAAAAAGTAAAATTTGTGTTATGTTAAATTTTTACCGCTAACTTCAGACTTATTTTAGCGGAAAATTGAATAACGCGAAAAGTACTCGAGCTACAAATTTTTGGTTTGAGCAACAAATTAGCATTTCATTAGCTACAAATTCAGATATCAAAATTATTCGATTCCGCCAAAAAGTGTCCGCCAAGATAAGGGACGTATATATATGCCGAGTTTTGGTTCTCATCGCCTGATGAAAGTCTTAAATCACAAATAAAAAAAATACACTTGATAAATACCTGATTCTCGATTTGTACTCGGTAGTGAACGGACGTGCCTTTCCTTCTCTCCCGATTGTCTTGAATTTTGCGAACAATAAAAATAAAAAATAAAAAAAAAGTAAAAAAAGTAATAGTTGATAATTAATTGGAATAAGTGACGATGAGTTTCAACTCAGACGGTGCCCCTTTCCAAGGGAATCGCCCCCCTGATTCTAAAATGACTAAACCCTTTTTAATTCCATCCAAATGTTTGTCTGAAAAAGTTAAAAAAAGCATTTCTGATTCTATCAACGGCTACGAAGTGCCGTTACCCACGAATACTGATACCGACGCCGATGGCTCGGACATAGATATAGATACATCTGCCATGGATACAGATGGATGTGAAGCTAGTGCTAATAGTGTACCTATAGTGTCAGAGTGCGACGGAAATATTAATGGCGCCAGTCTGGCAGCTGGAAATTCTGCAGCAATGCTGCCAAAGAGCCCACAAGTTTCTCAACAGATTGGAAACTCAACAGCGTTGCCAAATAACCTAAATATCCATTCTGCGAGAAATATACCGAAGAGTGCAAATCTTAATTCAACAGTGCCCATGTCAATTTGGGGCAACAAAGACATTTCACTGTTTAACCAGTCGGCGGAAAAAGATCTACAACGAATTTTAAAGAATGACACGAAAACATTTGAACAAGTCATGAATCGTAAAAGGAGCTCTGCGTTGGCACCCTCTTCTTCTTCGAAAAAAGTTGCCTTTACTGACAGACTGGCGAACAACAGATATAATATACTAGACATGGATCCTCAAATTGTTCAACCTGCTTCTACACAACAACCCCAGGACCCTACACCGAAGGATCTTCATCAAAGTATTCCAGCCGTTAAGAAGGTGATCGAATGGTGCCCACCAATCTTTGCGAAGGGAGTTAGCTCAAAGAGCCTACTCGATTTTCTTAAGGTAAACTATAGTGGTAACTTAGATAATATAAGATTTGAAAATAGAGGTTTGGGTAGGCTTAAAATTCATGTAAAGGATGTTGATTTGCATTCTTCTCTTATGAAATCTCTTTGCGAAATGAAGGCCAACGCCTTCTCTTTTGTGCCTAGACAATTAAAAAAATTTTCGGTTCTGTTAAAGGGACTATCTGATGGATTTTCCACAGAAGCAATTGAAGAGGGCATTTTAAGTGTAGACCCATCGCTGATGGTGGTAGTTAAACCATTTACTACTAAATGGTCTAAAGAAAATGATTTGGAACTGGGCATTTATGTATGTACCGTGGACGACAAAGAAAGTCTTAATAAATTAAAAAACATTAGGAGTATCCTACGCCATAAAATCCGCTGGGATACAATTAAACGAAGCAACGTCGTCCAATGCTACAAGTGCCAAAGATTTGGCCACGTCAGTGCCTATTGTGCGTATCCTAACCGTTGCGTAAAATGCAAAGAATTCCACAATCCTGGGTTGTGCTCAATTGAAAAAGACAATGACAAGACCAAGGTGGCCTGTATAAATTGTGGATCCTCAGGTCATCCAGCCAACTTCAGTGAATGTCCTAAACGAGTCGAATACTTGAAAAAAAAAGAAAACTTTTCTTTCAAAAATTCTTTGAATAAACCTGGTGTTTCTCAAATTTTGCATTCAATCCAGAGTGCTCCTGCAACTGGATCCTATGCCAATATTTTGAGGGGTAGCCAAATAGCTGCTCCTACCTCTGGCCTGACCAGCAATAAAATAGGAAGCTCGACACCGTCAGCATTCAGTGAATTCTTAAATGAATCTTATAAACTGTTTGGTTTACCAATAAACGTCTTAATTATTCGGGTCCGTGAATTTTGGCCACGTTATCTTAAATTAAATGATTCCGACAAGCCAGGTGCTTATCTGGAATTTATTGCCAAAATTTCACCATGATCATAAAGCTACTTACCGCAAATATCAACTCCTTAATCTCACATGACAAATGCTCTGAACTAAATCAGCTGTTGGGAGACTTCTCTCCGACAGCTGCTCTAGTTCAAGAAACCCTGTTGAAGGCAAACCATATCAGATTTTTCGATAACTATATCTTACTCAGAAACGATTCCGGCAGGGGCACTGGAGTCTTAATCGATAACACAATAAAATATAACATCATTCCTTTCCATAATGATATCATCTCTACAACAATTGTGTCGATATCCCTAACCCAACCTTCTGGCCCTAACAAAACTTTGGCCTTCGTGTCCCTATATATTCCTTGTAACACCGGAGCCGGTATAACCAATGCCATGGATGACTTATGCCGCATACTCTCCAATTTTGACTACTTTATCATTGGCGGAGACTTTAATGCTAGACATAGCTTCTGGGGCGACTCAATGTCAAATTTAAATGGTCTTCACCTTTTCTCCTGGTACCAAAATGACGCATTTTTGAACATGGAAATTATTTCTCCTAGAACTCCTACCAGACCCAGCTCATTATCAATCATTGACTTTTTTATCGTCTCCGCCAACCTCCTTGCTCCACAACATGCTGAGAGAAACTTTAGTTGCTTAACAACTCTTTCTCTTTCCGACCACTTCTCAGTATTCTTAGCTCTTGAGACTTCTAACATTTCACCCATTGTAACCAATCCCCCATCAAACATATCATTCAAGAATACGAACTGGCAACTATTTAACAACGATCTCTCCCAAAAACTTGAATCGCTTAACATCCCGTCTAATAGAAACCTCTCAAATGAAGAAATTGACCACTTTGTAAATCTCTTTTCTATTTCCATCCAAGATTGCATTGACTTCCATTCAGAAAAAATATATCATAAAAGCTCTTACAAAAACCTTAGTGACGAAATTTTGAAGCTCCTCAAGCTTAGAAAAGTTTGGAAAGCCCAACTTAAGAGAATTTTTCACAGAGAAGGTAACAGAATAAACCAAGCCTACACTTCTCTTTCCTCCCGTATAACTTGTCTAAGTAAACTAATAAAGGACCAGATAAGAATCGAAATGAACACTCAATTCAGAAACAGACTGAAACAACTAAGGCCTTCACCAGCAGTATTCAAAGAAATAGATAGAATCACCGGTCGAAAACGAGCTAGTAATCAGTCGTCTGCTCCTATTATCTACGATAATACCTCACACTTTTCAATTCAGGACAAGTTATACGCCTTTGAAAGATTTTATTCAGATTTATACTCCCCCCTTATACCCCAAGCTAATCCCGAAAATGTCTTGGAGGTATCTACACGTAATAGCTCCTTCCTGGCTTGGAACTCCTCTAACTTTTTAACACAATTCTCTCTTTACAATAACTCTTCTTCCAGTTCTGAAGAAGAACTTGCTACTACAGATCTGATTAAGTCAATTATTCACAATCTTAACAATAAAAAATCTACAGGACCTGACAAAATTTCGAACTTTATAATTAAAAAATGCATCACATCTATTCCCCAATACTTAACCCCGATTATCAACAACTGCATCAACAACGGGTACTTCCCTCTCAGATGGAAAGAAGCCAAACTCATCCCTATTAAAAAGAAAGGCAACTCCAATGACATCGGAAACTTTAGGCCTATCTCCATGTTGTCTAATGTCGGCAAAATCCTCGAGAGAGTTCTATATATTAAAATTGAAGATTTTATTTCGGATAACCAAATTATACCAGAATGTCAATATGGCTTTAAAAGGAAACACTCCACCGAGCATGCCCTTTTACATTTACAGGACAAAGTGTTAAAAAATCTGAGAAATAAATCTTGCACAGTGGCTTGCGCTCTTGACCTCACTAAGGCCTTCGATCTAGTTTGGCATGACGGTCTAACTTCTAAATTAATTTCCCTGAATTTCCCTCCCTTTTTCACCAAAATGATTTTCAGCTTTCTTAAAAATCGCTACCTTACCATCCACCTTGATGAGAAATGCTCCGCGCCCATACCTGTAAAATCAGGGGTTCCCCAGGGTTCCATCCTAGGTCCTCTTTTGTTTAATATATTTCTTCACGACTTCCCATCTCAGTTTCAGTCCTCCCGTTCAATCTTATACGCAGACGACACGTTAATCTTTGATTCGCACGAAAGACCTCACAACGCGCTTCACGGCATTCAAAAACACCTTGAAATAATTCTTCCGTATTTTAAAACGTGGGGTTTAAATCTCAACATCCCAAAATCTGAGATAATTTGTTTTAGAAACGCGTCCACGAAGGGCCATCACTTAGCGGTTAGAGAGAGCAAACAACTCAACCTTTTCATTGAGGGCAACAACATCCCTAGGAAAACCAACCTTAAATATCTTGGAATCTCCTTACATGAAAGGTGGAAAATGAACATTCACGCTAGAAATGCTCTTAACAAATGCAAAGCAGCAGGAGCTAAACTTAAAGTCCTCCTAAACTCCTCCGAAGTAGAATGTAAAACGAAACTCTTGATGTATAAGACACTTATTCGCCCCATCTTGGCATATGGCTTCCCGATTTGGTTCCAAATCTCTCCAACAGTGGCGAAAGAGATTCAGAAGTTCGAAAGAATTATCTTGAGAAAATGTACCCGCAAGTACAGACGACCTTCGGGCAAATGGTTCAGAAACAGTGTTCTTTACGAAACTTCTGGAGTAACGCCTCTAATGTGCTATTTAATTAACCTAGCGAAAATAAGACTCCCCAATCTAAGACATCATCCAAATCAATTAATGCAATCCGTTCTTAATGATAACATCAGATTCTCAATATCTGACAAATATTATATATCTCCAATTAGCATCATCAGCAATGGGTCTGCACCCCTCTTTGAGATTGAAGATGATTGCCATTTCTTACCTAATTTCTACAAGAAAAGCAACAGTCAAACCTATAGAGGCTAATAAATCGTTAAATCTATTGAATCGAATCAAATCAACGTCCTACTTATAACAATATCAATTAAACTTTGAAAATTGAAACAAAAAGTTCCCAAAAATGTAGATAAAAATGTATTTATAAAACCTTAGATTAACCTAATCTTTAAAATATAAAAAAAAACAACAATGTTAAACTTCCAACTCATTAGTCTATTGAAAACTTTCAAAAATGAAATAAAAGTTCCCAAAATGTAATTCTGTTCAATTTCATAAAATATAGAGCTTTGATTCAACTAATTGTTAAATATTAAACAATTAATCAATGTTTAACTTTCCGCCCAATTTGCAATCAAAAATTAAATAACAAATAAAAAAACGCAAAATTCTGAAACTATGGTTCCAAAATGTAAATAATACTTTATTTAATATGACTTAATACAATTTATTAAAACATAAATTTAAGATTGAACTTATCTTGAAAACAATATTTTCGAAAGCTATGTATAACTTTTATTCAATACCAAACCTCCTTCACCTGTTCGCCTCACTAAATATTCTTATATTTATAATCTTGTTCACATCATTAATTTACATGATTTCTCAATTTTCCTGTTTAACAATTCCATCGTACTTATAATTTTGTATCATTAATTTAGTTTGTATCCATCATCCTCTTTAAGATTGCTATCTTTTGTATTGTTAATTCTTGCTTTACTTTTCTTGAATTTGGCATAACTGGTGAACAACAAATCCAACCAACAAACTCTCTCTCTCTCTTTTATATTTCGTTTTGTTATCTAGTCTTAAGTCTCTTTATCTCTGTCATGTTTCCATTGAGCGAACATGTTTTTTTTTTTCTTTAAGTAACTCTGTGAAGTTTTATATCTGTTCTACCTATTATATAAATAGAAATAAGTAAATCTCGATGTGACAGCCAGACCAATTCTAAGTCGGCTTTAATATAATTAAATCTATGTAAACGAATATTAATGTAACCTATGAAGTCTCAATAAAATACATACATACATACATACTTGATAAATACCTTCGATTTGTATCCAAAATTGATGTTATCTATTGTCCAGTGTATATTTCTGTGGACTCAGAGAATTTCCCCGAGTTTTGCTGTCAAATACAAGGTAACAAAATTTTTGGATTCGTCTGCTCAGGTGAGCGCTCTGATATATAAACTGCACAAATTATTGTCACTATTTTGAAAAACCTTGGCAAAAATAATTGTTAACCAACATAAAAACAAAACAATGGGTAGGTAGGCAGCATGAAATTAATGAAAAAACCGAACACCAAATAGGTACCGAATACCGAATACACACAGAACAAACAATTTGTTTTATTTTTTTTTCTTGTTTTATCTATTTCGACGACATTTAATTTGATTTTTTAAGCACGATGAAATTTATTCCGCGTTTATTATCTTCATTTTGTATTTAAAATTTGCAATGCAAACATATTTTGATGGATTGCGGTAAAAACATTTCTGATTAGCTGCGAAATTTCTTTACTCGCTTACTCCCTTTATCATTGAAGAATAGAATAATAAAATATAAACCTTTCTTTCTTGCACTTCTAGGTCTCGACTGTCAGACAAGAAAATGTTGCCCATTTTGCTGTCAAAATATGTAAATGTTGCAAATTTTTCTATCAACATCAGCTAGTGCGGGCGCCGCCACAGCCCAAATGCTTCGTAAAAATAAATGAATCCGTGAGATTACTATAAAGTATATACAAGGTGTCCCATAATGAGTGGATAATACTGCAACTGGTGATAGCAGGCCTTATGACTGCTCAGAAAAAAAAAACATTTTTCTTGTGGTCTCCATGGTATAATTTATTTTCGAAAAATTTTAAGAAATTCAGGGTCTCCTTAAACACCTAATTACAACGGCCACCCATAAAGGATTCTTATTATTTTTGTATTTTTATAATATACTTGAATTACCGTTCTACATGATGGGTAATAAATTTTAACACCAGCTGATGCATTTTTTGTGTTATAATTTTTAAAATTATTTTTTTATTTAAAAATAATTCAATATTTTTTTTCACCAAAGTTTGAAAAATAATAAAGGGAAAAAAATGTATGAGAACATAAGTGGCAAATTTGAAAAAAATTGGCCTATTTAATGTACTTTCCAAAATGGTATAACACATGTTTGTGTCTACAACCATAACCAATAAAATTGGCATTTAATCTACTAAAGTAGTTTTTTAACATTTTATCAGATGAAATTAAGTTACAAAGTTAAGTAAACACTACTCCGACGAATGAATGACTCATATTGTTTTTTTAATTTTTATTGCATTTAAAAATAACCGTTCTTAAACAAAGGCAGTAACATTTAATAATTTGTTTAATTGTTTTTTTAATAAGAAATTGATTAAATATTTATTTTCATCAAAGTTTGATGACTACAAAAATTGAGTTGCAAGGAAAAGTCAATAGGTATACCAGTGTCCCTAATATGTCCGCTAAATTCACTAACTAAACTAATTTTTTTTAAAATTATAACACAAAAAATGCATCAGCTGGTGTTAAAATTTACTACCCATCATTTAGAACGGTTATTCAAGATTATTATAAAAATACAAAAATAATAAGAATCCTTTATGGGTGGCCGTTGTAATTAGGTATTGTAGGAGACCCTGAATTTTTTAACATTTTTCGAAAATAAATTATACCATGAAGACAACAAGAAAAATATTTTTTTTCTGAGCAGTAATTAGGCCTGCTATCACTAGTTGCAGTTATATCCACTCATTACGGGACACCCTGCATACAATGTTTCCGCCACGAATCGTGTTAATTCCTTTTTTACATGACACACACGAGGTTTTTCTTATTTTGTTTGCACTTTTCCCACTGATTCGCTATAAAAATTCGTGTTTTGTTCCGTGAATGACGGCTAATGAATGAAATTGTGTACACATCATCGAGCAACCACCCAACAAACCGAGGGTTGTCACGCAGTTTCAACAAATTTTGTGAGCAGGCCTTAGAATTAAAAATATAAGGAAGCGCCATTTGCGGAAAAAAGTGAAGCATTTTTCATAATAGTGTTTGCTCTCACAAACACAAATACATTCCAAAAGGGACGGAGTGATTTTTAATAGCAACCTACTAGGGCGCCATAACAATCATTTGTTATTTTCTGAATTTATTTTTCTTCTCAGTGGTATGTTTAAAAAAATACTTACTTTTTTATGATAACCCTCTAAGGCACCGATAAAATGTTTTAACATCTACTTTCTTTTAAATTGTGTTGTTTCAGTGGAACATTATAGATTTACTTAGTTTAATTTACGCATTGTCACGAAAGAAGGCTCTCCAAAACCAACGTGAATCATAGCAAATCATTCGCATCGATACGAAATTGGCACCCCAAATGTGGCTTTACTTCATCCACTTTCAGAATGGTCATCCTTTTACCACTAGACTTTCGGAAACCTTTTAAATTTTTTATGAAATTATTTTAAATATTTTAATTTTTGAACAGACAAATTAATTAACATTAAAAAATGCACTAATAACTTCACTACAGAGAAAATTGAGCAAAATTCTGAAGATGCACATGTTAACATAAATATACGAACTCCAAACGTACAAAATCGATTTAATAACAAAAATAATTTCCTGATATAAAGGGCGCTTAGCAAATAGTTGCGCCTTACAATCACCAATAACAAAAAAAATACGTCCCTGTTTCACAGAATCGCAGTTTGACATTACTGGTATTCCAAATTAAAACCGAAAAACCATGTGCAAGTTTTCAATCAATTTATTAATTTTCTTAGTTTATTTAAAGTTTAATCATTTAAAATGTGTTACTTGATTGATGATTAATTAAATTATGATCAATTCACATCACTTTCTTTGAGAAAAATATGATAAGACTCACTTGTGAAAGGAAATGATTCTTGTCCGCCTTACTCTTGCTTTATATACACAATTTAACACTGCACTTCATATTTTTGTATTGTTATTAGTAAGTATACATACATTTCTAAGTAAATCACTTCAAACTATTTGTTTTTTTTCTAACAATTAATGATTTATTAATGTTTTTAGTCTTGTATCACTTTTTGTTTACTTTTTTTCTTCCATTCAGTCACCGATTTGACATTTCGGGTATACAGTTTTCTGTTTCATTCACGTACACTGTATAGTATATGTGATATACATACGGTGACCATATTTCTGGGAGCAAAACCCGGGACAAAATATGAAAAATTTAAAAACGTGAAAAAACTTCGATTTTCCAATAATTTGTATGTAATATCTAAAGCCTAGTACGCTGCTGATGCGAAACGAAAAATCCCATACAAAAATGACAACGAAATCATAAACGAAAAATTTAGTTTCACTTTTCGTTAAGCAGTACGCTGTTCGATGAACGAAATTGAAAATCGTTGCATATTTTTTGGAGAAGTCTACACTCTTTTTTCGCACACAATTAATTACCCAGGCCATTTATTGTGTGCGGAAAAATGACATTTGTGTTTTTCGTGTGCATTTTTGTTGTTTCTTTCATTACAGCGTGGCCCTCTGTGCTCTTTTTTTTCAGTTGCATTTGTTTTGAATTTTTGAATTGGTGTAACTGTCAATGAATATTTTTTCGCTGCGTTTTCGTAAGCATTTCGTTGTCTTGTTGGAGACCAACTAAATATTTCGTTTCGCATCAGCTGCGTACTAGGCTTAAAGTTAAAAATTCAAGAAAAACATAATAACAGAAAAACAAACGAAAAAGGAAGGAACCATAACATAAAAATAACTAAAAACTTAAAAAAATAGACTTAACATTTTTAATTTCACTATTAAAATACGGGCCAGTTTCTCAGTGCAGAGTCAACTCTGAGTTAAATCAGAGTTTGCTAGACCTCAAAATAAGTCAACGCTGAGTTATTTCAGAAGCAGCGGAAGAGTTTGGTCCCTGAGCCAACTTATCAAGCTAGGCCAGTTAACTTGGATTTACTTCCAAACCCCAAAATGTTATTCATACAATTTATGTAACGTTAAGTAGAGTCATTTCAAGCTTAAAGCATTTATAGGTAGAATACATAAGGATATTTTAGTTTAACATCTAAAGGTAATAGACTTATCTTTTTCGTACTCTATTTGACACAAGAGCATTGCAACTAAAATGAGTCGGAAAATATTTTATGAATAAGGATTTACGCAATGTTGAATAGAGAATGTGGCAAATACGGGACAAATAATCGACAAACATCTGAATACGGGACACCTGTACGTCCCGGGTTTCTTAAAAAATAAACCAGTACAGGCTGTAGAAAACCGGAACAATCCCGGGAAACCAGGGACGGATGGTAACCGTAGATATACACCAGTTCCTTTACTTCTTCTTCTATGGAGCAGCCAGTTCTGAGTGTCAAACCATCATTCAGCGTGTACACATTGTTAGTTCGGTTTGATATCCAACACGAGTGTCACTCAGGTTTGATAATGTGTACCACGCTTTACATAGCAAAAGGCTTTTTAAAGAAACCCGATTTAATTGTGAAGTCTGAAGAGTTCATGCTTACAACATAGTCATGAAAATAAGACGTTCAATAATTTATATTACGCTTATTGTGTGAATACATGATAAAGTCTAGTCCAAACTCCATGTTCTTCAGTTGAACAATACATTTATTAACGGTACCTGCCATATAACGGTTTTTTTGATTTTCGGTTTTCTCATTAACCGTTCATCCGATTTCAATAAAATTTTTTGTACACAAGCTTTGTTAGAATATAAATAACACTGCATACCAAAATTTTGGAAAAAATAAATTTTGGATTAAAAAAAGATTCAAAATTTTTTTTTGCAAATTCAATATTTCAAAAACGGGTTGATGAATTATTTTGAAATTTCAGTTTTAAATGTATATTAATATATACTCACAATTGGCATACCAAATTTTTTTTTGAAAAATGTAACAAAAATTTGATATTTAAAAAATTAATTTTTAAGAAAACGGCTCCAACGATTTAAAATTTTTTTTTTGCATATATTCGTATTTTTTTAAGTAATCAAATGGCACACTTTTTTTTAGCTCTAAGTTATTTATCAGACTGTTTATACAATTAAAAGAACGATTTAAATGCTTTTTATACTTTTTCTATAATTACTTGAATATTTTTTTATAGTTTTTAAGTCCCACACAACTTGAACATAAGAGCAAGTACGAGCGATCCAGTCGTGCATTTTATTTCTGTCAGGAACATTGGGCGCGTTCGGCTGCGTATCTTAAGCGATCCGGATGTGTTTGTGTTGTTGTAATCCCTTGTAAAAAAACAGCTGATGTCAGCTAATGCAAAAACAACTCAAGGTATTTGAAAAGTTTTTTGATTATGGATAGCGTATCGTTTAGCCTGCCCAACGCGAGGATTATCATCATCTGAGGCAGATGAAGGAAACTCTTTGTTGTGGTCACTCATTTCACATTCACAATTTTCACTTTTGATAGCAAAACCGGTCAAACACGGTGATCACATTGGATTTATTCTGACTTTTTAATATTCACATCTCGCACTTCTTCCCGAGTGAACACCGGCAAACTTTTCAGAATCACTAGGTTTGTACGTTGAAGTTTAACCCGGGTTGACCCAGGTTTTCTTGACAACCCCAAGAATTTTCATAAAAACCTGGGTTTTTCGGTTCTCAAAAAACACCAAAGGGTCTTCTTTTGTGTTGTTGAGATAAGAAAGAAAGAAATTTTTTTTTTAAATGGATACAAGCAAACCACAGTTTTCGTTTTCTATTTCTTTTTGTTATTTTTAAAGTAAAATTGTGTACCTATGACGTGAATTTATATTTCAAAAACAATAGAATTATCTGCTAAATGCTTCAGAGCTCATGTCACTTTGGCAGTTTATTCTTTACCTCAACTCGCCCCAGCAAAAAACCTAGTTCTACTTCAGGGCGAGTTCAGGGCGACCCTAGGTCTCAAAAAACACAGAATTTGTTGACCAGGGCGAGTTCATGGTGACTTCAGGGCTCAACGAACAAACCTACTTTCAATTTGAGATTAATCAGCTGTCAAATGTTAGAAAAATATTTTCTTGGTAATTCAGGAAAACAAATAGATAAAGTGACATTTCGTTTGTCAATTGAGCTATTTACACTCGTCTTTCATGAATGTCTTTCAAAACAGTGTTTGTTGGGACGTTGGGAGATGTTTCCTATTTTGGGTTTTATTTCCCATTTAATTACACATATTTTTTTTATTATTTTGGGCATTGTTTTCATTACATACATAAAAAAGCGAAATAAGGAAGTATCTTCCAAAATGTTCAGTAAATTTTTAATTTGTATTACCCGTGTTTTTTTGGGGTTTTATATATAGTACAGTGAGAAATTCCCAATAAAACGCATCGGCAGCTGCCTATATTTTTGTATTTCAAATATGGTACCCCTGAATAGCTGTCGCAACACAAAAATGTGAATTTTATGAAAGTTAAAATTGGAAATAAACTGACGTAAAATATGAAATATAACTACTATATATTTATACAATCTATAATTTAAAATGTATGTTTGTGTCCCTTTCTGCTTTGTTTCCCATTTTCAGATTCGAAAATTGATTTTCAGCTTTAAAATAGAAAAAAGGGTGTAGGGGTTTGTTGGTATGGTCAAAGTAAAAAAGTCGTCATTTAGTCTGCTATTACACGAGGACTTTTTAGTCAACTTTCTTCGAAATTGAATGAGTGCGAGGTCAAATCAGATATTTTTTACTATCACTTAAGCTAAGTATACAGATCTTTTGAGTAAAAATTCTTCAAGGTGAGAAAAAAAATATTTTCCACAAAGAAAAAAATGTCCGTGGTGTGAATTTTTTTTTATTCGCCGTCAGTTTACAGTTTCGAAAAAAAAAATCTTAATCAGACTGATCTATGAAAAAGCAAACACAAATGCCAAACGCAATTTTTTTCGGAAAAAGAATGTCAGTGGCATTGTTTTGTACGAAAAAAAAGTCGTGGTGAATATAAAATTTGTTTTCTTTGAGTAGTTCACAGTTCGATTAAAAATTTAAACGTCAAACAAATTTTTTCTCGCAAAAAGCGCTCCCATAAGAAATACATGTAGTTTTTTTCGTCAAGGATACTTAGCTTTACGTTAAAAAGCTGCGAATAGCGAACTGCGAATTGCATGAGTTATTATTTGTTTGATTGCCAATAGATGCGAATTGCCATAAAATACAAACCCAGTAAAATGGATGCTAAAAAATGTGAATTTAAATTCGAGCGAATTTAGCATTCGCTGCTTTGTGGAATGCGTCCTGGCTCCTGGGCCCAATTCCGTAAGAGTGAGCTTTGTTCACAAAAATTCGTGTACAAATCGAATTTTGCGATTCCGCAAGAGTGAGTTTTAAGTTTTTGACAGATAACGCATGCACAATCAATCAACTTTATTCACACTTGTTTTCGGTGTGAATAGAATGTGTACACAGAAAATCATTCACCCTTGCTGAATTGCGCCCCTGATATTGTGGATTGCGAATTTACGTTTGACAGTTCGCAGAATATATCTTGATGGTCACCTATATAGTAACAAAATGCAAAATTTTACAATTTGCATTAATTTAACAACCATGCGCCTATGAGAGACCCTGCTTAGACTTTGATTGCTCACTACGCCCCATTCGGATGAGTGTATGGGTAAGATTTTATCCTCACTGATTTCAACTATAAAACCATCGTCATGACGAAACGAAGTAACAATGTAAATAGGGCCAAATCACTCAACAAAACTCTACTCTACGAACATAGCCTTCGGGAGTTCGAGATACAAAAATTATCAATCGTACCAATAGCGAAATACAAGAAATCTATTCAGTCTAGTTCGATACTCGAACAAACGTCAACATTTTATCGGCAGTAGGATTCTACTTTAGCTTTTATCGGCAGTGATCCTACTGCCGATATTGTTTTTGTTATTCGTGTAAAATCTTACTGTATTACGGATAGCTTTCAGTTTTTCTATGAAATCGCATGTTTACGTAAGTGCGATATTTTTGATTTTAAATTAATTGAATTATCCGCCAGGAAAAAATTCAGATTAGTGCCATAGAAGGACTATATCTGAATTTAAGCCAGCCATATTATCCATAAAGGTTGTCTTTTTCACTTTGGACAAATTCAAATTCTTTGGCGTAGGTTCAAAAAGAGCACTTAGTAAAAAAAATATGTGTCTACAGAATCCTTAAATTTAGGAGTAAGATTGCTTACGAGTCTTGCTTTCGTGCTTCCTGAAGAAATTTCTATGTTTTGCATAATTGGAATCAGACAATTCCGACCCTGATTTAAATAGAAATGCTGGTATGGGTTAAGGAAAAATTACATCTTGGACACACATGTTCCTGAGCAGAAGAAATACAGCCCGCGGTTTTGGTAAAAGGTAAAGGTAAAATGCTTTGCAAACAAACTTACCCATTGTTGCGGGCTCCTTTCTTGCCGTCGGGGTCAGTGCTGGCATGCTTGACCGGCCTCACGCTCGTCGGAGGGTGTTGGTTCTTGACCCCTATCGGAACCGCGCAGACAAAAATCATGCCAGGCTCAACGTCGAGGTGATATGACGTAGCGAGAAACATTTGTCATTACCCACCCTGCCATGGTTACCTATCTCGCCTAAGCAACCCCTTAACAAACTTACCCAATAATCAATTATCAATAATTTCTCTTGTCGAACAGCGTAAGCATAGAGTAGAACTTGCTTTTTATCGTTTATGATTTCGTTGTGTCATTTTTGTGTGAATTTTTTCATTGAATTTTCCACCTCCACAGGCAAATAATTAAACTTTGTCTTTTTACAGACATTTTCCCAAATATCTTTGCCAACGTTTACGCAGCGTTTTCTTCTTCAAGCAATGTGTTGTTAAAACATCGCCATAGAAAGACTATACAAACTCTTATAAATGAACGCTGTCTCTTCTTCCAACGACTTCTTTATTTTAAATAAAATGAGAAAAATATTACAATAGTAATTAAAGCTGCATTAATAATCCACGTCTCATACGGGACCGGATTGGATCTCTTCCTCCTCTGCATCTTCCCCTTTAGCCAGACCTTTTCGTACAAAGTTAAAGACAACAACCCCAGCACAGCACGTAGTAGAAATATCTTCTTGTGTATTATAATTAAAAACAGATATCGCAATCAAAACTACCCGAAGCAATCAATTTCCCTCGAACCATGTCTCGAGCAAGAGGCCATCAATGGAGTTGGTATACATATAGTCCTCCAGCTTCGCAGCCAGCCAGGACTCTTCTCAACTCATTCGCAAAGTGGTAACGTAACGTCCTACCTACAATTTATTATGTCGAGGCTATGGATCTTTTTGTTTTGCTCCCGCGCCCTCTATGAATGAAATTGCTGCAGCAGCATCAGTAGCACAGTAGTAGTCGATGATGCCAAACCAATGTCGACTAAATTACATGTTCATCGATGGATGCCGACCGATGGAGGATCGACCGATCTGTGATCTGGGAAGGAATCGCAAGTCGCTACTCGCTGGTTGATCCGCTAGGAGAGCGTTAAATTTTAGCCAATATTGGCAAAATGCTAAGTCATCGTTTCATCTGCATCCTCTCGTCCTCATCACCATCATCATCATCAGCATAGACGTCGCCATCGTCTTGAGTGCCCCATCAGGGCATCAGTTCTTTAAGCAAGTCGGTGCGCAGTGGTGGTGTAGAGTGTAGTGGATTTAGGTAGTGGTGGTGCGGGGTCCGTTTATGTGTTTGAAATTGCGATATTCATTAGCCCTGGGGCCACAAACAGTAGCCGTTCGACCGCAGACAGGAATGCTTGTATCGATTCAGGAGATTAATGCTATGCACCACCAACAGCATTGCACCCTGCCGCCACTACCGCTGCCACTTCTCTATAGAGAGATGCAGAAATCTTTGGTAGCAAAATGGGAAGCTCTTTATCAAGGAAGAGCAACATCCTGCCCAGAATGTACTTACATATTAGGAGAGTGTTTCTGCTCTGTTCTGTTTGGTTCGGTTTTATGTGTAGGCAACAATTTTTCCAGTAGTTGCTACTGACTTCTTGTTATTGCTTGCCAGGATACGTTTTGATTGTAAGTTTTACATCAGGTACACAGAGAAGGAGGAGGTGGATGGCATATGCAGGAAACATACTCGTATACGGAATGGTGATTGGAAGTAGCTATTAGTCGATGGTAATTTAGTTTTAATGGAGCAGTAAAGTGAAGAAGGTCATCAAAATAGCCAAGCTTTTATATTGGATCAGTGTTGTTTGGATTTATTTACATAAATGTATTTGTATAATGATTGTGAAAATACTGAAAGCGTTTTCCATGAAGAAACGATCAGCTGCTTCATAAATAAAATTCATGACTGGGTCGCTCGTACTTACTCTTACTATCTTCAAGAAGGTTAAGATTTTAAAAATTGTATAGGTCCATAAGAACATGGATATCGATATTATCAGAGAAAACTGTTTAAAACAACTACTTTAATAGTTGGAGTTGAAAAATACGTATGCCATCTGAAAACTTGCACACAAATTAGTGTATGCAAAAAAAAATTATAAAAATTGTCGGAGCGGTTTTTAAAGAAATCATTTTTATATCTTGGTGTTCTAATTTTTTAAAAGATCTTTAAGAAAAAAACACATTTAAAATTCATGTAAATTGAAAAATTTAGATCCATTCATCCGCTTCAAAATGAAAAAAACTGTTCTATGGGAGGTACCTAGATACTATTATTAGTTGGTAAGTGTAAATTTAGTTGGTAGAAGATGGCACTAGTTAAAGCATACCGAAAAAATTTTTATCAAAATCGTTGGACACGTTTTTTTAAATATTTGTATGGAAGGTACCGTTATTTTTTCATAAAAGTAAAATACTTTCTTAAAATATTCTAACATTTGTAAAAAACACTTAGGTACCGAGTTTAAGTTAATTTTTTAGAAGCTTCTGTCCAGAACAAATTATGAAAATCAGTTATACTGCTTTTAAGAAAATTGGAAATCAAACAAAATTATTCTTTGGTTAGTAGCCCTTTTTTGAAATATGTACTTTCACTCAAAGGTAGCCTTTATTAAAAGTAATTAGCTTATTTAATTTTGTTTAAAGAATATTGCTCAACAATAAAATGCTCAACTGGATCGCATGTACTTGTTCTTATGTTCAAGTTGCTTGGAACTTAAAAACTATTGAAAATATGCGTAATTTCAGAAACAAAATTTATCTCCCATAAACATTTTTTCCAACGACAAATTTGTTTTCCAATCAATACGCAGTTCCAGCGCATTTGGCAGTCGTAGCTATCGCTGTGGGCTTACCCGAACGCGGTGGCGGTGGGGTTTACGATGAAACCTAGAGCTATGCGATCGCGGAACTTTTTTCTGCAGAAGGGCCTCTCATGGTCGGCAGGTCGAAGTGGAATGGCTGTTGCTACTAATTACCCTGTAACGAAAGAGTATTCCCACCAAGGCACTCCAACGATTGGATGGCAGCGGATTAATTCTCGAGATTGAATCACAGGTGGCGTCTACAGTTCCAGCAAGGTTGAACTACTTCGTGAACACCTTATATGGGCTACTTTGACTATTTTATCCAGCTCTCTAGTTCTCTACTCTTGGAGTAATTAAGAAGTCTGGGTCCTCCAAGATGAGAGTTGTGCGTCGGGGTAACTTCCCTACCATGTACAGTCCCCGGGAACCAAGTCCACAGCTATTCAGGAAGTGCGATGGGATGGAGAGGGCATGCGAAGGATGAAATAGTGTAACATCTACTACCAAAAGTTCTATGAGGAGCAGGGTCAAGGGCTATTTGATTGTGGGTTTATGATAAGAGGAAGACTTAGACAAGAAGTCTTGGGCTTTAAAAGTGAAAGCGAGCCCCTGGTCACAATCCACATCAAAGCCAAATTCAAAAATTTCGATAGCTTGAGTTGTTGTTGCGTCAGCGGTCATCAGCTGTTTTTTAACATGGGATTACAACAACACAAAGCTATCCGGATAACTGAGAATTAACATCGGAACGTGCCCAATAACATCACGTTGATCTGCAAAAGCTTTCTATGATCTCCTCGAAAACAAGTACGAAATGTGCCTGAAGTGCGACGTCAAGATTATTCTGGGAGACTTCAACGCCAGATTCGGAAAGAAGGGCATCTTTGGTTCAAAAGTCGGAGGACACAGCCTTCACGACGAAACTTCCAATAACGAACTTTAGATGGTGGACTTCTCGACGGGCGAAATGTCATCATTTCACTCGTTTCCCACATCTTTATATAAACAAAGAACTTGGCGGTCTTGTGATCAAAAAACCGTCAATCAAATTGATCAAATCGCGATAGCATGCTTCTAGAATCTTGGATGTCCGAACGTTCCGAGGGGTAAACATAGACTTTTACCACTACTTAGTAGTATCTCAAGTAAGTTTGCCGGTTTCTATGATGCCATAACGCCGAGCAAATGCTGTGAAAAGATTTGATGTGAAAAGCTTAAATTGCAAGAGATCGCCAGAACTTTTTCCGACCACGTCTCTCTAATCTATCAGCAAGCCTTCCACCAGAATCAAGTACAGAGGAATGCTGTAGACGAGAACGGGAGGTGCTGAGAGGGAAGCCCGAGAGCTCTACGACCAAAAAAGGAGGGAGAAGCGTTGACTTTTGGACGATGATGGCCAATATTTCCATCTACCCGACCTTAATGAAGTGCGGTTAGCGATTTCCAAACTTTTATCGTACAAGGCTGCTAATGCGGACGAACTTCCCATCGATCTATTTAAAGCAGCGCGAGATGACTTGGAAGGGAGCGTGCACCAACTCATCAGCAAATTTGACTGGATGAAAGTATGCCCGATGAATAGAACCTTGGCATAGATGCTCTGACCTGATCCAACTACAGAGGAATACTAACTTACTTACTTATCCGGCTCCTGATCTATCTATGGAGGCTTTTGCGTCTGTGACCGCCTGGTCCCTGTAGCGTACCTGGGGGCTGGGATTCGAAAATTTTCTTGGCTGGAGCGTTGTTGTCCTTACTTTCGATGTGTAGTCGACGTGTTTTGGCTCTTTGGACTACATCCACATCTTGGTACAACTCGTACAGCTCACGATTAAATCTTCTCTTCCAATCGCCTTCTTCGTATATAGGACCAAATATACGCAAAAGAATTTTCTCTCGTACGTGCCTAGTATCAATTTCTCTTTTTTATTTATCGTCCAGCACTCGGCGCCACCGCCGTATAGTAGAACTGGTAAAATTTACGTTTTGTATAGTGTGGTAATTCTTCGAAGGATTTCCACTAAGGTGTCGTTCATGGAATTAATGTCTGTTCCGAGGTTGGTGAACTCCTTGACTACCTCGAAATTACTGCTACCAACAGTGAAGTTTTGTCCTAGGCGATGGACAGATGAGGCTTTGTTTTGTTGATAGCATATACTTTGTTTTGACATCATTTACTTGAAGACCAGAGCTTTTCGCTTGTTCATCAATAGCTGTGAATACTTCATGTACAGCTCTCTTGGCTCTCTTGGAGCGGCCGATGATGTCAGTGTCGTCCGCATAGCCAAGCTATTGAGAAGACCTTTTGAAGATAATGCCTTCCATGTTAGGACAACTCTTGCGCAATATCAGTTCCAGGACTAGGTTGAAGAAATCACATGGCAGTGCATCTTCTTGCTTGAACTTTGTACACGTTTGAATAACTGGGATGAGCTGTTTCCCATTTGCACGCTGCACCGCGTATTTTGTAACGTCATGCGGAATAGCTGGATCAGTTTTGTCGGGATCCCGAGTTCCGAAATCGCCAATAAAAGCTCTTGGGTTAGAAGGAGGAACAAATTTTTTTTAAACTCCAAGTTAACGGGTAAAGGATTACCGCTTAAGAAAAAAGATTTAAAAAAAAGGAAAGCCGAACAAAAATTAATAAGTTATTCAATAACTTTCTTTATTTTTTATAATTTTCTTGGCGTCAATACATGATGATGAAGGGCCAATATCATAGACGTTGTAGTCGTCAGGGGTTGAGTTCGAAAAATCTTCAAAATTATCATTTTCATTTTGGAATATTTCCTTTATTTGTGTCACCTCTATTTGTTCCTCCTCTGACAGTATCTTTTATCGGGTCAATTTCTCTTTTTCTTTCATTTTTCTCTTTTTTCTGGATGATTTTTCGGGTGGTTCTACAAAATAGCAGGCAAGAGTAAAACAAATAAAAATTTGAATTAATTTTCAAATTAAAATTTATAAAAAACCCTTACCATATCTTCCTCGTCGCCCAGGCTACAAACGTACATGCTTAGTAGCATCTTTATGCGCTTCAAATTTAGTTATTTTTTTTGGGAAGGTGTTCAATTTTAGTTTGGAATTCATCTATGAATTCACACACTTAAGCTTTTAACTCTTCGCAGTCCATTTTTCAAATGACGATTGACAAAATGTAATCACAATCTATTTCAAAAAACAAGAACAATGTGTTTGTCTCTTTTTACGGGAAACATTTATTGACGACGGTGAATCATTCACAATAATACAAAATATGAAAGATACACAATGCTTTTCTTTGAGTTCTCAGGCTCTCCCAAACCAACGCAAAATCATAACGAATCATTCGCAAAAATATTTTTTTGTTGTTGCTTAAGGCCACTTTACACGATAATAGATGTCATATGACCTGTCATTATATTTTCTGTATGATTTCTCAAATGAGCTGTCATTTTAAGTCAAGTCAAACGGTTTTACTTTTTATGTTTACACGTTTTTACTTCGCATTTGATTTTCTCTGTGGCTATCTGTCAAATCCAAAATAAAAGAAAAAAAAAGTCATAAACAAATAAATTTTTCAAGTGCAAAATTACTTTTTTGCAATTATCCATTGTTATTTTCATTCAAAATTTTATTTTTTGTAAAAATATTTTTGTTTTCAATACTCTGAACTCACTATTTTCCATCAAAACAACAAATCCCATTTGATTTCTCAAATGGATATAGCTGCAGTTCTAATGTCAAAAAAGTCATATGCTTTTTGCTTTTGAGAAGTCATGTGAGATCTATGAGTGCGTTCAGACGATTTGGTATGATTTTTCTGACAGGTCATATGAGAAGTCATATGACTTCTATAATCGTGTAAAGTGGCCTTTAGCATTGTTTATCTTTCGTATTTTGTATTATTGTGATGATTTCGCTTCGTCGGCGAATGTTTCGCGTTGGCTTGTGAGATAATAACAAATAGCTTCAAAACATAAATTATTTATTTTACGCACACATAGACTCTTTCAAAGATTATATGTATGTACCTCCTCAACCCACTAGTTACGTTTGTCGTTCTGTTTCACATGACCATTCCTGGACATAAATTATTGGGTTTGTTCCTTGCCGACTTTCAAACAGTTTGCAACCGCCAGATTTAGTGCGAAGTCGTTCCACACTTGAAAAATTGTACTGGTCCGCACCAAATATGGCGGTCTGAAACAGTTTGAAACTGTTCGGGACTAACCAAGGAACAGGGTTATTATTACAGATGCAAATACAAACAAATGGGTCTTGGAGGGTGAAACGCACGAAGATTCGCAATGACAGTTCAGTGATATTGTATTCAGTGGCTCTCAAACTTGAGAAAACAAAAACGATACACGATACGATAGCAGTGGTGTTACGTGAAGCAAACTAATGAAGATATCATTCACAACTATCGCATAGACGATAGTCGTCAGGAAAGTTACGTGATGAGGGCCCTGAACTGTCAAGCATACCTTATTAAGGTAGAACTATAATAGGCGGAAGCTGTCGGAAGCTAATGTCAAAACCGACCAAAAAGTTGCTTTCCGAAACGTTAGTTTCATAAGTCACCCATAATGCATTTAAGTGGTTGAAAGTAAAACAAAATGTATGTATGTAATAGTTTGTTCAATAAGACAGTACAGAGTCATAGGTTTTTAATTATTTACTTTGCGAAACCACAAAAATTCGATGTGATATAAATTAATTTAAAGATTTTACTTCAAATTCATCAGACAGAAGAAAAAAGTTGAAGCTATGCACCATGCCAATTTTTGTTTAGTTTGCTTCCACCATTTTGATTTTTGCGTTCGCCCACTTACGAAAGAGCAGTCGGTGAGCGCTCTTCACGTCCGACGCAAAAAGTTAACGAAAACTAGACGACTAGTACCAAATCGCAATTATGGGCGCAACATATGAATTCCCTGTATTCGCTCCGTTTCGAACGACCACTTAAGTGGCCTTCCGACTATTATAGTTCTACCTTTATCCTTATACCGTGAGGTACTACCGTCTATTTTATTCTTGTGGTAATACCCATTCCACACTATCCCACTGAGTTAATACTCAGTACACATGTCCAAAAAGTGTGAAGAAAATCATGTATAATAGTGTGGAAGCAAAATATGAAATTTCATCACACACGAAATGACAGCGCATCACACACAATTTGACATGTGTTTATACCTGAAAATATTTAGGATCGGTTGTAAAATCATCACACATTCTATCCCACTTGGGCGTTTGAGGTTATGGTGAAACTGCTTTATTTTGATGCAAGTGTGGAAGTCAAATATGAAAATCATTTTCATCACACAAATTTTGCAGTCGTATGAAATTCCTTCCCACTTCATTTTGACATGTGTTAATACTTTGTGGGATAGTGTAGAGGCACTTTAAACAGAACAAAGAACGCGGCGGCGGGCAGAATTTTTTGTCCGCACCACTAGTCCGTTCTCTGTTTGAACACGTCCTTAATTGTGACTTCCTATTTCCCAATATGTAATAGATTTTTCAAGTCACAATAGTGAGCTGTATATGGAAATAGCAACATTCGGAACAAATATTACTGTCTCCTTCGAATTAAATACGTACAGCTCTTTCTAACTAAATACATCTAGAACACGTGATCTGCTTGGCGTCCCGCGATTTTTTTTTAAACAAGCAAACATTCTGATTTTTCAGCCAGCGCACGCTGATGCTAGTTATTTTATTTCACAAAATATTGTTCAAAAATGCCCAAAACAAATGCTCAAAAATGTAATGACTATCGCCAAAAAAAAAGGAAATACGGTGAAATATATCGTAAAAAATTCAACGGAACGTGTACGTGAATTTTGTAGACGCCGAAAGGCATTATTTAATGACGAAAATAGCAAAATAGGAAAGTAAAAAAAAAGCGATCATCTTAAGTAGGCACTTGAATATTTTCTAATTAACAAATTTCATCCTCAACCCTTATATTCTCATAGACGGGCCTAACTCTGAAATCCGATTCGAAAGTTAAATCGTTCGAATTCGGAACATTTCTGGAATGCGAAAATCGGAATGTGCTATCAAAGTTTAATTTGTATAGACACATTTGGTCGAAAATCAGGGAGTCGTTGTAAATGATTGAGTCAAGGTTCTGTTCAGAGGTAGAAGCAGAAGAACGCTGTCCTAGTGGAATTCGTTTATTCAATGACAACCATTCAGTTGATACTTATAATTTAAAAGTTTTGAGTTCATCTGATGAAACGACAAATTCAATTGCTGATGACGAAATAATAGGATGTGACGCAGATTGTGATAAAGAAAGATCTGCTAGAGAGAAGCTTCAAAAGCTCAGTAAAATCGACACAGGAGGATTACCCTACGAAATTATTTTCGTTTGTAGATAAGCCATACATGATAACGACCAACATCGATGTTACTGATGGTTTAGCCAATGGAGCGGTTGGTAAATTGTTAAATGTTGAGTTGGGTGCTCAAAATGAACTACTGCGAGTTTGTCTTCTATTTCCATACGGCGGCGTTGGTGTAAAAGCTCGTGGAAAAATGGCTGGTTATTCGAACGCAAAAGCAATCAGTATTAGTAGAGAATTCGTTCCTATCAACCGTAGATCTGCAACTGTGCCTCTCAACAGAAATAAATCCATTCATGCTAAAAAAAATCATTTCCCTCTCAAACCGGCTTGCGCGTTGACAATTCACAAGTCGCAATCGCAAGGAGGAACATTTGATGAAATTATGTTCAAATACAACAAAACACATGCGCAATCTTTGGTCTACGTAGCCTTATCCAGGGTCACATCTCAAGAAGGCCTTCATATTATTTCTACTGATAACCGTCAACGTTTTTATCATGGTAGACAACGGAACGAAACAATGCTTTTTTTACGCCAAGAATTTCTCAGGCTTTCTACTGTTAATCTTACAACAATTGATCAGGTTTTACTCAATAAAGTAAATGAAGGAAATAGGATTCTCTTCTTACTTAATTGTCAAAGTCTCCGGGCACATACACGTGATCTCCGTGGTAATATTATACAGAAAGCACATATTTTAATGCTATCGGAAACATGACTTCGCAATGAGGAATCGGTTGAAATTGATTCAGATGTATATCTCAATATCGACGACCTGACATTAATCGAGGTGGCGGGGTCAGCATTTATCAAAATGTTTACACCATGTAGATACTTACTGGCAATAATGATACTTTCTTAAGGAATGCCCAGCACTTTAGCCAAACACATTCTAATGTGGGAGACATAATATGTGCAGCGAGATGTACTTTGCCTAACGGTACTTTGCCTAACGGTAATCACATTATTCTCGTCTCAATTTCCATTTCTGTTTATCATAAGGTTGATGATGTAATAGATTTTATTCATAAGGCATTGATAGCTTATACAGAAGGTGGATCAAAACTACTGAAGAAACAGTATCTGCGTTCGGGTTAAAACGGGTCCGAAACATCATCTACATTTTATAGTAAGTTATGTTCCTCCAAAAAGTAGTTTGGATGTATGTATATGAAAAGCACATTCAAAATATTGAATTTTTAAATTGTAAAAGCTCAGTATCTATTAGGTGATTTTAATTTATAAGATATTATCTGGACATGGTCCGAAATTGATAAAATTCTCATTGCCTGTAATTTGAACAAAGATTTTGAAATAACTTTTATCGATTATATTTACTCTTTAGGCCTTTGCCAAATTAATACTTTTCCAGATTGTTTTATGAAAATGTTAGATCTTGCTTTTATTTGCTGTGAAGATTTTAATGTAAATGTTATAGAAGCTCCTTTTTCTTTGCTAAATAATTCTCTTCACCATAAAGAATTACTTATTGAAATTGCTATGTACGATTATCATAAATTCCAAGCTAATTCTTTTGAAAATAATTTTGATTTTCCAAAAACCAACTTTAATGAACTAAGAAGTTACTTTTCTGGCATTGATTGGAATAATGAACATAATAACTTTGATTTAGAACACGCTTATAAACGTTTTATTGAAATAATGTTCACGGGCTTAAATCAATTTGTTCCTCGCGTTAAAAAAAGGAAATCTTCGAAACCTTTATGGTACAATAGAAGACTCTTGCATCTTAAGGACAATCATTAATTAAAAATAAAGCTTTCGTAAAATATAAAAAAAACTGGCAACCATACTGATTATGTGTTATTTAACAACTTAAGAAAGGATTTTTCCGTTTTAAGTACATTCTTGTACAGAAATTACATCATGAATATTGAAAACAACATAAAAAATAATAGTACATCGTTTTGGTCTTTCATAAATTCTAAGCGAACGTCATCTGGTATCCTCAGAAAATAAGTTTAAATGAAATTAATTCGTCAGATATTGATACTCATTTGGAACTTTTTGTAAGTTTTTTTGAGTCTCTTTATTCCTGTCCGATAATTACTTCCGTGCCTTGTTTAGAAGAAAAAGTCGAAATTGGTTTACTTCAGCTAAGATTGGAAGAAGTTACAATGGGGCTCCAGGGTCTTAAAGTTTACTATAAATGTGGTGTTGACGGCATACCAGCAATCATTTTGAAAAATTGTAGCGATTCACTTTCTTCGCCGCTGTGGAAAATTTTCAATAAATCATTGTCTGAGGCTTTATTTTTACCTGAGTGGAAGGAATCATTTCTTGTTCCTGTTTTCAAAGCCGGTTCTAAGCAGACAAATTTCCATTTTTAATTGGTGAATTAAGATTTCATTGAAATCTTGCTACACCAATTTGAAATCTCGAAGTTTTTCAGCCAAAGTCTCGGATTTCATCCCCAAACCGAAGTCTCAGATACACAAAATAAAAAGCTGAAATCTCAGATTTCAGAAAAAATTACTCGTAACACCGAACAAAAACTTAAAGAAGCAAGTAAAATAGTTGAAAACGAAATACCTACATTTTATTAACCATTTTTTCAAAAAGCTTCAAGAATTTGTTGGTTGCTTCCATTTTCTCGCGGTGCCTTTTTTCCAGAGGATCATCTTCGTATTTCTTAGCTCGTCGTTTCCTTATATTTGTGACGAATTTATTTTCATCCGATTCTCTATAATCCGGCTCCAAATATTCCACTGTTTGTACCTCGCTGTCTTCCGATGATATGACTGCCGGTGGATTTATCTCGGGTGCCTTGAATAAGATATCGTTCAATAGATCATAAAATTCCCAGGACTTTCTGGAGTGCCCAGTGGTTTTATTTTCCTCCTTTATTTTTTTTGTAGGTTTTCTTTAATCCTTTTCACTTTGAGTCAACCTGTTCTGCCGAAACTATAATACTCTGCGTTTATTTGAGTCGCAATTTCTTGGCAGACGAATTTTTTTACGCCATTTTCCAGGCGTTCATAGCGCTCTTGGATGCAATTTATTAGATAAATTTTCATATTTTTGTCCATTTGAATCCTAGATAAAATAAAACGACATCGGGACATTTCAACATTTGCCTTGGTCTGCCATTTTGTTCTGAACTATCTTACCAACAAACATTTGACATTTCTATACAAATTATCGATAACACAACGACAATGGTAGTCTGGCAATACCGTTTTATCGGGACAAAAGTTAACTCCAGTTAATTATCTGGACTTAGCTAACTCTATTACCCCTATTACACGCCAGCATCGAAACACCTTACCGACAAAGCAATTCGATTCTGTATGGGCATTTACACACCCATTGTGTCGATGTGGGGCTGTCAAAACACTCATTCTGAATGAGCCCAGATACATTTATCAGTTTCTGCTATAATGCATTATCCTTTAATATCAATTTAATAAATAAAAAAACTCATTTCAAAATAATCCAGCAACAGGCAAACTAAAAAACAACAACAAACCGCATCGGTAAACCATTCCGTTCCTTTTTACATACCTCGGCGTCAGCATCGGCATACTATACCGGTGCAATACTACTCGAAATACTGTGTCGGTATATCTCCTTTTTACACGACCAAAAAACTTTATCGACACTATGCATCGACACAGTGTTTCGCGGCGTGTAATAGGGGTATATATGGACATAGTTGTTGTTGTATTTAACATGTAAATTGTTTTGCTTTGTTGTCGTTTTTTTCACACAATTTTATTCGGACATGCAAAAAAACACAGCTAATATATTTTATTAGCTATATTTTATAATTTTTTTACCTTCGACTCCAGATCGACTCGCCTCGAACGCTATATTTGAGTTTTTTTTCTGTCTGTCAAATGACTATGCTCAGCATTTAACTCTGTCTGCTCAGTTATTTTATGCCGAGCTCATAGAGCGCGCTCAGAACAAACTCTGAACATGCTTAAACGAAAAAAGAAACACAAATTTCAACTGTTATACACTCTGAGCTAAAAAAGAAACACGATGTCTTGTTTGACAGTTCTAGCTCTACTCTGAACTAAAAAAGAAAACGCCCATTATGAGCTTAAAAATTGTTTTTTCATAATGACTATTATAATTTTGTATAAATCTTAACAAGAAGTGATCATCAAATACGAATAGACTTTTTTCATTGTGTGTAATCACGAAAAGGCGAAACTAACGAAAAAACAAGTCGTGTAATCAGGCTAAAAATATGGAAGGCTAAATGTAATGAAAAAAGCTTATTTCTCGAGTTAACGGTTTGAACTTTTAACGATTTCGACTATTTTAAATATGTGTGCAATAAACATTATACATACATACATCCCAATCCATTGTACCTATATCTCACATACATATACATATACACACCTACGTGCAATCCAATTGTATGCTTTTAAAAAAAATTGTAAGCTTTAATTTTATAGCATTGATAATTCTCGATCGTGATTCAGACATTTAACATTTTTTTTTTTTCAAATTGTATTGATGATATCGCACTTTCGGCACACTTTACGAGCTTGAATAAAAAAAAAACTTAAAATCCAATACAAGTGCAAACACCCCTCCGGTAGCATCTAAGCCTTGAAATCCACACTCTGTGATTATATCGAGACATTAACCAAAAACGTAATTACGTCGTTTTACACGCAACGCTTCGCACTGAACTCACGAAGAAGTCACTTCAATCCAATGATGGAGCGGAGGCATATTCGCTGGAGGACGCAACAACGCTCAAGCCCGCTATAAAGTAATACTGTTTCTGTTTCGTAAAAATTGGAAATTAATTTACTGTTGGGAGAGAATATAATATAAAGCCCGGGACAACATTCGATGCGATGGATGCTTTGATGGTCAAGTCAGTCAGTAAGTCAGAATGGTCCTCGCACCTCAAGGCATTTGGTAGAGAGTTCAACATAAAAATTACAGATGATGCTTCCACGCATCGGCACTTAAGACGCACTACCATCTTCACCATCACCACCAGCAGCAGCATCAGCAGCAATAGTCGTTAGGCTTATATGGGGCCCGATTTTGATCTCGATCTCGATAATGACCACGACCATGATAATGATGATGATGGTGATGACTTCGATGAAAATTACATTTATGCCGCTTCCGATGCTATGGAAGCTGTCTGATGCCTCGGAAGATCGACGATGTTTTTGTTGTGATGGCCCTTTGGGAAGCCTGTGGCAGAAGTGTGCTGTAATAAATTGCAGATGATTTTACCCCATGATCTCTGGTCAGATCCGACAAAAGGGCGATCGTGCATTACAAACTGAATTGCGGTTTGTTTTGTTTGCAATTTGAAACTTTGAATGAATGAATGAAAATCAAGTGAGGGAAAGCAACACAACGACTATAAGAACCAGAAGATACTAATCGTTAGCTTTGGACAATACTTCTTAATAGAATAATAAGGTGAAGGATGACATTGTTTTTTTTTCAGCTAGAGAAGTCAAAAATTGTAGATGGTATAGATTTCCTTAATGATCGAGTTACTTCACGACATTTTGGTTAGTGCGTTGTCATGCCGTAGGTCTGGGTTCGATTCCCAGCCGCTGCACAGTGGACCGTTTCATACATGCTAGACGTCAAAAAGTCAACTCCGAATTTTCGTTGTTGGTGCAATTCTAAAATGTAACGATAACCCACTGACCACAAAAGTACAATTAAATAAGATTTAACTAGAATAAGTTGGAAGTTATCGTACAACAAAGACAACCTCCAAGCTTCTGTAATAGGTAACTACCTAGAAGTGAATTTTTAGCTTTATTACACTGTACATATAATTTAAAATTATTCGTCAAATTAAAAGAAAAAAAATAGGGAAATCTTTAAGAACGTATGTAGTTTATTAATAAATTATTTAAAAACCCATAGCATATTCTATAGAAATGAAAAAAATACATACAAGAATGACGTTTTTTAGTGTACGCAAAGTGTTGTTTAAAGTTATTTTGGAAAATCTAAATAGGAGTATATCATTATGTCATGATGAAATATGTGTTTTTGTAAAGCTTGTCATGTCTATTTAAAGAAAATACCTTCCTTTCATTTCACACGAATTTGCATGGCATATTTTTTGCACTAAAATCATTTTCTTAACTATTTTTACGTATACTGGCATAAATCGGTAACTGTTAAGATAATCAACATAAACTGTATATTTTTAGAATGGTATGATCTGTCTCTTTCCGACAATGTTCCATTTGTGTTAATAGGATTGATATTTATTAAGTTACCGGAGGTCAAAGCTACAAAAACTAGAATTTTTGAAAAATTTCTAGATTTTGGTTGCTCCTTACGGGGTGATAAATAATGACGAGACATATCGTTGGAAAGGTTTTTTTATGAACTACAATTAGTAACTATAAGAGTTCATTTCAAATTACAATGTGAAAAAAGTTATTCGCTAGTCAAGGCTTTTTTTTCATACCAAAATGTACTGAAACATAAAATTTGACTAGCGAATATCAGTGATTTGAAATGAGCTCCTAGGACAATAATGTCGGAAAGAGACACATTGACATTTGAAAATATACAGTTTACGTTTATTTGCTAAGCCGTTAGCGAGATTTATAACAGTATCTAAAAAAATAGCTGAGAAAATTATTTTTGCGCTTATCTCGAAAACGCGCGTCTTTGGAAAAAAAATCTGTATTTTCGTATTCAGCGACCCGATACGATGGCCTCAAATTATGTAAGCTAGTGTAATATGCACAAAAATGAATAGTTTTGAGAAACTGAAATGTTGGTGGGTTAGTAAGAGAACATTTTTTGATTTTTTTTAAATTTTAAGTTTGAAAATTAATTTTAAAAACTTTTTACAAAACCGGCTTTATTTAAAAAGAAAATAGAAGAATAGATTTTTGGCTTCTAGAAAAGCTATTGGACGACATTGTGAATTATGCCGTTGTTTTTTAATTTTTTTTTAAATCTTAGGTAAATGTTTTAGAAAATTACCCCTCCCGCTTAAAGGGGGGAAATAGACTCCCTCTCCCGTACAATTTTTTCTTGTCTTCGTCCAATCTAAAAGGCTCTATCCTTTTGTCACATCTCATATTTAACATCCTGTAGGTATATAAATTTATAGGGAAATTAAAAAAAAACTGTCATTTAACTTTAATTTTCAAAAAATCTGCTAAATTTAGTTATTTTTTCAGCAAAAAATATATGCCTTGAGTATTTTATGCTTAAATTGATAAAAACATTCATTTGGAACAAAATTATAATTTTTGACGTCTAGCATGTATGAAACGGTCCACTGTGCGCTGCCACCTAAAAACAAATGTTTTTGTCCGGGGTATTGCCTCTTTCGTTGAACTGACAAATCCTCTAAGAGTACTTGTCATGAATAAGTAGCCGTTCGGACTCTGCATAAAATTGAAGGTCCTTTCCGTTCCTGCCAACAACACGCACACAGAAATGGTTGAGAGTTGTAAGTCACTGGGCCCTGGTTCTCTACGAGCTGTTGCGCCACCAAATGTATTTATTATTCATGACATAGACGCCAATAAAAATGATAAGTGCCTATGCTTGCCGAAAGTTAGCATTTCATTATCGACTTCGAACAGTAAACATCTTAAGTTGACACGTATGGAAACAACTCTCCTCGGTGGGTTCGTGAAGCTTCTTGTACACTATTCTCCAAGTAAAAGAAAAGTAAATTAACTTAATGCTAAAGAGCTGAGTTACCTTATCACCATCAGTCCTCCAATAATGTTTTCCTTATGCATATAACATATTTTTAAGAACCTATCAATGTCCCAGCGGCTATGAAGTAACGAAAAACCGGACCAACTTAGGAGTCTGATTTTATGATGCGCACTGCTGTGCTATTTGTGCGGCATCATCCACTACCACCTCCGCGCAGCCACCACCACACCGCACGCAGCCAGAGCCAGACGTCTTCAACGACAAACTAGAAATTTGACAACTGCGTTTGCGCCTTAACAGAGTGCCGCCGCCATCGCCATCAGAGTGCTCTTTTCAGTTTTCTTAATCCTTTTCGCTGTCCATAAGTATCAAATTTAATATCCGTTTTAATCGCTTCATTACGGCCCGCCACTTGGCCAAAACTTGATGTTTCCGCCATAAAATATTGCCAGCCAATGCAATGCATTACCGTCTGCTGCTTCTGCACCGGGTGGAAGTGGAATGATGTGCAGTGTCAGTGATGCCTTTTCCCTGGGACCGTGTCCTGTCCTGGGCATATATTGGATGAAGACAAGATATTGCTTCGTCCCAATAATGGCAGCCGGACTAATGAGGTGGGTTTTCTTTGGCAGTTTGTTGTGGCCTCTTAAGAAAGGCCGACAGCCCCAGCTGCCAGCACCCAGCACCAACGCAATGCATATTGCTGATGATAAAGTTGCAATGGAATTTGCATCATGGTGTTAGACACACTTTGGCTAAAATCAATTGCTGGCTTAAATGATGGTCTTCTTCAATTTTTTTTGTCTTCGGCTTCTATGCTGATGGCTTCTATGATGGATAATAATGTATCTCTGCGTGGGCTGGTTGGAGTATAGAGTGCGCGATGCACTGTGCTGCTGTCTCCGGTTGTAAAAAAATCTCATAATGCTATTAATGCCAATAAAGGATGTGTGCATAGGCAGAGGCCTCAATATTTTACCAACAACTACTGCCTGCTAGCAGATTGAACTTAGTGCAGATAAGGAGGATATTGAAACGTTTAAGCTTTTATTACATTTCAGCCATTCTGAGGATTCAAGTTTACAATTATGTTACTGAGTGACAATTATGTAAATGGAGAGTTAGCTATTTTATGCAGATTAGAATTTCTGGTCCTGCTGTTTCAACGAATAGAGTGTCTTGTGTTGAGAGTTTTTTTTGTCAATGATTTGTGTTTATTTTCACGATCGCAAGAAGGCAGGACACCACTTAGGTTATTTTCGTTTAAATTCTTAAGAAGTTTCTTTTTATAATTGTTTCAGTATGTGATTTGGATTTGAAGGTCTGCAGGAAAGAACGATCAAAGTCAATTTCTGTCGAAAATGAGATTGTATATGATATGACACCATCTTGTGGATCTCTGAGAAACGAATTGAAACATTGAACGATTTGGAAAAAATGATAACGATAAGGGTCAAAATTCAGAGGGAGAGATCTTAAGTGCCGCAAAACAACGATCAGGGCTCATGCGTTGACGGCTTAAAATAATCAGGGTTAAACAACTTGACTCCACCTGTATATTTAGTGATAATTTGTTTCTCAATGGGACATTGTTTATTAACCCCCAGCTTCACAGTGAAAGTTTAAACACCACTTTCGGTTTTGACTTTTTTAGAAGAACAATTATTGAACTCTGTTAAAAGTTTAAAGGAGACTGTGAAACTGGTCATTAAAATGATAATTATTTAACCTGAGTTCAAAATATTGGACTTAAAAGTTCAAAATTTGAACTCTGCAAAATCGGAAAAAATGTGATTTAGATCGTTATTCCTCGCGGCCCTTCATTTATATGCCCACATGGAGGTACGATGGAAAAGTCTTTATTTTGGAGCCCGAAAGATCCCCAAATTTGATGATTTTTTTAAATTAAGTTAATTGTTGAAATTGAAAAAAAAATGAAGTTCTCATTAATATGTTTTAAGACTTTGAAAAACCAAAGTATTTTATTTTTGTATGTAAAAAATGTATTAATCGGTTTTATACCCGAAAAACAAAAACAATTAGGAAACCTCGGGACCGTTGAGCACGGTAACCTTCGTTCGTTTCAACATCTACCGTACAAAAATCTTCCGCCAATATTTTGATGAACAAATGTCAGATAATCAGTATTTACTTTCTATAGATAATTTTACCGCAATACTTCTTCACTGTATTGTAACGCAACAAATCCTTGAATAACCTGATTCAGATCCTGAAATTTCAACTGGAGTTGGTATTGAAAAATCGTATGCATGCTCTGTATGTTGAATAATGTATTCTGAGACGGGTCATTTGACGCTGCTGCTTCTTAGGTACACCGAGCGTTAAAAAAGATCTTGTGTCCTGTCATAAAATGAAAGTGTCCAAGACCCAAGCAAGATATACTTTACTAAGATTGCATGTTTGCAAGATTTTTCAAATAGCTTTTCCGGGAGTATCTTGAAGGATCTAAATTGATCCCCTTTTCCCTTCTTGCAGATGTAAGGAAGCAAAATTCTTTGACAAAATTGATATTCAAGACCAAGACTGACGCAAATAACTAGGTATTAAGCTCGATTAGTGGCCAAAGGGTGTAATCAACGCAAAGGTCTTGACTAAAGAAGAAACTTTTTCGCCGGGGGTGCGTTACGAATCAATTTATTTTTCATTGGCTATGGTTGCTAGAATGGCTTTGGACATCGAACAAATTGACGCAGTTTCAGCCTTTATTCAAGGAGATTTGGTAAGAAAATTTATAATTCGTAACTCGTAGGTTTCAGTCATTCAATTGACTGTAATGTCAATAGAGGGGCAAAGGACTAGAAAACGAGCAAAAGTCAAAAGCCTTATGCGTCCTGTGTCTGAGGACATTCGTATGCCGCTGCTCGGAAAAAACTAGCCCAAATTCCAGCAATTTGTAAGTCTGCCATGCCTTACTGACATATACCAGCTACAAGGCGTTGATGGCATTGAGGCAAATTTGTCCCCTAACAAGACTGTTTCAAGCAGTGACGAAGCATCCATATATTGAGTGGAATGAGTGCTTCCGTAAGACAGTTCACAAAATGCTCATAGCAAAGAATTTTAATATTCGAAAATTCAAATTGTAGATACATTAAATACACTTACATCATTGACCTATTATTATAGTATGTCAACGATTTATATTTTCTTGATATCTAATATTAATAAATTATCTCTTATATTAATTAATTATTTCAAAATATTAGGTATTACATATCACGGGAAATGATTACTATCTTTTAATAAAATCACTCACGAGAACAACGCTTAAATCCGCACATGATCTAACCAAACCCACAAATTTCCATTATACGCCAAGCCAAGTCATTTGAGAATGCGTAACATCACTCCATTCTCCATTATAAAATACTATACGAGAGTTTTTGCTCTAGAATGCGCAACAGCTTGGCATTCTCTGATTTTACCTTCTTAACTCAAATTCCGTCCAAAATTCAAAGTAAAATCTGATGATTTCCTTCTGTTTGCCCAAAGTGTGAAGAATGAGTTGAGTGAATTCATTATGAAAATTCAATAGCAAAACTAAAGAAGTATTGAGTCGTTTCCTGCCGCACATTCCTATTGAAAAAGGGGTAGTTTTAGTTTTATACTTTAGATCTTCGGTGTTGTGATTGTGTGTGTGTGAATGCAAATCGTATATAGTTGTTTCATCCATAAGAAATGCATTGATTGGTGTTTTTTTTCGATTTGATTAAGTTTTTTGGGCGAATTGTTTTGTTTGTGATTGCTTTGGCGTTTTGCTTAATGCTTATGAGTACCTGCAAATGCATAGCAAAGAGTGTTTCAAATTAATTATTTCGGCTAGAGGAAATACATTTTTATACTCTTTATAATATTATTAGGCGCAAAAAAGCGGTATGATATAAATTCTAAATTAAAGGACTTTTATTTTTTGAGTTTTAAGTTGTGTGCTTCCGCTTCCGAAAAAGTCACGCCTCGTGCCTGGTTTCAAGCTACTATCTAAAAAGCTCCAACAGCAAATTAGAAAGATTGAGAGCTTTTGTCCGAGATAATAACATTGCTCCGGTCCATCCAATAAAAAACTAGGCAGTTTTCGGGTCGGCGCTACTTCGAAAAGGCGGGGTTGAGCCTGTGTGTATTGACTACTACGAGAAAGAAACTGTATAAATGTACTTCACTCAAAATAAGAAGCACCTGCTGCCCAGAAAGGTGACACTTAGATTTAGCTGCAATTAGATTACAAGCAATGGCGAAGCAGGATTTTGATTAGAGGGGGAGGGGGGCAAACTCATTCAAAAAATAGTTTTACTGCAGAAGTCTAGCATTAAAATGTTTTCAAAAGGAGACAAATTAAAAAAAATAAATTCTGACTATGGGGAGGGGGAAGCACCCATAGCTGCCCCCTTGCATGGGCCATATCGATGATCAAATATATACCATATATGAAAAATGACTATTATCGTACTAGCACTTTTCTCCGCCCCAACGCATTTGAGAGAAGGAATAGAGTAAACGAAAAATGTGTTCCTGTGCTTTCAAGTATGCTGACTGCAACAAGACCCCTCACATCATCATCCGATGGATGGGTCTCGATCTACAGTCCAATACAAATAGTAAGTTGGCAACCCCTCCCCAAAATCTGACAGTGTTGCAAAGAATTTTTAAAGAAAATTTAAAACATGTTTTATTAGTGTTCAAAAACTCAAGCCTGAAATATGAGGTTATTTTCAGTCATTTCCCACAGTTGGGAGGAAGGGTGAAGAGGAGGGAGTCCAATCCATCGATACCCCTATCTATGGTCAAGTATACACCATTTATGACAAAATGCTATAAATGTATAAGCACACCTCCCCGGCCCAACCCAAGCACATGGAAAAGAGAAGAAGGTAAACAAATAATGTTATCCTATGTTTGTAAGTGTGATGAATCCAACGACACCTTTCACAGATTCTTCCGATGCTTGGTTCTCGATGTCGATCCATAGTGGTGCGGTCTTTTTCTAACAATAGTTAACAATTGTTGTTATGTCAAAAAATGTTGTTGATGTGTCATTGTTAGACTTTGTCAGGATTGTTATAGTTTCATTTATGAACGATATATTGTTAGACATTGTTAATCTGTCAAACCAACTTATATGAAAACTAAACTTAATTTTGAAATTCTCAAAATGGATAACCAGATTAAAATTGTGGCCGCTCTTAATTTACTGCAGGAATTTAAAAATGAAATCGATGAAGTAAGTTTTAAACAAAGTTTTCAATTAAATATAAATACTGAACACTTTTTTTTATAAACAGAGAGAAAAACAAGCAGAAGAACTAGCAAGAAATTGGACAGTTGTGGATGAAATTTCATCATCCGAATTCGATAAAGAGTTGCTGTTAGTTGCCTTGATATCTTCCAAGCCCAACCGAAGGCATGTGATCCGTATAAAATGTTATGTGGATTCAGTTTTTGCATCATAAATATGACGAATATCAGTTTCAAAAGAATTTTCGTCTAACTAGAGATGCATACGAATTGGTACTACGGGTAGTAAGCGAGAATTGGAAGGAAAAAATACTTGGTCGCAAGCACATTAGTATCAACAGACAACTGCTCGCTGTAATTTGGCTTTTAGCGACACCTGATTCCTATAGGTAATTTACTTTGGCTTATAAATATTCAGTATTAACTGACTTTTATTTTTACTTTTCGTTAAGTCGACACGTTCACTTAGTGTCGACTTAACTAAAAGTAATTTGTCGAGGTTTTTCGTCCGAGTCATAAACGTTCTAAACGAAATTGCCTCTAAGCATATTAGATGGCGTTTGTGACTCCGAAATGAAGTATTTATGAAATTGTTTATTTACAAAGTCCGTTTAACCCATTTACTACCAAAGATAATTAAAACAAAAATTTCAAATTTTTGGTAACATAACTTTATTGAATAGTATCAAAGTTATACAAAAATATCTTTTTATTTTTTTTTTAAAGTAGGAAGTGTGATTTTTAGGCTGTACCCAAGCGGGTACAACGGGAAAATATGGATGCTTATTTTGTACATGAAATTTCTTAAAACATTCTTTTTCTACATACAGAACTGTGTCCAAGAACTCACAAGCCCGTCGGTTGGTTGGGATGTGATGGCATGTGGCGAACTCTGTATCTAAGAGGCTTTTCAATTCTCTTTAGAAAATGGTAACCTTGATATAAAGCAACGATTGAAGATATGAAGCGTTTTGATGTCAAAGGTTGTAGAATTGTATATGTTCTAAGATGATATCGAGCAATATCTCTTTGAAACGAAACCAAGTCATCTTCGGAATCAGCTGCGTCCTTATATAGTTTCCAAGCATTCACCAATGCAGAGCTTAGCATTGACGTAAAAAGCAAAAAGAATATTATTATTTACGTAATATACGTGCTCAAAATGTCCTCTTGTATCCTTCTCGAATTCTTTTTTCAGCTTCGGTTTTCTATTGCTGTCCCTGTAGCTCTGAAGCCCTTCTCTCTCAACAATCACAAAAGCTCATGAGAAGTAAAATAGTTTTCGAAATATATTCTGTGGTCAGAAGGATATGGAACTTTTCTAGAAGCTCAAGTACAACTCGGGACGCCCGCCGCCGTGGCATTTGCAACACATCAGCGTTCACACTTTTTGCACCACAATAAGTATCAAAATTATATACATACGTAGCCACCAACTACTCGTTGCAGGTGTTGAGGCTCTTAGCACTGATAAAGGAACTTCGTCCTCGCTATCGAAATCCTCATCCCTAATGAAAAGTTCATCGTTACCCAGTGACGTGCGGCACTCGAACGAACTTGGTAGACAGTTATACATTTAATTTATTATTTTACTTCTTATCCAGTCAAAAATAAAAACTGTTAACGAGGTCAAAAATACAGTGTATTTCTCTTTGAAATCAAACGTTAAGACTTCACACAGGACTTGACAAACGTTTATTAAAAAACATGGCTACCAATATCGAACTCTTTTAAGCAAAAATAAATACCTATTTATTACAAGAATACAAATTACAAAAATTGTACACAGATGGGGTATTTTTCAAATGCTTGTATTTTTTTTTTTTTTTGAAAAAAAAACGTTGAAGGTCGAAGGGCGTAGTCCACATGAAATTTTAAAAACATCTTGTTGAAAACCTATTAAGTCTTCAAAAATGTCCTAGAATTTTATGTGTGATCCTCATCCTTATTATTTTTGAAATAGTGGTGATCAAAGCCAAAAATATGCATATGTTTGACTAAAAGCTATATAGGTACACCAATCTCAAAGAAAAAAAAGCTTGTAGACCTTAAAGCTGAATAAAAATGTATTGATTTATAAACAAAAATTCAAGAAACCCATAAAACAAAGAAATTAATAGAACATTTGATTCTCGTACCATTTCTTACAGTTTCGCAATAAGGCAATAACGGTATCTTAAAATAAATAGGTATCTAGGTATTTCTAAAACAACTTAAAAACAAGAAGAAACATACAGTTTCAAAATGCTTTTTGTTTCAACTCAATACGACAACTAATCACAGAGATACAGCTCTTCAAAACACACACGGATAAAATTATTATTCCCTTAATTTTTTTTTTGTCAGCCTTCCTATTCCTACCTATTGCATTATTTAGGGTTGACCTACTGGCCACTAGACGGTGAACGAACGATCAACAAAAAAATAATAGTTCCAAAGATAAATGAGAAACTAAAAAATAATATACTCCTCTTTAATCAACTCCAAAAATAAAAAATGAAGAAGTTGTTATCCTCACTTAACAGTCAACGAAAAAATTTCGAATTTACTTCAAAGTTCAAAGCAAAATAAGCAATTAGACAGATTTGATTCTGTCTACTTGCTCCACACAGAAATTATACCTGAGCAACAACATAACCAGCTGATTTTATTTTCATATGATTTAGGTAGAACGAAAGACTCTGTCTTCGTTTTCAGTCGGGGTTTCCCGAAGCACGCAGCAGATGCAGAGTGCAGACGCAGAGCCATATAGCGAAGCTATGGTGTGTGTCACAGTTGCAAAAAGGCTTACTATTGTACTGAATTCGGTACTATTGAACTTTCCCGAGTACGCAAGTACCACTTTTCAATTTTCAGTACTATTTGTACTATTTTTAATTTTTGAAAAGGTCAACTTTCATAAATCTCTAAAATCAAACAAATATGTTCAGTCAGACTTCACCACATCTTCACGTAAAGAAGTTTTTAATGCAAGACCCATATTGTCAATAAACTTACTAGAAAACCACCTTCCCGTCGTCGAGGAAATCTATTGCGGGACCAAAAGTGAAATTTTTTACACTTCTAAAAATTTAACTGAAAGCGAAATTTATATCTTTAAAAATCATGCACGGATGTTCTATATAGCTTTCCTCGAAGATGTGAAACAAAGATTTAATTTTGAAGACATTTTTTTGAACTCGTTGCAAAATTTTTCACAAACTTCAATTTTAGATGGCCAAGTAAATTCAATAGATTTATTCCTGGCGAACAAAAAAACATTGAACTCATTAATAAAGAATATCGAGCTCTAGCTGACTGCCAATACTTAAAAAAAATTAGAAATGCTTCTATTTCTGAGATCTGGGCTGAAATTGGCCTTGTGAAAAATGAATGCAACGAGTTCATGTTTTCAAATATAAACCGAATTGTCCAGGGTGCTTTTTCTATTCCTCATTCTTCCGCAAACGTCGAAAGAATTTTTTCTTTTCAAAATATTATTAAAACAAAACTAAGAAACCGAATGCAGGTGGACACGTATTCCGCACAAATAGAAACTAAAAACCTTATTAAACATAAATGCTGTCACAGCTATATTATTCAAAAAAGTCTATTGAATAGACATATACCGAGTAAACCACTTGCCGATGAAGACATTTTAGAGTAAGAAAAACATATGAATGTAAATACAAAGAAATGACTTGTGCCAAAGTTGTTATCCGTCCATTAGACCTATTTTAGAATAAAATTATACCAATGAAATGTATAGGTATATTTATTTTATGTATTTTGGTTTTAGTAAAATATTTATTTTAATTGTTTGCGTTGTTTTATAATTTAAAAAAGTTCAGTACTATTAAGTCTTTTTCAGTACAATTTTTTTTCAGTTTTCAGTACAATCGACAAAAGTTAATTTTCATCACTGGTGTGTGTATTCTGTATTGTGATTTGCGATTTTCTTGTGCTTTGTGGTTGTTGGTTGGTAGAGGTCAAATTATTTAATGAAATAAATGTAGGTGTGGAAAATGTGAGTGTGTGAAGAGTAAGGAATGAATGTTATGATTTATGCTTGGTAAATTATAGGTGTTGACAATTTGATATAGGTTATGGATGTAGGGACATAATGAAATGAATGTAAACACAGTTTTCTTGATTGTAACGAGTAGGTTTCTTTTTCTTTTTCTCTCTCTACGGTAGGGTAGACAGTGTCTAAAACGTCTTATTGACGCACCGTCACTGTCGTTAGCCACACCATTGGGTATGTGATCGTTATCCAAATTTTCTGTGCATCTCTCCCTCGTCTGTATTGTAATCTGCATCTGGTGGTATAAATGCAATGTCAAACACAGCGTTTCGATCATTTTTTTCGATAGCATTTATTGCATTTGGAAGATTATCGAATCTCCTTCCATAAAATGATGATACTGAGAATGCTTTGAAATTCATTCGATAAACAAAAAAGATGTCAGATTTTCCCATTGTACCCAAGCAGGTACACCTAACTTTACGCGTACTTACCAAGCGTAAAAATAAATGAACACTTGATTTTTCACTTCTATCTGTTTTTGTTATACATTTTTTTAATCTTTCCAAAAAAATAAGAAGAAAATTTATAAAATGAATACTTTTTCTATTGCTAAATATAGGCTTACCTCCGAAAAACCGAGAAAATCGCAATCGTACCTGATGCGGAGTAATAAAAAAAACTACCGTTTTATTTTTTTTTATAGTAAATTTCGCGTCTACTTCTTGAAAACATGTCAACGAACAAAAAAAAATTCAATTTCATCAAGACAAATTTAAAGAAGGACAGTGGTAAAACCATAATGTTGTTCAATTTTCTGTACCCAAGCGGGTACAGTGGTAGTAAATGGGTTTCTTAACGTTAAAATTTTACTTAAAAGGTATTTAGATTGCTACACAGGATGGCCAAGCTCTGTCCCAGAAATACGAGTGTTCAAGAATAGCCATATTTTCCAAAAATGTCAGGAAAACGAAAGGGAGTATTTTCCAAACGGTGAATACATACTAGGCGACAGGGTAAGCACCCTTGTTTAACCTGGTGTATTCAAAGACGTCAGTTAATAAACGAGCAAACTGTTTTCAATAAAAAAAACATGCATCAATAAGGATAATTATTGAAAATAGTTTTGCTTTGTTGTTTGGGTGATTTCGCCGTTTAAGGGACCTGGATATGAATCGCACAGATTGCATTCCATCCACTATTATAGCATGCTGCTTGTTGCATTACATTACATGTGTCTAAAGTTTAAGGAGACAATGATACAGGCGTACATTGCAGAAAGTCGTTCAACTGTGCCACGAATCAACTCAAATCAGAATCTGGATGATTTTGAAACTGTGGCGTAGATGGCATCTCTAAAAGGAACCTAATATGTGGCAATTATTTAGATAAAATCTAATTTTGAAAATATATTTGTTATTAAATTTAAATGTTAACAAATGTATAAGTGAAACTATTATGTATGAATAAATATATTTGAACTTTCTTCTTTGTTCTATAAAATAAAAATAAATAAATTAAATTGGGTGGCGCAACAGCTCGTGGAGAACCAGGGAGTAGTGACTAACAACTCACAACTATTCCTGTGTGCGTGTTTTTTGGGCAGAAATAGAGGGGACCTACAGTTTTTTGCCGAGTCCGAACGGCTAAATGAGAAGCACTTTTTCATGACAAGTATACTCTTGGAGGATTTGTCAGTTCCTCGCAAGAGGCAGTACCTCGAATAAAACATTTATGTTTTTCTTTGTTCTATAGGAACTTTTTTTGATTTAATTTAGTTCTATTTTTTACCTACTTACAACTTTTCAATTAACTTTTTCTCAAGGATTAAAACCTTTTCCTTTCTTTCTCTGGCTTCTTTGATTTGTTGATTGAGAAGCTCCTTTCTTTCTTCCTTCTCTCTTTCCATTGAAATTTGTCTTTCCTCCCACCTTTCTTTTCGCTCTTCTCTCATCAATTTAATTTCCTCTCAAACAGGGAGCTCGACTGAACGTTTTCTCTTCCTTCCCCTCAGCGGCTCGTTGGCAACGTTGCCAATAATCAAACCTGATTGGTGGGGAGCCTGTAATATTAAGTCCATCTTTTTTTTTGTATGTCCTTTTTAGGTCATTAAATCGTTTTCTGGCCTGCAAGGGAGAAAAAATAAACATGTCCTTGGCCATTTGCTCTCATGTTATTTCCTACACTCTATAATTTTTTAGTGGGGAATCAAACAAACATTTGTTATCCTTGTAGGTGCCAATAAAACTTTTTGTTGCTGCCACTGTCCATTTAGTTTTTGGAGGCTGAGAATCAGTATCCAAATTGTCTGTCATCGGAGATTCTGGCGAAACTTCTTCTTGACGGGGAGTTGGGCAATGAGTTGGATAGAGTGTCCACAGTAAAGCCTTTGCTAGAGCAGGCTGCAAACGACTCCGGAATATTAAATTTATTACAAATTTCCGGAGTCAAAATCACAAATACTTCTTCTCAAAAATAAAAATTATCAATTACAAAACAAAAAACAAACTAAACAAATATTACCATTAGCATTATTTTTACATAAAATCATATTCTTTTGCAATGTAAATTCTCCTTTTTCATTTACATTTGGCACAAATTCCATTTTTTTTAGTTACAAAACACTGCAATAAAATGCGCAAGTTTGATTTATTTTTGTAGACAAATCGGCTCACATGTGCACTTTTTGAAATATCAACACTTTCAACTCATGTCCTCTACATGAGTTGGAAATAATTACAAATCGTAACTATTTGACACTTCAAAATGCATCTAGAAACGATGGTATGACGTCATATTCTTACGGATCGTAACTATTTTATAATAAAGGAACGACAAAAGTCAACAATTTTAAACAATTGTTGTTAACTATAGTTAGAAAATGAACGTACCAAAGGCCAACATATAAAAGATTTCGGAATTTGCCTGTGGTATGTAAGCAACCCCCTCCTCCAAATCTAATAGTGTTGCCACCGTCGCACAGTGGAACGAATGTATGGGAAAAACGGGAAAATTAATATCTTGTGAATAAAATAAGGAATTCAACCAAATTTGCTTGAAATAGTATTTTAGCACTTATATCTATGATTGTAACCTAAAAACAAAGAAATTGATACACTAAAACTTATAAATCCAGGATATTTTATTTAAAAGAGTTGAGCAGCGAACTTGTTTTTATTTTTATTTATGATTGTTTGCTTATGTTTTGTTATATAGACTAGATGATTTTAATAGCAAAATGAATAGTTACACAAATTAATACTTATATACATAAATTAATCACTATCGCTTTCCGAAGAAGTATGCATATTACTGAGGTCTAATTCGACGGGTAATCCTGAAATTTCACTATTGTTAACCAAATAAGGATCTATATTTGGGTCACGTTTTGATTGAAATTTAAGCACTAGATCGGATGTTTGAATTATAGGGATCTGACGTTATTAACAAATAGTTAATCAAGTCGGTAATTGAGTTCACCCTTGAACTCTTTCGAGTATGATCCAACCAAGTTTTCCTTATTTCCTTGTGCCTTGCTTCCAACGCTTCTTCCAAAAGAACATCCTATAGGTGGATCAAAAAACCTTATTATGGCTTTTGCATGGAGCAAAAGTTTATGTGCACTGCTAGGCATATAGTACCAGCTGTACTTCGAAAGGTATAGTTTTTTTGTTTCAAGAATTAGTTCTTCAAACGTGTCCATATTTATTTCTCGACCAGCAGCGAGTGTTCTCAAAATTAAACCAAATTTGAAGATGAGATCCTTATCTACACCGGTTAATTCGGAGCTCAACTCTGGATTCGAAAAAAAACGTCGTGCAGTATTGCCATCATTTGTTGTACTATAACCAGGTTTGGGTATGTCCACCAGAAGTCCCATTTTTAGCTTGAAGTTTTCTTGAATAATATTTTTTTCTTTCATCAAACAGAAGCTTATGTTCTTGTCTACGAACTTGCAAACTTTTAAATGGGATTCTGTATGGTATGTGGAGAAGGCACTCAAAACACCGTATCCAACAGTGGAGAGATGAAAGCCCGAATTTATAATTCTCAACGTTTGGTGTTCGTTCTTCGACAGATGGTAGATTCATTTGTGAAGGTTTTGCTCCACAAATATAGCAGTTTTGAGCTGTATTCGCTCCACTCAATGTATTAATCGCACTTCCATCTAGCATGGTTAATAACATTTTATAATTAATCGTAAATATTCTACCATCAACATCCATGGCTAAGTTTTCTAGTTCTGATATAGTTTTTTCAAAATTTGCTGGTCATTTAGATCTAAGAATAATAGGATATAACATATCAGGGCTAAAAAATAAAATTTTTGTTATGAATTTCTTTAGTTATATTAAAAGCTTTGATATATTTTTACTTACGGAAACGCATGTATTAGATAATGAAATAGAGAAATTTGAAGGTATTTTTAGTAATTATAAGCTAAAGTGGGTACCAGCAGTGAAAACAAGTACGTATGGGAGAGGAAGTGGAGGTCAGCTTCTTGGTTTCAAAAAAGGACTTAGTGGAATATCCGTACATTTTGTGCAAAGGGAAGGAATTAATATGTTGGAGGTCATTTATAACAGTTGTGCCGTGTATATCATTCCGATCTACCTAAATTGTAACCACTGGCAAAGAGAGTTCGACAAACTATGCGACGGAATTACATCCTTAAAGTCCGCGGATTTATTACTAGTCGGTGATTTTAACGCCAGGATCGGTTGCTCACAGAATAGTTTTTTAAGTGGATCTGCGGGAGTTATTTTCAATTCAACTCGTCAGTCAAAAGATGAAGTATGCGATGGTAAAGGAGTAAAAATATTGGATTTTGCGGACTCTTTAGATGCTAGAGTTCTGAATGGAAGTTGTAAAGGAGATTTTAAGGGTGAATACACATTTATCCGAGGAACAGCGTGTTCGGTAATTGACTATGGGCTAGTTTCTGGGAGGTAGAATGCTCTTTTGAGCAACTTTTGTGTGGGACAACAAACTTCTTCGGATCATATGCCTTTAGAAATCACGTGCAAATTTGGCCCGGTGGAGGAATTATCGTCTTCAAAGCCACTTGAGCTCCTTGCAAAGTTACAGTGGAATAATAGTTCACATTTTGTACGGGCCTACCAAAATAATTTAAATGAAGAACTTAGTAAACAGAGCACACAGTACGATAATATGAACATGACCAGACTTACTGAGATAATAAAAAGTGCAATCCCAGTAACCGATAATTGGAAACAGAAGACAAATTTTAAGCAGACATGGTTTGATTGGGAATGCTCTAAAGCACGGAAAAAGTCATTTGCTCTTCTAAAGCTTGTAATAAAATATAACGCGCATGTCTTTAAAACCATGTATGCATCGGCCAACAAAGAATATAAGCTGATCTGCCTTGCCAAACGTAAGCAAAATGATGCGCAAACCATACAACGCTTAAACTCAGTGATGTCTTCAGCGGAGTTCTGGAAAGCTGTTAAATCAATGAATGAAAGGCCTAATAGGATTGGATCTTCACTGCAAGCATCCGAGCTTCAGGAGTACTTTAGAAGGCTACTCAACACTGCTCAGTTTTCACCCCTTCCTCATTATGCAGCTCCACTCCTCTTGGATGATATCCTTGATTCGCCCTTTACAGTTTTGGAAGTGAGGGATGTTTTAGAAAGAACAAGAACTGGAAAAGCGCCAGGAGATGACAGGATTCCCTCAGAATTCTATATAAACTCTACACGTGAATACCTCTTTTCACTAACCAAAGAATTTAATAAAATATTCGAAACCGCAGAAGTACCAGCAATTTTCAAAAAAGCAATTATTTATCCGCTGCATAAAAAAGGTGCGTACGATAATCCCGAGAATTACCGGGGCATTTCATTTTTGAATTCTTCAGTGAAGTTATTCAGCACACTCATTTTTAAAAGGCTCACAGATTGGGTAAACGATAAAATCATACTCAACATGTTTCAAGCTGGTTTTAGAAAAAACCACTCGACTGTAGACCAGATTTTCACGTTATATCATATTGCCGATTACTTTAAAAGCAAAAAGAAGAAGCTTTATGCTTTCTTCGTAGATTTCCGAGCTGCCTTTGACTCCATTGCCCGTGAAGCATTATTTTATAAACTTTATGCCTTGGGAATCTCAAGTAAAGTAGTGAATTTGCTGAAAGCAATGTATGAAAACAACGTGTCCTATGTTTGGGACGGAAAATTTACGTCGGATGAGTTTGAAACGCAAATGGGAGTCAGGCAAGGATGTGTGTTGAGTACTTTGCTCTTCATTTTATTTATAAATGATATTGTCGAGGAAGTAGGAGTGGGCATTGAATTCAGAGGTTTGAGAATACCGTGTCTCATTTTCGCCGATGACATTGTTTTTTTGGCAGAATCAGTTGATGGAATGCAGAGAATGATCAATCGTTTGGAACGCTACTGTGATCTTTGGAACCTAACTGTAAACCTTAGAAAGTCTAAAATGATGATCTTCAGGGATGGAGGTGGTAGATACTCAAGAAATGAAAGGTGGAGCTACAAAGGTCAGAATTTAGAAATTGTTCGAGAGTATAAGTATCTCGGCGTCTTGATCTGTCCAAACCTTAACTTCAAAAAACACTTTGAGACTAAATTATCCGAGGCAAAGAGAGCTTTGTCTTCAGTCTGGGGGCGTTGCATAGAGAGTAGATCTGTGGACCATAGCGCAAAGATCCAGGTATTTCATGCCACTGCTTCCGCCATCATGCTGTATGGTGCTCAAGTATGGGGCTTCTTTCAATTTGATGTTGTTGAAAAGTTTCAAAGATACTTTCTTAAACGAATTTTTCTGTTGCCGGCCTGTACTCCAAATTACATGGTTCACCTAGAAACTGCTATGCCACCGTTATTCTTAAATAAAACTTCATTTTGAATATATATTGAAGCTGCTGGAGATGGATGAAAGAAGACTGCCCAATTTGGTCCTCAAGTCAATAATCGCTTTGAGAGGCAACCTCGTCAAAAAATGGGAAGATATAGGGGATGAGTGTGGAGAAAGTTTTCAGATTCAACCAGATGTCGGACCCGCTACTTTAAGAAACTTATTTGAAAACTTACTGGAGGGTGTAGCTCGCTCAGCTTACAGTGGATATATCTTAGAAGCTCAATCTTCTCAGTATAGGATGATATACAGCCAGCTCGACTACAACCTTCAAGGAAGCTCATACTTCTTAAATCGATTGCCGCTTGAAATGATTAGTGTGATATTTAAAGTTAGAGGGGAAATGATCAACCTTAACTACATTCCACATCGTCCGGACCTACCTATTTTGTGTGATATTTGCAACCTCAAGGAAAGAGAAGATGTTTACCACTTTATTGCCAGATGCCCGATTCTAAGAGAGTTTCGTGTAAGATTCTTCGGCAAAGCCATAATGAACAGGAGTGAAGTTTTATGTATTTTAAATGGAAGTCTTGGTTAGGAGAAGCTGTATAAATACACAACGATGGCACTGAATTATAGAAACCGAATAATCGAAGGCGACTTTTAAAATTAAATATAATTTCTAAAAGATTCAAAATATACTAAGTAGTTATAATGTCTTTCTGGTAGACGGCCTTAGGCCAAGCCATATTGAACTTATGATAAAAAATTATTGTATATATAAATGTTTTTTGGGAAGTAAATAAAGTATCTATAACTAACTAACTAACTTAAGCTCTTCCAATCTAAGTAACTGCTTAATTTTGTTGGAAACGTTTAAAACTTTCCTGAAATGTGCACTATCGAGCCATATTGTAACTACGTCACCATGCTTGATGAACGCAGTTGAACCTAAAAATGTAAATTTTCTTAAAAAAGCGCAAAATTGCGCAAGATTTTTTTTTTCGTGATTCGGTTTATTGACACATTGCTAATGATAAAACAAAAAAAAAAAGCCAAGACCCATATTTGACCATTTTTAGAAAACTCCACTTAAAATTTGAATTTTTTTTTCTTGTCCCGCACTTACACTTTTAAAATCGCCATTAAAAAAAAACGCACAAAAAAAATCTCTTTTAAAAAAAAACTATTTTAATTTAAATACCTTGATTATTAATATTCTTCATTCTTAATTTAATTTTCATACACGTAATATATATTTGCACAGCAATTAAATGTAACACAAAAAATCACCTTATAGCTCTTTATAAAAAAAACGGAAGGGAGGCTATGTTCACGCGTCTATAACTTATGGACCAATAAATAAATGCAAAAAATTTTATTGCATATTGAGCTTTCATATATTTGGGATGACTTACCAATTAATTTAAAGTACCGCTAAAATAGTTTTTTTTTTATTTTTAACATGGATCGTCCCACTGTGCGTCGCAATAATTCCTTAAAGTAACCTTACGACATTGATTGCGTATGAAAAAGCCCTCACTATGTCACTGATGAGTTCAAGTGAGTAAGCCGAACGAAACGCCAATTTGTAGAACTAAAGGCCATAAAAAGCTATTTTGAATCAATAATTCAACAAGTCCAATCCTTAATGCTTAGTCTTCTACTTGGCTGATTTTTTTCAGTAGTATATAGAATTTGTATTATAATACCTTCTTATATAGAAACTATGCCTGGCCCCGGGCAAAAAAACTTCCAGCTTAATGATTAGGAATTCTAATATTGCTGAATATAGTTTACAGTGGATTTTCGTTGAAAATGGCAACACTCCTTTAAAGTTGCCTTAAAGTGCCTCTATACTATCCCACAAAGTATAAACACATGTCAGAATAAAGTGGGAAGAAATTTCATACGACTGCCAAATTTGTGTGATGTAACTGACTTTCATATTTTCCTTCCACACTTGCATCAAAAATTAGTTTCACCATAATCTCAAACGCCCAAGTGGGATAGAAAGTGTGATGGTTTTAGAACCGATCCTAAATATTTTCATGTATTAATACCTACATGTCAAATCGTGTCGGATGCGCTGTCAAGTTGTGTGTGATGAAATTTCATATTTTGTTTCCACACTATTATACATGATTTCTTCACACTTTTTTGACATGTGTTAATACTCAGTGGGATAGTGTGGAATGGCTATTAGGATGTATCCTATCAGTGTATTAAAGCTCAATCTGTCAGATCAAAATAACAGGTATGTCCTTATATCGTGCCCTAACGTCCTTGTTATAAGTGTTTTGAAAATGAAATAAAGTTTAAATAAAATAAAATAAAAAAAATTATGAAAAGATTATAATGCTTGAAGTCTTGATGCAGTTTATGTGGACGAAATGCTTGTAATTGATAACAATACAGAACTGAAGAAAATATTTTGTTTGCCACGCAGGTTTAAAATCCTGATATTAGCTTTACTGTAACTTCCTTGAGTCGATTCAATGCCAGCCCTGCCGGGTGCGGATACAGGGATGGAAATGGGTGCAATTGCCCTCCCTTGGATAAGAAGGAACGAACCATAAAATATAAATTTATTAAAATTTAATCAAAAAATGTTTTTTCATTCTACGTTTATACCCATTTCCATTTTCCTGATATACATTTCATGAAATTATTTAATACTTTTTAATGAAAACACCGATGCATCTCACCTCTCCCAGCTGAGCCGTGCCTTAAAAAACGTTTCTGATGATAATATTGGTGAAGATTTAGTCTCTTTCGTGGATACGTTTTTTTTTAACTACCGTATCATTAAACTCGCGTAGAGTACGAATACGGCGAAGAAGATCGGAGAGAAACCACAAACCAGAAAATTACTTACTGCAGTACCTACCTGCGGAGAAGAGAAGTTGGAAGGAACTTATATAGTTGTCTTTGGCCGTTTTGGAAAGCGTCAGGTAAACGTTAATTTTATTGTCAAATTATCGTAATTTTTTGATGCGAATAACTGCTATCGTCAAATATGAAATTGTTCTCTTTGCACAAAATCTTTTAATCAACATCAGCCAATTTTGTTGCAAACGAATTTGATGTTTACGAACACGGTCTCTGGCTTCTCAATATTTTTGCCGTCAACTCGATTTTTTTACTGCAGAATTGCACCGTAGATGATGTTCTTGTTTCGCATGAGCAGCGTAGCGTTCTGCATTCTGATAATGGCCATTGGCAAAATTATCTTGTTCCACCTAAAGAAGACGCTGAAACTTTAACATGTCATGTGTGGGAATAGGGACATACCGATGTGCCATTATGCTTTCTGAAATTCTGGTGATATTACGAAGATCCAGAAGGAACTCAGAGCCCCTGTAAAGATACCATGCTACAGCCACAACTTGCATAGCTCCATTTAAAAAGTTCCAAAGTACCTATACCTGCTGCTCGAGACACTGTAGTGGATATGAAAAAGAAAATTTCTTTCTTTAAATTTCAAACTCATCCACTTACATCACGCGTTGTGACCAATCACCGTGTGTAGAGCAGTATCAAGATTGTGCAAACTGTGGAAACAACTTCGCAGTGACGTGACTCCAGTAGAGCTGGCAAAGCTACTCAAAAATTGCCCTCCCTTGAACGAAATCTGTGCTGTGCTATCAGAAGGAAAACGATATCGTGCAAACAATTAGTGATTTTTGTGATACCAGTGACGTCGGTTGATAAGAGAAAATCTGTCACAAGATATGGTTTTTGTTATGGGACACGGAGGTGCTCAAAAACAACAACCAACAGTAGCCCTACGGAAACCAAATGCATGGCGATGAGCTTTACCTTCAAAAAGGCACTGCTGCAAGTTTAGAGAAGGAACTTGGTAAATTTTCAAAATCACCAATTTAAATAGTTTGCGATAGTCAAAGTGCTGTTTGTTTGGCGTAAAAAAATTCATATCATGCCAGAACAAAACGCATTGAAGTGCGTCATCATTTTGTTTGTAATGAAATCTTCAGCGTTACAAAAAAAGTCCATCACTAGCAACAGAAATGGTAAATAGCTGATATAATGACTACCTAAACCTTTGTCAGTAGAAAAAACTAAGACCTTCACCAAACTAATGGGTCTGACATAAAATTCTTATGTGTTTTAGCTGGGGTGTTGGAATTTAAAGGACCTACATATATATGCAAAGCCAGCTTGAAGCACAAAATTCTGGAATGGCTATGACAAGCTTGGATCACTAAGATCTTAGAGTTCTTTTTATTTGGAATCATTAGACTGATAAGGCTAGAAATTCAATGAATTCAAATTAAGTTTTCAAGCCATTATAAACCAATAAAAAAGAAAAATGCCATAACCGATGATCAACAGCTCATAAAAACATGCAACAATATAAAACCGCCATTTAAATGTTTTTCCCTATAAATCAACCCTCTGTTACACCCAAAGTTTTTATAAAACCAACACAGACAAAGCTGATGGAGGAAGAAGAGAAAAAAACGAATAACATTCAGAATTAACATGTTTAAAATGCTGACTTAATTCTTATTTATTGCTATAACGACCCGAACATAACCGAAAAGGATCACTTTACCCCCTTCCGTGCATTTATTTGGCCTAGTTATGTATGTATGTATATGAGGATGTTGCAGCAGTGTGGTATAATCATATAATTCAAATGCCATCAGGCTTTGAATGGACCATCCAGGCTATACATGCAGATTATTTATCGTTGCGCTAAATGCGTGACTCGAACATAATTTACGGTGATGCATTTAATTGTTGAATGATTTATGAATTTGGGCCAAAGGCGTTAATAAATAGTTGGCAATTTGTTATTGAATCAACCATATTGGATTGGGGGACGGATGGTTTTTTTTTTTAATTTCTTGGTCTTTATCGAAACAGTTGCAAGGGAAAGTAGAGCCCCCACTGCTTATTGCACTTCTTAGAAGAAATATATCTTTGAATGTGTGGTGCAAATCTGAAGCTATTAATGAATGTAAGTTTGTATTAAATTTAATAGCAAGTGACGTTAATTTATTATTTTCCATTGCAAATATCAAATTTCTGGTAGATACATATAAAATATAAAAATAAATATTTCCTCCTGCCGAAAGGTCGTCTTAATGGGAGCTTGAGTTTCTTTTCGACGAATTAACTACTATTACTTTTTTAAAATCTTACATATTTCAGAGGGTTCGATCCATGAATAGTTTGTACCTTTGATACGGTAGTTTTTCATCCTCTATGATCCCAAGCAAGTTGCTTTGCTTTCATTTGTCTAGAAGAATAAGTGCTTTGGTATTCGTCATGAATTGGTCATCTATTGATTCGATTCCCCTGGATAGATTCTCTTGGATAGAACATTGCAACGAAGTGTTTAGATAAGATGATTGAGAGATCTCATGTTGCCAAGCTAGTGCACAAGAATAGATAGTGACTGGTTTTAACTTACAGATCTAGTCAAAAGAAATTCCAGATAGACACACAAAGAGCCAAACGCAGCTCGTGGAGAAACTTCTACAGTCAAGTTGAGGGTGCCAACGAAACAGAAAGGCTCAAAAAAATACTTGGTAACGGAAACTATTTTTCTGGGATATCTTTAAGGAACCCAATGGACATTTGAAACTTTTAGCGAAACACTGGATTTCTTTGTAAACGCTCACTTTCACTTTGAACCTCTTACGTGAATAACAACCCACAAGTGGAGCAATGGGCTATTAACTCCTTTTCACCATATAAATCACCTTGTAATCCCACACTTAAAAATATATTCCTAAGCAGCTTGGAATTGGGATATGTGCCCAAGGCATGGCAGGGAGTCAAGGTGGTATTTATTCCGAAAGCTGAACAGCCAAGCAACACGGACGCTAAAAGTGGGGCTGTTAGTGAGACCAACCTTTCATTTTGACCTGACGGGTTGGGCTTTAGTATACAAATAGTCCATGTCCTAACTTTACTTTTAAGAAGTGTTGCCATGGTGGCAACACTGTCAGAAGGACAAGAGAAGTGTTGCCACAATCCCGAAATGTTGCTTATAAATCGAAAACCCAAAAACTCCCGTTGGATTCTGCACCCTTGAAACCATAGGACCACATTATTGTTTTTCTCCCACCCCTCCCCTTGCCCAAAGGGGGTGGAAAAAAGTCGTTTTGGAAACAAAATTTGAAAAGTCAATATAAGGTAACAAATATTTTTATTAATAAAATTCAAAGATAGTGTCGACGCAGAATTTCACAAGCTACTACATTACATTCAGAGTTTATTGAAAATCTACTTTGGTTTTTTTTAAAAAGCCACTTTCAAAGTGCTGGGGAAGGGGGATATGAAAGATTAACAAACTTAAATATTTATCTTGGAATAATATAAGCATATGACACATGTTTTAAGGGTATTTTTTAATGCCCAATCTTACTAAATTAGAATGAACTCGATACAATTACCTTCAAAAAAGTTATAGCCTTCTTCATAAATGATGACCAAATTATTAGTGAAACACGTAAAATATTACCAAATTTCAACAGCATTGACACGACTTATTTCCACCCCCTTCGTGCAAGGGGAGGGTTGGGAGAAAAACAATAATATGGTTTCAAGGGTGCTAAATCCAACGGGAGTACTCGGGTCATCGTCCGACCCTTGGTTTTCGATTTATGAGCTACATTTTGGGATTGTGGCAACCCTTCTCTTGTCCTTCTGACAGTGTTGCCACCTTGGCAACACTTCTTAAAAGTAAAGTTAGGACATGTACTATTTGTGTACTAAAGCTCAACCCGTCAAATCGAAATGAAAGGTATGCCCTCATATCGTGCACTAATGCCCCTACTATAAGGACTTCTAATCCATTATTCTTAGGTTTTTATTTTAAAAAAAATTGAAATAGACATAATACGCAGCACACTGAGCTCGGAAATCATATCTTAAGGCTCAAACCCACCGTGCGCATACAAAAGGTAAAAGTATAAGGACAGCATTAAGCGTGATACACATTATCATACCTTAGTGTCACCCGTGTTGGATATCAAACAGAACTGATAATAGCCGCATTTTATTATCCTCATGATCTGATCCGGATCAGATCATGATAAATAAAACAGACAGGATCTTAGTTATATACCCGTCTCTTTTTTCCTTACGTTTGTTTATTTTTCAAATGTCTGTAGCGTTGCCTCTTTTCTTGGCACTATTAAGATACATTCACAATAATAATTTTTGGATCATTGAAATAGATCCAGATGAAAAGCAGGATCCCATGTTGTTTTTGTAATTACGTATCAGAAATTGATCCGGATCAGATCATGTGGATAATAAAATGCGGCTAATATGTACATGCTGAATGCGTGACAACCCTCGGTTTTTTGGGTGGTTGATTGAAGATGTCTACACATTTTCATTCATGAGCCATCATTCACGGAACAAAACACGAATTTTTATAGCGAATTAGTGGAAAAAGTGGAAACAAAATACGATAAAGCTAATGTGTGTCATGTAAAAAAGAACTAACACGATTCGTGGCGGAAATAGCCTTGAAATAAAAAGAAACAATTTTCTGACAGTAGTGGAATTTCTTTGCCTGACGCCTAACAGAACTGATAAGTGTGTACGAGAAACTTTTCACGCAGGTTTGATATCCAACATGGGTGACACTAAAGTTTGAAAATGTGTACCACACTTTACACAGTTTACACAGTGTCATCAGCACATATTGAAAATAAGGTTCACAAAAATAAGAATAGACATTGAACGAGTTTTTAACAATGTCCGAAACGAGGTGTTCGGTGGAGAGAGCGCTCGTTTACGTTAATGTGAATCACGCCATTATCAGATGAATAGTGTACATGTTATAGAACAAATAGATCGACTCGGAGGGAGCTAGGAGGATCAAAAATAAAAGTATACGTACTTCCGGAGGGATTCCACAAGGTGGGGTCCTATCGCCGCTTCTCCAGACACACTGGTGATGAACGCAATTCTAATGAGACTTAAATATAGTGGAATCAAAGTAATTGCATATGCAGATGACCTTGCATTACTAGCGACAGGTAAATTTCCCTCCACATTTAGCGAACAAATGGATAATGCCTTATCAATAGTGATTACATGGACTAAGAACTGAGGTCTAGCGATTGACCCGCAAAAAATCTAACTGGTCCTTTTTACGAACAATACTTACTTTCAAAATTCCCTTTATTGAAGGGCTTCAGCTCAACTCAATATCACCGATTACGCTAAATATCTTGGTGTGATCCTGGATAAGAAATTGAACTGGAGTCTTAACATTAAAGAAAGAACGATTAAAGCCCTGTTCGCTTTTTACTCTTTTAGCTGGATATTTTGAAAGACCTAGGGACCAAGCGCAAAAATTATAAACTAGATGTACACGGCCATAGTTTGAACTATACTGACACATGGTAACAAACCTGGTGGAATGTATTGGACAAAGTTACCAACCTTCAAATCATGACCAAGGTACAAAGAATAGCATTTATTGGAATCAATGTTGCAATTAGGTCCACTCACACAGCGGGTCTGGAAGCTATACTCAACTTAAAACCCTTAGATATATTTATATTAGAATCGGAAGCCAATATCACACTTGGGCTTACCCAAACTAGTAGCTGGAGACAAATGTGCCATAGGTCATGCGCAGATTCTACAGAAATACACAGGAAAAGGGGTATGCACTGACTCTAAAACACATCTTTTAGACGTTTATAAGACGTTCACGACCGAATTTTCTTGCAGAGAGGGCTGGGAAATCAACGAGCCATTAACCTGCGAATCGATGATAGAAATATATACGGACGACTCGAAGATGGATACTGGTTTCGGTGCAGGGTTCTTCAGCAGTATATTCCAAAAGCTGAGATCCTGGCAGTGACGAAAGGTGCTGGACAAGTCTCAATGATGGCAATACCACAAGCTGATATGTATGATATCGCTTTTTTCATGGACAGCGAAGCGCAGTGACGAAAGGTGCTAGACAAGTCTCAATGATGGCAATACCACAAGCTGATATGTATGATATCACTTTTTTCATGGACAGCGAAGCGGACATAAAAGCATTTTCTGCCGTTCCCATTGAAATCAAACTGTAGCTTGTAACTTGCTGTCTCGAACAGCTAAATGTTCTTGGTACACAGCACAACAAAAGACTCTGTTTGGTTCCTGATCACAGTGGTGTCCCAGGTAATAAAACCGCTGAAGAACTGGCAAGAAGAGGATCAACATTTGATCTTAATCAGGCAGAAACAAGAGTTCAGGTCGAATCGAGAGTAAGGTTCTAGCTACAACAAACAAAAGGTATAGAGCTTGGTCAAATACCTGTGTTTTAACTACAAAACTATGGCCTAGTTTCAACATTCAAAAGACCTACCACATCAACCAGCTGATCACAACTAACTGGATTACTACAGGAAAAAGGTGATACTCAGTACGGACGATGTATGTAGATTGTAGAGCATGTGGTGACGAAGAGATATATGAGGATACTCCTCACTACCTGTGTCACTGCCCTACGCTATATTCATCAGATAAACAGACTCCTAGGAAACGCCTTGGAGAACTCTCTGTAATTCCAAGCAGAAACCAGTTAGAATTTATAAACGCTACCAAATGGCTTGAAAATTCCTAAGCTCTATCAACAAGCTGACCACGAGATTGGAAATTGTATCTTGCAACCACAGTCAAAAGACATACAAAGGGTCCAGGACAACAATTATAGAACGAACAAAAAGAACTGAACGATGTGCGTGTTTCTTGTAGGAGCAGTAACAAACATAGAATGGGCACCTCGCTTATACACCAGCTATTGGTACTCCTACGGTGAGCACGTCAGTGAGCTGATGGGGCCACCTCTCCCTAAGATCGGTAAAATCCTGTTCGACTTATTTAGCTATCTTGACCAAGCAAACGGACATATAAACCAACCACTGACCTATCAAACTCATCTACCACACGGTGTAAGGAGCTACATGCTCCTACGGGCCTGGTGGAGGAATGATCTCTCAAGTAGAGGTAAAGGAAAAGATTACAGCGTCTACCTCTCCTCAACCAGGTGATTACATCACGACAGACATATCTTCAATGAACTCCGATATTTCAGGCAATAGCTTGCTGAAACTCATCAACACATTTAACGGGCTTGAATGACACAGGATTTATGATAGGTTTCATTACATGGGATTCACAACCCCTAGGGTATCACAACGGATCTACATTGATCGAAGTTGGACGGTAACAAGATCAAATGTCAGCCTATCAAAGGGCACGGTAGTGCCCAGCCAAGTTCGCGGCACTACACCCTTTTTACACGAACAAACTCAGGCGATTTTCAACCCCCCTCTAACTTTAGTACCAATAAAGTCAGAAACTTGAAATTCGTAGTATTTGCTGAACTGATCAAACACAGGTGGCTCACCAAATTTCAATTCTTTAGCATTAGTAATTCCTGAGATATAGGACTTCAAAAATCGCAAAAACCGTAACTGACTGACTGACTCACTGACTCACTGACTCACTGATTCACTGACTCACTGACAGTTCATCAAAATTATGGAGCACTTCCCGACATCGTAGAAACTTGAAATTTCGCACAACGGTATGCCTTGTGGTGCATACAAAGGAACAAATCGAAAATCTGCAATTTTCTATTCAGGGGGCGTGGCATCCACCCACATTCTTAAAAATTCTTATAAATTATATGGAGCACTTCCGATTGTTGTAGAACGATGAAACTTGGTAGGTCGGTAGGGCTTGGAGTACTTAGAAAGAAAAAAAAATTGAAAATTTGGAATTTTGCATTCAGGGGGCGTGGCATCCACCCACATTCTTAAAAATTCTCTTAAATTATATAGAGCACTTCCGATTGTTGTAGAACGATGAAAATTGGTAGGTCGGTAGGGCTTGAAGTACATAGCAAGAAAAAATTGAAAAATTGAAATTTTCCATTCAGGGGGCGTGGCATAAGCCCACATTCTTAAAAATTCTAAGAAATTATATGGAGCACTTCCGATTGTTGTAGAACGATGAAACTTGGTAGGTCGGTAGGGCTTGAAGTACTTAGAAAGAAGAAAAATTGAATCATTGGAATTTTCCATTCAGGGGGCGTGGCATCCACCCACATTCTTAAAAATTCTTATAAATTATATGGAGCACTTCCGATTGTTGTAGAACGATGAAACTTGGTAGGTCGGTAGGGCTTGAAGTACTTAGAAAGAAGAAAAATTGAATCATTGGAATTTTCCATTCAGGGGGCGTGGCATCCAACCACACTCTTAAAAATTCTTATATATTATATGGAGCACTTCCGAGTGTTGTAGAACGATGAAACTTGGTAGGTCGGTAGGGCTTGAAGTACTTAGAAAGAAGAAAAATTGAATCATTGGAATTTTCCATTCAGGGGGCGTGGCATCCAACCACACTCTTAAAAATTCTTATATATTATATGGAGCACTTCCGAGTGTTGTAGAACGATGAAAATTGGTAGGTTGGTAGGGCTTGGAGTACTTAGAAAGAAACAAAAATTGAAAATTTGGAATTTTGCATTCAGGGGGCGTGGCATCCACCCACATTCTTAAAAATTCTCTTAAATTATATAGAGCACTTCCGATTGTTGTAGAACGATGAAAATTGGTAGGTCGGTAGGGCTTGAAGTACATAGCAAGAAAAAATTGAAAAATTGAAATTTTCCATTCAGGGGGCGTGGCATAAGCCCACATTCTTAAAAATTCTAAGAAATTATATGGAGCACTTCCGATTGTTGTAGAACGATGAAACTTGGTAGGTCGGTAGGGCTTGAAGTACTTAGAAAGAAGAAAAATTGAATCATTGGAATTTTCCATTCAGGGGGCGTGGCATCCAACCACACTCTTAAAAATTCTTATATATTATATGGAGCACTTCCGAGTGTTGTAGAACGATGAAAATTGGTAGGTTGGTAGGGCTTGGAGTACTTAGAAAGAAAAAAAAATTGAAAATTTGGAATTTTGCATTCAGGGGGCGTGGCATCCACCCACATTCTTAAAAATTCTCTTAAATTATATAGAGCACTTCCGATTGTTGTAGAACGATGAAAATTGGTAGGTCGGTAGGGCTTGAAGTACATAGCAAGAAAAAATTGAAAAATTGAAATTTTCCATTCAGGGGGCGTGGCATAAGCTCACATTCTTAAAAATTCTAAGAAATTATATGGAGCACTTCCGAGTGTTGTAGAACGATCAAAATTGGTAGGTCGGTAGGGCTTGAAGTACTAAAACAGAAAAAAATTGAAAAATTTAAATTTTCCATTCAGGGGCGTGGCATCCACCCACATTCTTAAAAATCTTATAAATTATATAGAGCACATCCGATTGTAGAACGATGCAAATTGGTAGAACGCTATGACTTAAAGAACAAACAAAGTTAAAAATAAAAATTGAGATTTTTCATTCAGGGGGCGTGGCATCCACCCACTTTCTCAGAATTGCTATTATTTATATAGAGCACTTTCGGTTGTCGTAGAATTATTAAACTTTGTAGAGCGGTAGAGCTCGATTTTCACCTAGCAAAATAAAATTTTTGCAAAAAGTAGTGAAATCACAACAAAAACATAAATGTTAAAAAAGGAGCCAAGTTCTTATATGTACAAGAAACCTGTGCGTAAAAAGTCAATCAAAAAAGAAATGAGATCTAAAATATATGCCAAATTTTAAGTTAATGAAGCTTAATATCAAATATCTGAATTAGAGTAATATCGAAACAACTCCTAATTATGACAGAAATTTGGTATTTAATGATGTCTGATCAAAAATTTGGTGGATTTACTTGGCAAGTTTTCTCTTAATTACTAACCTAATCTTAATTTAAAATGTATGAAAACTTGACCAGTGAACCCACCAAATTTTAATCAGACATCATTAAATACCAAATTTCTGTCATAATTAGGAGTTGTTTCGATATTACTCTAATTCAGATATTTGATATTAAACTTCATGAACTTAAAACTTGGCATATATTTTAGATCTCATTTCTTTTTTGGTTGACTTTTTACGCACAGGTTTCTTGTACATATAAGAACTTGGCTCCTTTTTTAACATTTATGTTTTTGTTGTGATTAACCTAACCTTACCTATGCAATCGATCTGATCAATCAGGAGCCCGTCCAGTTACAGGTTTGGATGCTACATTACGTGCGACATTCGTATCTTCCTCCGCATCGCATGAGAACTCCTATATGGAGATCACCATTTGCTTATGAAATCAGACATTTTCCATGGATTAAATTAGAGTGCTGTGTGCTTTGAGAAACAAGAAAACGAAGGTTTAATGTGACAAATTCACTTAATTTTTGTCAACTTGATAACTTTTTTAAGCCTTAACAGTATAATTATCAAAATAGGTACATACTTTCAACACAAACTGTAGCCCATTAATGTATATTCTCGTATTTATACACATTCTCCAGTCAGCATAGCTATTAGAGTGATATTTTCACAGTAATTCCTGCTCAACCCAGAATTCTCTTCAAATGGAACAGCTTAACCATCATCAACCAAGAAGCACCCAAATAATGAAAAAAAAAAACCAGTGAATCGCACAGTGGTCGAGAAATAACATCAAATACTCAAGAGGTTTCATTAAAATCGGATACAATAAAAAAGGTTCTTAATCAGTAGGTCACCTCACTGACTAGCACTTGCCACCAACACCGCCATCATCATTATCTTCATCAACGTAGTGCCGAAAATAAAATGAACATGAATTGCACTTCACAAAATCCATTGTGTTCTTTGCATTGTGAAGACCGACAAAACCCTTGTGGTTTCATTTATGTATATTCGTGGAGCTCTGGGAGGCATCATTATAAAATCCGGTTGACTGATGGGTTCCACAAAAAAAAAAACTTTCATAAGGCACCGCTTTACGGTGGTACGTATAATCTCATTCAAAGCACCTTAATCAAGAGTTTGGAAAAACAACACTTTCAATAAAACGTGGGTAAGAAAAGAAGGTCCACTTGGGATCTTTCAATTGTCTCATCGAATGAAAGGGGAGAAGGGGATAATAATGAGCTATGCAAAAGTCAATTGGAATATAAATTCTAAATTTGCAATTAAATATGCACATTTAATAAATCATTACGATAAGAAATATTAAGTAATTCGCATTGAGTTCTCTCTTAAAAGCCAGGTGGAAGTTACTTACTTCGAAAAGCTTTCGATAAAGATTCCATAACAATTTTAAAAGGGACAATCAAATTAGATTGCAAACCATTACACTGAATTGAAAATAGACTACTGATCAAATGTTTTAGAAGCCCTGCGCAGTACTTTTTGACCGAAGCTAAAGCTTCTGACCTGTGGTTCTACGCTTTGTTGAATATTATTATTTTATACATTTACCAAATAATTGCCATTTGAAAGTTAAGAAGTTCTAATAGATTCCTTCATAGCACGGCTCTGTTTCAATCTCTGCTCCGTCCCTGTTTTAATTCACTGCCCGGTGTCCATCACGCACAGCAAAAACCGTCTACAAGTTGGACAGAACCTTTTAAAGAGTGTTTCAGAAGCAAAAATCTTGCAATAATGACCATTACTTTTTTTTAAATGTTAACATCATGCCAAACATGTTCTATAAGCATAGAAAAAAGCACCGAGATGAAACCATTTCGTTGAGGTGCGCCTACCTGCCTATCCATCTCACGCTTCAAAACGTCCCCCTTCTCACTTATAAAGTCGCTTTCAATCCGAAAGAAAATCAAAGACTTCAGTGCTCAGAGTTATCCTATATACCTTACATACATACAATATCATCACCCCGCGGCTGTTTAGATACTTGAAATTGTTTTTGAGCACAAAATTGCTTCTGCAGATGCGGTACACTCAACACTGAATTTGAATCTCAATCTCAATTCCAATCATCATCATCTGCTTGATCGTCATCTCGGCGAAAAAAAAGAACAACAAACCTTTTGGCTTCCCGAAACCTGTTGCTGTTGTTGTTGGTGTTCATCATCGGTACTGAACTCTTAGATTGTGTATCTTGAGATACACACTATACCCATTTGCTGGTGAACTTCAAAGATTTCTCATTTAATTTGCAAGTCATCGTCTCCATTTTCGAGTTGATTACCAAGAACGGGGGACGTTCAAGACGAAGATTAAGCCCACTGGCTGGATGGGAGAATGGAATAATATTGTGAAGATGGCACATTCAAGTGGAATCAGGAAAAGAAGATGACTTTTCAGCGAGAGCGGATAAGAAAATTACTGGCACTTGAGGAGCACTTGTCCAGATATTGACGGTTCACTTCCAAACATAGTAATTCGGAATTATGTCCGACACACACTATGTATGCATAATGGAACAAGCAACAGAAGCAACTAATGCTTTTTGTTGCCCTTGGTTTCTTATTTCAATGCTTATTAGTATCAAGGTACATACAAAACAAAAAAACAGATACTTTACAAACAAACATTATAACAATTAGGTTTAGGGGAGTTGGGGGCAAGTGATAAATGAAGAGCAGATATTAACTTAGGATGAAATGTAAAAGACAAATTGTTTTAACGTTTATCTCATTGTAAGTTTTATAAAAAACTCAAAATCAAATTCTTTTATCTCCTTGATGGTACACAATTTTTTTTAGGTATATAACTTTAAAATGGAATAAATCATAGGTGATTTTTTTAAAAGGATATGAAATTTACTTTATTCTAAAGATAATCTTCTGGCATCATAATTTAAATATGATTTCTGGCTTATAACCACCATGGCTGGTTCGGACGTAGTCTACCTGGAGGTCCAATTTTCAATGACTTTTTCCAACATTTATGACCTTACATTGGCAATAACGCGGCGTATTTTGTCCTCCAAGTGGTCAATTGTTTTGGGCTTATCGGCGTAGACTAGAGACTTCACATATCCCCACAGAAAATAGTCAAGCGGCGTTAAATCGCACGATCCTGGAGGCCAATTCACGGGTCCGTAACGTGAAACTATGCGGTTGCCATCAAACGTTTCCTTCAATAAATCAATTGTGGCACGAGGTGTGTGACATGTTGTGCCGTCTAGCTGAAATACAGCTCCTTCACACCATGGTCGTTCAAATGATGAACGAAAAAGTCAGTAATCATGGCTCTATAGCGGTCACGATTGACTGTAGTGTTAAGGCTAGCATCGTTTTTAAAAAAGTACGGACGAATTATTCCACCAACCCTTAAAGCACACCAAAAAGTCAGTTTTTGTGGATGTAACGGTGTCTCAACATACACTTGAATATTATCATCACTCCAAATACGGCAATTTTTTTTATTGTGAGCTTCATCGCTAGAAAAAATTCGCTTGTGAAAATTAGGGCTGGCCACGATACCAGAAAAGTCTAGGTATCGTTTGGTATCGGAAACCGAAACCATACCGAGACGAAACCAGCTTCAAAACGCCCGAAACGAGATTATACCCAACCTTAAGTACCGAAATTTAGTGAGACTCTCGGTGGTATCATTTGGTATCGGGAGAAAAAATTTATTTTTTAATAAAAGTATTAACTAATAACTTTTCGTTCTTGGTGTCTCGAAAACGGCTCTAACGATTTGCATGATATTCTCAAAGTTACTAATGAAGCGATTTTAGTAAAATGCACCCACTGCTACGCCTATTTTTAATTATATCTTGGTTTCTCGGGAACTGCTTATACGATTGGGATGAAATTTTCATAATTCTCGTAAACAGCTTGTAAGCGATTTGGAAGAATTGTTAGGAGTTACTTCTTATTAACACTGAGACTGAATGCGACCGAGACCGATACCAAACTTAGTCATACGATACCGAGACGAGACTTGGTTATACGAGACCGATACCGATACCTAGACGATACCGACATTTTTCGATTTAAACGATACCGAGACGATACCAATAAAAGTCTTGTTTGGTTTGATATCGTGGCCAGCCCTAATGAAAATTGGGATCAACGGCAATCTTGTTTTGGGCCCATTCACCGAACCGACGACGCCTTGCTAGGTGATCTTGTGGCTTCAATTCTTGAAATATTAAGCCAAACTTAAAATAAATCGCTTGACAGCTGACAAAATGGCCTCCAGTTACAATAACAATAGTGTTGCCAACTTAAAGATGTATACCTCTAAAAAAAACACCCTTTATATGACCAAAAGGTCTCCTCGTGGGGTTTAAGTTTACTACAGAATAATAAAATACTCAACAACTGACTGATATACAGCACTGTTTTCACACTAACCCGCATAGTTTTATTTTCACCATATGGGTTATGAGTGATAATAAAACGCGGCTGAAGATAGAAAAGCTTCCTTCATGCATGTATCGGTTTTAATTTTTGTCTAGGATCCTATATAGAGGTTAATAAGTTTCTACAATCCATACAACAATGTATTCGTTTCATTAAACCACCTTGCGTTGTATTGATAACACGAATTGTGGAGAAATTCTTATTTTACGCAAGGTTCGCTGGTAAATAGAATGATGTTTTAATATTGACGCAGTTGCAGTTGTACTATTATATATATTATACTGTTAATTTCTACAGGTTCAAGTTTCTACATCGTGAACCGTTAACAATAATAATGCATTCTGCTGCCAATTCCATTGCGTATTTAGTATTTGCTACTACCACTGCGATATCTACGTTATATTTGTTTTCTTGAGGTTTTATTTGAGTGTTGACAATCCTAAAAAAAAGAACAATTTGACAGCTGACAGTTTAAAGAATACGTGACTGAATTATGTGAGCTTGGAATTTTCGCTCACATTATGCCTGGATACACGATCGCAAAAAAGAATTAATTCACGAAAGAGAACGGATGATTTTTAAAAAGAAGGAAAGGGATGGAAAAAATGACAAGTTATGTCTTTTTCCTCATTTTCAGATATGAGTTTTACGTTAAAAATCATGTTTCTTTCTTAAAACGTTCTCTAATTGCTTTGTTTTCCTCGTCATCATCATCGTGTCTTGTAACCCCGGCTGGAGCATAAGGCGTCAGCAAAACGTCTCCATCCTTTACGGTCTGCAGCACGATACTTTAGCTGTGCCCACGTCTTTCTCTGGGATTCTGCTTCCGCTAAGACAGTTGATTTCCATATTGTTCTTGGTCTTCCAATCCGCCGTGCAATCTGAGGATTCCATACAAAGGAATGCTTTGCAATTTCATCGTTTGGTTTCCTCAGTCTGTGACTAATCCAACGCCATTTACGCTTTCTTATGTCGACGTCCAGCCGCTCCTGACTACCTGCGCTACAATTCCTCATTTGATATTATTTGTGGCCAGCGAATCTTTAGGATATGGCGAAGGCAACGATTCAAAAAAGCCTGCAATTTCCTCGAAATGGTAGACGTGACTTTCCAGGTTTTATAACCATAAAACAGCACGGATTTGACATTAGACTCGAAGAATCTCAACTTAGTGCGTAACGAGATTTTACTGGATTTCCAAATTGGGGACAGAGTACGGAAGGCAGCATCGAGGTGTCTTGTGTATCCACAAAAGTAATTCTTTTTTGGCACATTTCGAGCAATCCAGTATAGGTAGAGGTACCATAATTGGAAGTGGTTTGGTTATTCGTTCATTCGATCACTAATGGCACTCACTCACTCGCTCGCTGAACCGGTAATTTGGCCCCAGGTTCTTTGGTAGGAGTAGGAGTTATTTTAAAATTTGCAAGATGTATATATGCTAGCAGGACACTTTTGGAAACTCAGGTTAAAAACTATCTTATCATTAGTTACTAATTAATGGCGAATGAGTTACGCAAACAAAAATTTTATTGCATTTTTGGTTTACGAAAAAGTGGGTATATGGGTAGGGTAATGGATATGAAGTTAGCAGGACACCCATTTTTTCGCAAACCAAAATTAAATAGCAACTAATGATAGGATAGTTTTCAACCTGAATTTTCAAAAGTGTCCTGCTTACTTTATATACGCAAATTAAATGGTTTTAAGAATTCTGTTTTATTTTCCTTTTATCTACCAAATCCGTCCCTGTATTAACAGGATTAAAAGACATAGTAATAACGACAACCATGTTACAAAAACCAAGTAAAGAAGTACCTACCAAATGATCAACTCTGTATACTAGGTAAGGTAGGTGTGATTTCGAATTTTCTAGACGTACCTCGACTCGACTAAAATTCAAGCTCTTCAACCTAATGCGAAGTGCTATTTTGTAAGCTATAATTGAATTCGTTAAAGTATCCATCTAGATATGATGTGTATAATTGCTTTTTTTCTGGCTGGTGTCTTTCACTCCTTGAATTGCTTCTGTTCGAGTAGCTGAGTCGTCTATAGCATCAGTAGCTCGTTGTTTGTCAGAGTATAACCTGTCATATTAGTGAACATTATCATAATTTCACTATGAGCACCCATGAAAATATAGATAGGTACATAGAATACATATAAATGATATTACAGAGAATAAATTATGAAATTGCTACATTTCGTATAAAAGCATTTTGGCATTAGGAGAATATTAAATAAAGTGCATGATTGGGTCGCATGTACATGCTCTGAACATGAACATAATTGTGGTTTTGAAGTCTGATATAGACCAATTCATCTATTTTTAAGAGAAAAATAAGTTTTAGGAGCCTACTTTGAGTTGTCAGGCCCCCTTCTTTATATGTATACTCGCTTCGAAAAACAATCTTGTTTCTAATGAGGCACAAGAAAGTTTTTATTGGTGTTGACTAGAGCCTAGCAAGGGGAGTTTTCGAAGTTGGGCCTCACGCCTCACCAGTTATGTAGCCTTTTGACTTGTGAAGCTAACAAAAAGTAGTTCAATTTGTTTACAATCTGCAATTTGATCCTAGCTTCTTTTGTTATCTAGTCCAACGCTAGCTACTATTGAAAATTAATAGGTGTATGATACTTAAACTTTTAATACTATTATATGGCGGGTAAAAGTTACTCACGGGATATTTGTGATGGGATAACATATCCTACTAGCAAGGGTCTCTAGAGTGTTTAACAAGTTTTCTGCATCTAGATTTTTCTTAACAAAAACTTTCTTAGGACTTGGGTATTCTTGGCAAGAACTTGACATTTTTCAATGCGCGTAAAAACTATTTACTTTACTATAGGATCGTATAATGTATGAGTACATTAAATAGTACTTATCTTAATATTTAAGTGCCACCTACACGAAATCAAAGGATAAATAATTTTTAGCGTGAAGATACACTCCCGTTCATTTGAAAACAAAATTTTCGATTGCAATCAACCCTAATACCTCCAAACTAAGGTGACTAAATGAATTTTTGTAAATGTCATTAGGGAAAGAATCAAATTTAGAAGAGAATCAGAAAACACACAATCTTAAACTAACCGTAATTTCACGTTTTATTATGATTTCCTTAAATTCATGTGGAAATCGCAGCCCTTTTTTCGTCCATTTGAATAGGTACAACGCCTTTATCATCACTTTGACTTTGAACTTGTGGAAGTTCAGACTTTTAAAAGCTATTTTTGGGTTTTCTACCATGGTTTCTTTGACACGACACACAAAAAATGAGAAAAAGTGCAGAAAGGGTGGAGGAAAGGCTCTTGGCGTGGTTAAGTACGCTCAAATTTATAGTTTTCATGGTCAAGGACTATCGGGACATCAAATCTCAGAAAAAAATTGACAGAATCTCTTTTTTGATTTATAATTAGGCTCTGGACCTTTGGCGACCTTGAGAAAGTTTAAGCCTTTATTACAAGTTATCTAGGGCTGACCAATTTCTGGCACCACTTGACTTTTCTGACCAATTACTGACCAATTAGATGGCATCTTTTTTATCAAATTTCCCTTATATGAAGTGCCAAGGGTCCAATCCAGAGCCTTATAATTATCCGAGAAATAAACAAAAAGATGGTGTCAATATGAAAGGATGCAAAACATCTGCTACCTCCGCTGGTGATAGACGAAAAATTGTGAGGGTTGCGACTAATTCGTCGGTTTAAATGGCTAAAACAAGGTAACAAGTTAGGTTCAATGCCGGTATTTCTACAGTCGAGAGTGTAATTAAAAGTCCTGCAATTTTTATTACTGAAATTAAATAATTCAACTTTATTCATTCACGATTAAAAACAAACTGTATCCTCTGTTGGCCAGACATGCGCACTTATACTTATTACACAGGTTCCCCATAATAACTTGAAGGTTTTGGTATGTGCTTCTAGATCTTTCCATAGGGTAAATTTCCCATAAATTCCATTTGTTGAGCTTTTATTTTGACATTCAGTACCAAAGCTCGTTTATAGTTCAAATCTGAAAGTCGTAACACTACAACCTTATTAGGATTTATCGTCCCGAGGAAATCCATCACTGTGGATGTGGACTACTTTTAGTTTGCCTCTTAGTCCTCTCTGAATGCGATAGACGACATCGTTTATTTGTGTTACAACAGCAGAAGGACCTTTCCAGTTTTGTTGAATTTAGGGTTAAAGTCAGTTCCGAAGATATGCATTATAAAACCACACAAAGTCCCTGCTTGGAAACCTGTCGTTGTTACTTTTGTGTCATATCGCGTTTTTATCAGACCATTTGATAGCTTTATTATTTGCTCTTGTCCTTTTCCAAATGTCACTCAGCTATTCTTTTTCATTTCTCTTATCACTCAAGTGCCCGGGGCTAGCCGATCTGCACTATTCTTTCATTGTTCTTCAATGTCTTTGGTAGAGCTTTGATTGTTAGGATACCGTACATTGAAACAGTTGAGATGATGCCTTTGGTATCATACTTCATACCCCTTTGGCAGCTGGTATTTCCGTACAAAAGTGACGACTTATGTAGCCATGATCATCTTCACGTTCCTTATGTTTACCTTCCACTACCACGCTGTTGCCAATAGATTTTACAGTTAATTCATTTGGCTTGAAATGGCTGATATCCATGCTTACTTGAAATGCTTCCTTTCCAACTGTGTAGTTTTCTTTGGAATAACGCTGGTCATCCATTCGTCGAATAGGAGTTTATTGCAACGAAGGCACTCTTGGGCAATATATATCGCATCCCAAGTCATCTTTTTGAACAGTCCTCATTTCCTCTTTACTCTAATCGTAATAATGGGATTGGTTCTTAATCGCTGGACCTCCTTTTCTTCTTGACGTATCCAATGCTTGAAGAATGGTTTGTATGATCTTCTAGGTGACAAGCTGCACTCGCGTTGTTGGTATCCGGTCCTGTTGGAGTTTTTAAATGCAGGCCCTCTAGGTGGCAATCTGCACTGGCCTTGAAGGTGTCCGACCATGTTACAATTCCAGCATCGAACAGGTCCATCTCGCTGGTTCCTTTGGAACGCGGTTCGCTGGCAAAAACACTCCTCGGTTTCTAATTCTTTTACCCGGTGGGCACCTTGAGAAACCTGTTCTGTTGCTTCCATAGTCAGGGCGAATGCTAATGCTTCAGAGGGCGTGCGTCGATATCAGATACAGCACCGACAAAGACTTCTGTTGCGAATTGATTGATGATTTCAACTCCTGCAGCCGGATACCCCAGATGTGTCAACCGTTCGATGTCTGCTTGGAGCTGCAGACTTTCTCCTCTTTTCTGGACTATAGTATTGAGTTTGACAATCATATACTAAATTTTAAAAAACTGATTTTTAAAGGGCGAATGCCTATGTGACTTTGTTATAACTTTTGTTTTTGTTTGTCTACACCTTAACGTCACATACACGCAATTATAAATAATAAAATCGATTTTTATTTTTTAAACATTTATTTTGCTTTTTTATGTATATTCAATCGTACAATTGTTTCAACACCGTCGCGGTGTCATCATCAGCGAATTTAAGACTAATGTAAACATTAAAAGAGAAATGATTATGCACTTTTTGAAGAATAAAAGAGTTGCGATTAAAAGGAATAAGAGAACTCTACATGGATTAGTAAGTATGTAAGTTAAGAAGAGACCAAGCTTTAATTAGAACACAATTACATACATACATATACATATATATCATAAATAAATAGTGTGTGAAAGAGTGGTGAAAAAGCTGGACCTGCATCTCTGTTGACGTTGTTTTTGTTTTGGTGGATGTGTATTGATTCCAATACATTAAGACGACGTCTATTTGATTCCGATTCCAATAGCTTAAAATTTGAGGCATCGATTGTGTGATTTTCTGAGAGTATGTGATCAGCTATTCCGCTTGCGTATGCTTCTTTGTTTTTTATATGACGTAGGTGTTCGTTTGCTCTCGTTTTTAGGTGGCGAATAGTTTAATGTTTACATTAGTCTTAAATTCGCTGATGACGACACCGCGACGCACAGTGGGATGAGAAGCGATTCTAGCGCGCCAAAAGTATTCTTGGGGTAATTATATGGAATAAAGACCTATTTTTGATAAGCTTATATAGTTTTGAGGGCGTTGCAGCCGTTTTTAATATTTTTCCAGGGTGGTGTCAAAAATTAGGGACAAAAAAGTGGCAAAAAGAAAATTCTATCAGTGTTCGAAAAAAGGGTGTCTCTTAATGCAGGATTATTTGAGAAATGATTCTTAGGCGGTTCTAAAAAAATGTATGAGGTGGGGGGTATGTTTCCCCCCGTTTCTAAAAAAAATTACTTGAAATAAACAAACAAATATTAAAAAACAACAGCAACAGTTTGAATGTCATGCTATAGCTGTTTTTAAAGTCGAAAATCGATTCTCTGTTTGACTATATACATACATATGTAGTTGGTTTTGTAAATATACTTTTTGAAAAAATAGTTTTCAAACTTAAAATAAAAAGAAAAACTAAAAATTTGTATTTGTTTAAACTTTTTATTCCGAGTCACTATTACTTCTCGTTTCGGAATCATGTTCAGATTAATTTTCGTCATTTTGGAGGAAAAATAAATTGCGAACTTAATTATTATATTCCCTTTTGTTTTTTGTTGTTGCCTTTCGCATTGACGAGACATATGGATCCGAAGAGACCAGCAACATGTGGAGTAGATTAAACAAAAAAAGAATCATAAATTTAAAATTCATACTACCTACTTTTGCAATATATGGAAGTAATAATTTAACAAAAAAAAGCTTACCCAAAGGCAAAAATGTATTTCGAATGACGTGGAATAAAACTTGATGTACACTCGAAGGAAGGTAATACCATGGATACAGAGATAAAAATCTTTAAAATGGCAACACTTACTGTTTATTATTTGTAACCTACATGGAACTTTTCTGCACGTATTCTTTCACACTTTAATAGGATTCATAGTTTTTTTTTTATAATCGATAATCCGGTGGATAAAATTTAATTATTTGATTAATATGTATATTATTTTTAAGCAAATTTGAGTGTTTTTATCAAATAAAACAACCCAAAAAACGCAGAAAACACTCGCGACAACTTATTATAACGGAATACATTACAAACCTTGAGTTACCAGAGAGAGCAGTTTGACTTTCTTGGCTAACGTTACTCTCATTAAAAGTTAAATAAAATTGTTAGTTGGTGGTAGTTGGTAGCGATTTTTATAGGAGTGTAAGTATACATATTGGACTAGCTAATGGAAGTATAGGTAAGAGATTCCATGACGTTCCGGATTTTTGGCAGACTATACAAAAAAAAATGATATGAAAATTGTTTAAATAAAATTATTTAAAAAACATACTATCAGTGAATTAATTTTATTGGAATTGATGGTTTATAATATTGACACTATTGGTAAACAAGAAAAAAAAAAAATCTAGCTGATATCCATCCTTAAATAGGATCAATATCGACATTTAAAAAAAGCAGTAATTTGACTTCATAACTAAGATTATTCATAACCTTCTAAGAAACGAGGAATAAAAAAAAAGTGCATGACGTTTTACAAAAACTGGCTCTCGATTTGTTCACGCCCAGGTATTGACAACATTCCCTGAAAAAATTACGCATTTTGGAGACCATTTTTTATACCACTTTTGGCGCGCTATAATCACTTCTCATCCCACTGTGCGACGGTGTTGAAACAATTGTACGATTGAATATAAAAAAGCAAAATAAATGTTTCAAACATAAAAATCGATTTTATTATTTATTATTGCGTGTATGTGACGTTAAGATGTAGACAAACAAAAACAAAAGTTTGACAATTGCTTATCTATTCGCTCGTCCAGGTCCAGGGCAACAATTCAGTTGTCAAAGGCATCTACCTCATCTTCAAATAAATTTGTTTGTTCTTGGAACTGTTGAAGAAAATTCTTTTCTTGTTTTTCCAGAAGGTTTTCTTGTTCGTTCGAGAAGATTCTTTTGTTCTTTGCGTTGTTATTGGCTTTGTTGTTCTAGAAGATTCTTAGCTTTGTCGTTCGAGAAGATTCTTTTCCTGACTATCAAATCTGGCGAGCCACTTTGAAATTGTGCAGCTCATGTCTGATTGTCTGATGTACTTGCATGTTCTTGTTCTTCCTCCATTTTGGTGTCGAATATAAACGTCTCTAGGTTTTCTTCACGTCTTTTTATACCTTGCAGATAATTGGCCATAATTATTTGTTCCAGCAGTAGGAAGACCTCGCTTGTTCAGCTATCAGCTCTGCTTTAAGTTCGACTAAATTCAGAGTTTTACCCATTGTATTCTCTTATTTGTCACTTTCCACAGTCGACGTTTACTATTCGATAAAGACAAACTTCATCATAGTTTTTCAATAAATCGAATCAAGTTCAATTTGAAAACGAATTTCTTGAATTTTCTCCCAATGCCCAACCTTACAATTTTCCATCTGACTATGTACGCAAACTTTCTCGTGCAGGTACAATATAATTCTCCCAGTTAAACTGTGCCATATGAGCCGCATGACTAACTAAACATCCACCAAATGACCATTGTGAATTGTTCCATATGATTGCATCTTATATTACTTTTGCTCCACATCGTCGAACAATAATTTCCAGAAACCAGAAGTATATTTTGCCAACTTTTAACGAAATCAAGAAACCGATACTTAATGCAACTTGGCTCCGAACTGAATATATCACTCACTCTCTTTTTTGTGCACCTCATCAATAAGTTCGCACCTAGATGAAGAGTCTATAATTTTGCCCGGCTTCAATGAAACAACACCCTTCACCCTCTATTACCGCAGAGGCAGGCGCAGGTGCGGATATTATAATATTTGCTTTCGAATTGGAAGCATTGTGGATGTGGCATTAAACCAGACCACAACACAATTCAGTTCAGGCATTAAATGAAAATTATCACTCCTGCCAAAGTGGTAGTTAAGAGGAGTTGCAGCAGCAGTGGCGATGGGGAGCCGGAGTATAGTGGTGGCAGTGCGGTGATTCTCAAGTTGTACTCCACCCATCAACGGATGCATTGCTGGGCGGTTCCCAGGAGTACCTCATTCGGTAATAATTTCTGCGATTGAATGAACTCGAACGAGCCTGTCTGCCCCGCTCGGCTCTACCGGAATGTGAGCTAAAAGTTATGTGGCATGTGCTGAAATTGCGCTCAACACACTATACAGAAATTAGGGCTCCTCCATGTGCCCCATGGACTCCTTGGTATAGAAAGAAGCATTGCAATGGCAGAACGCAGCAGAAAGCTGCTTTATGCCTTTTCGTATTGATAACCTGTGATTATCAATAATTCTTCTTTTTTTCAAATTTTATTTCCCTCATCCATGTTCAGTTTTGATTCAGACTGGAGAGGAATGCAAGTGCCTCGAGGCGAGATTTGGTTTATATATTGCAGCGGCAACAGCAGCAGCATTGGGCATAATTAGGGGCACAAGTGCAGCAGAGTTACATGTACATTGTGTTTGAAAGGCTGTGATTTGATTTTAAGCTCTAATAACAGAGGCTGTATTTGGTCGTTCGATGAGTGTTCTATGGGTATAAAAGCTGAATTGATCACTTCCGTTTGCCTCAAGCAGGAAAGGAAGAAGTTTTTATAAAAAGTCATCTTTACTCCTAAGAACCTTATGGATTATTTACTGCCGTCAAACGGAATGCATAATGCACAATGCACATATATATGCCGATCTCCACAAAGTCCGCAAGGAAAATATTTGGCTGACTGTAGGGTATGAGGTATGACGGCAAGAAAAGTGATTTATATGCGCTTAAAAATATAACAAAAATGCAAAAATTCAAAGAAGTTAATGTTTCTTGTTAAAAAAAAAAAAATAAAATAAAAACTACTTACATGAAAGACAAGTACACGCTCTGTATAACCCTTATACTGCCAGTTCTGCTTTGCCCAGTCGGAACGTACATTTGAAATTCAAAAAATTTGATAAGGGTATTTTTTGACTTTATTCGTTAGGAGTGTTCATAAAGAGTCTAAAAAACAAGTTTTCAACCTTCTTTTTTTGAAAGCCAAAATCCAATCTCCCAATTCCTTTTTTAAAAATATGTGTTTTGTAAATAAGTCATACGAAAATATTTAAATTGAAAAGAAAATCATTTTATTTTAAGTTTCAAAATTATTTTTTTTCAAAAAGTATTTTGAAGAACCATTTTTTTCAAAAAGAAAATTTCGAGAATGGATTTTTGGCTTTCTAAAATGCAATAGCATGACATTGCAGGTGTTGCCGTTGTTTTTTGGTATTTTTTTTTTCTATTTTAAGTAGTTTTTTTTATTAAATTGTCCCTCCCATCTTAACGGGGGGAATATACCCCCTTCCAATACAATTTTTTACTGTATCAACCCAACCTACACAATCCAGTCTTTTGTTATACACCCTTTGCTTATGCAAAATACCCTGTATATTTTACAAAAGCGATTTTTCTTAAATTCAAGATGGTGGCCAAAGTTAAAATGCTAGCCTCCTCTTTTAACGAGTTGAAAAAAATACTAAAGTTTTTTTTGCATAGTTCAAAAGCGCTCATAAATGAGTTGACTGAAATACAGTGTTACAATCCTTTTTTCGGATTAAGTCGAAAAATATCAATCGTAGAGAAATAAAATGCACGACTGGGTCGCACGTACTTGCTCTTATGTTCAAGACACTGTGGGCTTAAGAAAATTGTATATAAAACATGGAAATTATGAGAGAAAAATGTAGAGAAGCATGAAATACGACTTTTTAATTGGATAAAACAACTCTTTTGACAGTTTGATGTGGAAAAAAAGAATGCCATCTTCATTCTTGATTGAATATGATTGTATGGGAAAAAAAATTTAAAAATCGTTGGAGCGGTTTTTTTTTAAATTAATTTTTTATATATAAAATTCTTAAAACATTTTTAAGAACAAATTTTGGTATGCAGATTTAAACTATATATTTATGTGTATATAAAAACTAAATTTGAAACAAAATTGTCAACCCGTTTTTGAGATATCGAATTTTCAAAAAAAAAGTTTGAAACTTTTTTTAAAAATCCAAAAACATTTTTTTTGAAAATTTTGATATGCAATATTATTTAGTTTTATCTGAAATTTGTATATAAAAAAAATCATTTTAATCCGTTAAGCTGATAACGAGAAAACTCAAAATAAAAAAATACGTTCTATGACGGGTACTACTAATAGTTGCTATGTGTAAAATTTTATAATTTTTAATGGTAGATCGTACTAATTTCAGTATTTGAAAAAAGTTTAATCAAAATCGTTGGAGTCGTTTTCAAGCAAAAAAATATTTTCCTATGCGGTTTTTTCACTTTTGTATGGAAGGTACCGTTATTTTTTCATTAATGTAAAATTTTTTCTAAAAATATTTTAGAGAGTACTAAAAAAATCTTAAATATCGAGTTTCAAAAAAATCTATTCTGCAGTTTTCGAAATATTCGATTTTCCAAAAAAAAATTGAAATATTTTTTTAAAAATCCAAAACATATTTTTTCAAAAATGTTGGTACACAAAACTATTAACATTTTTTGGAAGCTTCTGTATAAAAAAAATAATTGAAATCGGTCATACCATTTTGAAGAAAATCAAAAATTAAAAAAATGGTTTCTTCGGAGGTACCATTAATAATCATTTTTGAAAAATGGTTTTCCACCAAAAGAAAGCCTTTACTAAAATAAATTTATTGAATTTTTTTTAAGAAAAGTTGTCGAGCCGTTTTTGAGAAAAATACGATTATGTAAATTTGCCAAAAAAAATGTATGGCAGGTACCGTTATTTTTGGTTCTAAACAAAAAATGAAAAAAACTTGTCGGCAGAATCACCAAAAACCAGTATGTACCAAGTTTGAAGAAAATCGATCGAGCCGTTAAGGCTGTAGACGAACAGACATACAGACAGACAGACAGATAGAATTTTGCCACCCACTTTTTTGGTGTTCTCTATCATCGTAATATCATGTTTGATTGTTATCTCAAAATTTTTTTTTGCACGAATCCAAAACTTGCCTTATAGTACCTATAATCGCAAGTAAAAATTATTTGGACCGAAGCTGGTAGATATTTAAATTTTGAACAACTTTTATTAAGTGCATTTTTACTCAAAAGCTGAAGATAGGTGAGTTATTTAACAAAAACTCACTTTTATAAAATCCAAGATGGCGGCCAACGCAATGGAGATAGCAGGTTGAAAAATTTTTTGTGCCCTTTACGAACGAATAAAATATCTAACTAATTTTATGCATTTCAGCATGTTTTTTTTTACATTCCGACTGGGCTAAATTGCAAACTCTAACACATCTGTATATCAAGATGTGGATGTAGTAGTCCAGAAAATCAAAACACGTCGACTACATTGGTTCGGACACATCGAGCGAATGGACAATAATGCTCCAGCCAAGAGAGTCTTTGAAACTCAGTCCCGAGGTTCGAGAGAACGTAGATGATTGAACCTCTGCCGTGGAGCAACTAGAATTTTTTGTTGATAAATTACCACTCGGAGCTCCTGGCCAGCAAAAATAGTCCTACCAACCCGGAGAGGGTAAAACACTTATGGTGCCAGCTGGGAAATGCATTAAATTCTTTAAATGGGCCAATACGATCGGCCACAAAGTGGAAAGAAGTAAGTCACTGTCTCCAAAAAGTAGGTAATGTAATTGACTTTTTATATTTCAGACACTCTCTCACTGGAAAAATCAAGTTCCATCGCGAGCCATAAAAGCAAAAATTCACTGAATTACAACGGGTGGCGGCCCTCCTTCACATAGTAAATTTAAGGATTTCGAAGAGAGAGCCCTTTAAGCTTTTGGCACTGTTGCTATCGGATGTGCCAACTTTGGGCTTAGAAACGATTGACTTGTCAATGCCTTCACAGGTACAAATATTTACATGTCTTCCATTCAATTGAATTTTACTAACTTAAAAATTACTGTAGGAAAATGAGCAATCTGGATACCAGAATACAGAGTTCCTGGATGAATATATACTTTTACAAGAACCATCTATGATTCAAGGGCCACATACATTCGTCGATACGGGAACCCCTCCAAGTCTTCCGAGGAAAAACCACAAGTCCAACACATCAACATATGATCTTTTGAACCAGATATTGCAAATGACCAAAGCTAGGGCTGATGCCTTGAAAAGGATTGCCGACACTTTGCAATCTTTGTCTGAGGCCATTGCAAATGTGAAAAAACACTAATTAGTATTCCAACGTTCTCTTGCTATAGTCATTTGTGATATGAAGACTGTGGGTGTGTGTACGCACACTTGACATTTTAACTTTGAATTACCTACAAATTTTAATTTTAATAGCTTATCTTATAGCCTATTGAATAGACCTTTTAAAAAGGAACAATTACGTGCAAGGGTTTTTATTATTGAATATGTTTGTTTGGCCCATAAGCATGCTTAAAACCAAAAATGCTACTAAATTCACCCATGCGTTTCTGAGAGAATGGTCACACTGGCCACTTTTCAGTATTTTTGGTGTAACTCGAAAACTAAGCGGAATTTGACAATTTTACATATATCACTTTTTGTTCAAAATTAAATTTTCTATCGAAATGGATAGTTTGGAAAATTTCTAAAAAAAAATTAAGCAGGCAAAGTAAACAAAAACTAACATAATAAAATCAAAAATCAACGATTTTTTAATTTTTTTCTAAATTGCGCATAACTTTTTTCGGAGCAAGGATACGATCAAGACATTCATGAACAAAGTAAACTGGAGTCTTACGGCTTTAATATGACATGTTAAAAAAGCCATATTATTTAAAAATTGACAGAGATATAGCCATTCAAACTTTACCATTTCTTATCAATTTCCGCAGTTTCTGGCCGAAAGCCTATTTTTTGGTACTTTATGACAAATTTAACGTTCCTAGCACCTAATATCAAATCTTATGTTAATCGGACCAGCCGTTCGGTCTGTAGGTTTGAACGCACTTAAAAACAGCCGAAAAACGAAATTTCGAACTTACATCCTTTTTATAAACTCTAATGTCATATTATATCAAAATTTTAGTTTTGAACATTTTTACGAAAGTGAAATTTGCCATATTGTACCGAAAAAGGGACTTTCGGGCCAAAACTGGGAAAAATTATAAGAAATGATAAGGTTTGAATGGGAATATCTCTGTCAATTTTGAAAAAATATTAATTTTTGAACATGCCATATTAAGGCCTTTAGTCTCTACTTTGTTTTGTCTCCGCATGTCTTGACCCTATCTTTGCTTCAAAAAAATTTATGCACAATTTATTAAAAAAATTAGATATCCTTGATTTTTTGATTTTTTTTAAGTCGGTTTTTGTTAACTTTTCCTGCTTAAATGTTTTCGTAAAATTTTTTGAACTATCCATTCCAATAGAAAATTTAATTTTGAACAAAAAGTATTAAAAGTAAAATTGTCAAATTCCGCTTAGTTTTCGAGTTATACCAAAAATACTGAAAAGTGGCCAGTGTGACCATTCTCTCAGAAACGCATGGGTGAATTTAGTAGCATTTTTGGTTTTAATCATGCTTATGGGCCAAACAAACATATTCAATAATAAAAACCCTTGCACGTAATTGTTCCTTTATACCTCTCATTTTGCGGTCTATTCAATAGGCTATTATAAATATAACTGAAGTTCCAATCTTTTAGAATAAGCTCACTATTACTTTATAAATACTTCCTGATCCTGTATTGCATCTTTCAATAGTCTGCAATATTGTACTTTTATTTTTGGCAATATTTTAAAAATTTGTAGTTCTATACTAAATGTACTAGGAAGCTGCATTAATGCATTTTGATTTTAAGCAATATTTCAAAAAAATGCAGATCAAAGTATGAGTGGAAGTAAGTCCATTTTCAGTTGTTCACTTAAAAAAGTTGAGTGCATTTTTTTTTAAATATTGCTTAAAATCAAAATGCATTAATCCAGCTTACTAGAACATTCAGTATAGAAACAGGAAATGTACAAAGCATCTCTTTTAAAATACCGAAAGCCCGCTCGATCACATTTCAAGCTTTGATGTGCATGCAATTAAATAATTTGTCTTTTTCTGTTGTTGGTGCGGTTATCGGCGTCAAAAGTCATAGTTCTAATGGGTACCCAGAATCACCGAATAGCCATTTTGAACTCGAAGAGCTGTAGTTTTGCATCCGAACTTATACTTTATGTCCATATACCCGAATCATGGCAAGGATGAGTATAATATATTTGACATAAAAAGTAATCAAAAAAAGTCCTTCCAGCTTCAACATTCACACTATAATATCCCTTTCGGTTCATGTACAATTGTGCAGGAGTTCTCTCGTCCATAGCTTTTGGAGTAATAATAAGTGTGTGGGTACAGTCAATAGCTCCAATTGTCCCTTTGATGTTGAATTTGTTAAAAAACCTAAGAGTTTACATCATATTTAAAAATTTCTATGGAAAAGTCTTATTTGCACTTTTGCAGAACACCCAATCTTTTTGGCAACACATTCTTCATTCGTTTGTTGGAAGCGAACCTCATTCCTTTTTACGTAATATTTCTGCAAACTGTAGCTTGACTTAAGGGAATTGTGTAATTATTTCATACATACTGCTACTCCATGTTCGAGGAAATAAAGCACTGAAAGAAACTATTCAAAAAAAAAAAATTAAAATTGCAATGAAAACATACAAAACTTACTCGAATAACAAAAGGCAAAGAAGTTGCCTGATTATTGTGAGGCTTCAAGCTCTGAATAATATCCCAGCATAAAGTTTTCGGGAAGCGAAAAAACTCTATAAATGTATTGTTTTGGAGAGCGAAAGGATCATTTGTATCCCTCATAGTTTTTAAAAGCAGTCGGCGCTGCAAGCTTTCCAATACGTTTATATAAAAAATTTAAAAATTTTACTTTTCATTTTCATGGGAAAGATCAGCAACAATATGCATTAGAATTAATTACACTTCCATTTTTATCTTCACCTATTTCACAAATCAAAGAAAATTGTATTTTTTCTTACAAAATATGCGTGGAATGTCAATCCGAAATGTCAAAACTTTAGTTGTTTGTGAGTTGTGAACTGCTCTGAAGGAGATCACAGTTTCGGTTGTTTTTGTGACTCTCACAAGTTGTGACTGCGCGGCAGAATTCGAAAAAGTCACAAAATCAATTTCAGCTCTCCTTCACGGTTAAAAATTCTTGGGTATTTTTTAATACAGCCTTTGTATTACAGCCGTATTCAATACAGAAAATATTACTTTTTAATATTCCGTAAATATTAAAGAAATGTTCTAATAACTTTTTATTACATTCTAATAGATTAGTATTAAAATTGTTATTTGTAATACCAAATAGATTAAAAAGTAATCGAATGAAATAAAATATAATCTTTTGGTATTAAAATTTATTAACTTAAGTATATACGTAAATTTTTAATACAAACTGTATTGAAAATTAATACAAATTGTTTAATCGGGACGCGTGCATTTTTAATACAAAAAGTACTAAAATTTAATACAAATTGTATTAAAATAGCTAGATGCGTATACTTTCAATACAAGAGTATTGAAATCTAATACAATTTGTATTGCAACAGGAACCCATTACAAGCAAGAATCAGCCATATTTAAATATGAATATGACGCATATGTTTTTAATACCAAAGTATTAAAATTTAATACAGATTGTATTAAAACAGCGATAAAACAAAAGTGGCAACCCTTTTTCTGCTTAATAATATAAAATAAATAATTTAAATATGCATTATTTTGAAGGCGCGTTGAAATATTTCGAGGTAAAATATACAAATTAGTAAATAAAATTTCAATCGCATTAAGATTTTAGTTCTCATTTAGATATGTGAAAAAAATTAATATAGGTAATAATGCCACCATTTATTGACTTAGAATATAAATATTCTTCGAAAATAAGTCCATCATTACTTTTATTTTTGTAATATATTTTGTATTAATTTTCATGAAAAGGATCTACAAATATAATACAGATTTCGTATTCCTTTTTAAAATCTGATATTATTAATTTTTACCCCCTGCGGGTAAGGGGCAAGAATATACCCGAGGTAGGCATGCCTGTCGTAAGAAGCGACTAAAATCAAAACTCCGTATACTGAGATTGATGCATACAAAACTATGCAATGAGCAAAACAATAAGATATAGTTCCCCAGGTGGCAGTCCAGGTTCACTGGAAAATCCACCCTCTTCGGAGGTCGGCTCTATGGATTATGGCGAGAGCCAATTATTGCATTTAATAAATCCCTTCCAAAAAAGTGCAAGGGTATCTCGATCACCACAGTCTAAATCGAGTATAAAACAATCTAAATTCGGGCAAAAGAGTTCACCCGTCACGCCGCCGCGCGCCAAAGAAGACTCAGATAAAACAGAAAATCTTGAAAAAGATAATAACGAACTTCGACGAAGACTTGATGAAGTAATGGAACTTTATCAAGAGCTAAAGAAAGAAGTCGATCTTCTTCGAGAAGGAAATGAGATGTTGAAAGGCAAAAATTCTCCAATAAACTCCAAAGCTCCACAAGTCAATAATTCTAGATATGAAACAGACGAAGAAGAGCTAGCACGCGAAACGGAAAAGTCCTCAAAGAAAAGAATAAGTAAAAAGCGTAAAGCTGGCTCTTCACCTGAGGCAGCCTCGTCTTTTAATAATAGTTTCACCAAAACATGCGACAGTAAAAGAAAAACCTGCTAAAGTAACGGCCCCTGCCACCGATAAATGTTATTGGTATTAGGGAGTAGGAGTATAACAAGTTGCAAACCATATTAAAGGCATTACAACCATCGGCTTTTAAAGTTATTTCGCTCAACAACAACAAATGGAAAGTATGTGTGAAAGACCCCGAAAGTTATGGTCTTCTGTCGCGGAAACTAAAGCAAGAAAAAGTAGAGTGGTATACCTATGAAAATGAGTCAGAAAGACCTTTACGTGTTGTGGCGAGAGGTTTGCACGCATCATGTTCAAAAGACGATATCATTAGTGATATAAAAGAGCGCAACTTCAAAATCTTAGATGCTATGAACAAGAATTCAATCACACTCAAACTTATTGCAAAAAAGAGCCAAGGTGTGTTAAATGCACCGGAAAGCATTTAACCGTTGACTGCATCAGAAAAAGTGAAAGTCCACCGACGACGTGCATTAATTGTAATGGAAATCACCCGGCAAACTATAGAGGCTGTGAAGTAGCTAAAGAATTACAAAAGCGGCGATCAAAATCTGCCTAAACACAAAGAAACCCACCAAGGCAAATAGAAACCGTAATTCCCAAGACTGCCAAATCTAGTAAAGCTCCAAAACCTAGTATCCGTAAGAAAAAGAAAACAGTGTCAACACCTTCGGAGAAAATATCGAAGCAAGGAAATGCAGAAACATATGCCCAAATAGCGGCCAAAAATATACCCGTAAACAACGACACTGAAACACACCCGGTTTCAAAAGTCTTTTCAATAATTCTGTCAAAACTTGAGGAACAATGTGACACAAATAAACTTATCTTTGATAGGTTAATAAGCTCAAAAATTGTTTTCCACCGAAATCTCTCTCAAAAAGTTGATAATGGAAAAGTTTAATATTCTTACGTGGAATGCCAACGGATTATGGCAAAAACTTGGAGAATCAGAGATGTAGCTATATGCAGGAAAATGATATCGACATATGTATGTTTGATATCAGAAACGCATGCCAAAAATGAATCAAATCTTAAAATCCACGGGTTTCTTGACTCCCACGCTGTTTATCCTTCAAATAAAGCAAAGGGTATCGATAAGAGTGAATTTACGACATTGATAAAGTCGCTAAGCCCAAACTTAATTGTTGGTGGTGACTTTAATGCAAAGCACACCTTTTGGGCTTCAAGATGCATATCTCAAAAGGTTTGAATGCTACTTGAGGCAGGAATGGAAAATAATTGCGATTTTCATTCGACTGGAAAGCCAACTTACTGGCCAACTGATCCGTCAAAAATACCTGACTTAATCGATTTGTTTATGGTAAAAGGAATATCCTCTAACCGTATTGAAATTTCAGAAGGCCATGATCTCTTCTCAGATCATTCTGCAATCATACTCACTATGAGCGAAAGCCTTGTCAAAATTGAAAAACCACCCAGGTTAACAAACGGTGAAACCAACTGGGAAGGATTTAAGAAAGATATCGAGGACAACGTTGAATTGAGGGTATCATTACAAACGCCTCTTGAGCTTGAAGACGCAGTATATACCTTTGTTGATATATAATAAATGCCGCTTTAAGGCTAGAATATGCTCCAAGCCAATGGAAAGTTGCGGAAGTCATAATGGTTTTGAAACCGGGCAAACCATCTCATGAAAAGAATTCTTAGAGACCGATTTCGCTTCTTCCAATAATATCAAAAATTTTTGAAAGAATACTACTCCTGCGCCTGCAGCCTATAGTCGAAGAGAAACGATTAATACCTGAACATCAGTTCGGATTTAGAAGCAAGCATTCAACAATTGAGCAAGTGCATAGAATAACTGACGTAATTGAGAGAGCTCTTGAAGAAAAGAAAATCACAACAAAAACATAAATGTTAAAAAAGGAGCCAAGTTCTTATGTGTACAAGAAACCTGTGCGTAAAAAGTCAGCCAAAAAAAGTAATGAGATCTAAAATATATGCCAAGTTTTAAGTTCATGAAGTTTAATATCAAATATCTTAAGTAGAGTAATATCGAAACAATTCCAAACCATGACAGAAATTTGGTAATTAATGATTACTGATTAAAATTTGGTGGGTTCACTGGTCAAGTTTTCATACATTTTAAATTTGTGATTTAAGAGAAAACTTTCCAAGTAAATCCACCAAATTTTAATCAGTAATCATTAATTACCTAATTTCTGTCATGATTTGGAATTGTTTCGATATTACTCTACTTAAGATATTTGATATTAAACTTCATGAACTCAACTTTGACTTTTTACGCACAGGTTTCTTGTACACATAAGAACTTGGCTCCTTTTTTAACATTTATGTTTTTGTTGTGATTTCACTCCTATTTGCAAAGATTTATTTTGCCAGGTGAAAGTCAAGCCCTACCGCTCTACAAACTTTCATAATTCTACGACAACCGAAAGTGCTCCATACAAATAATAGCAATTCTGATAAAGTGGGTGGATGGCAACCCCCCCCCCCTGAATGGACAATTCCAAACTTTCGATTTTTTTTCTTTCTAAGTACTTCAAGTCCTACCGACCTACCAATTTTCATCGTTCTACAACAATCGGAAGTGCTCCATATAATTATAAGAATTTTTAAGAATGTGGGTGGATGCCACGCCCCCTGAATGCCAAATTCCAATTTTCAATTTTTTCTTTCTAAGTACTTTAAGTCCTACCGACCTACCAATTTTCATCGTTCTACAACAATCGGAAGTGCTTCATATAGCTTATAAGAATTTTTAAAAATGTGGGTCGATGCCACGCCCCCTGAACGGAAACTCCCAATTTTTCGATTTTTTTCTTCTAAGTACTTCAAGGCATACCGACCTACCAATTTTCATCGTTCTACAACAATAAGAAGTGCTTCATATAATTTATAAGAAGTTTTGAGAATGTGGGTGGATGCCACGCCCCCTGAACTGAAACTTCCAATTTTTCTATTTGTTTTCTTCTAAGTACTTCAAGGCCTACCGACCTACAAATTTTCATCGTTCTACAACAATCTAAAGTGCTCCATATAATTTATAAGAACTTTTAAGAATGTGGGTGGATGCCACGCCCCCTGTATGGAAAATTCCAATTTTTCAATTTTTTTCTTTCTAAGTACCTCAAAGCCTACCAACTTACCAATTTTCATTGTTCTACAACAATCGAAAAGGCTCCATATAATTTATAGAATATTTAAGAAAGTGGGTGGATGCCACGCCCCCTGAATAGAAAATTGCAGATTTTCGATTTTTTCCTTTGTATGTACCACAAGGCCTACCGTTGTGCGAAATTTCAAGTTTCTACAATGTCGGGAAGTGCTCCATAATTTTGATGATCTGTCAGTGAGTCAGTCAGTCAGTGAGTCAGTGAGTCAGTCAGTTACGGTTTTTGCGATTTTTGAAGTCCTATATCTTGGGAACTACTAATGCTAAAGAGTTGAAATTTGGTGAGCCACCTGTGTTTGATCAGTTCAGCAAATACTCCGAATTTGAAGTTTCTGACTTTATTGGTACTGAAGTTAGAGGGGGGTTGAAAATCGCCTGAGTTTGTTCCTGTAAAAAGGGTGTAGTGCCGCGAACTTGGCTGGGCACTACCGTGCCCTTTGATTTGTTCGACGGTCTTTTTGGATGCAAGCGTTTGACAAGGTTTGGCACGAAGGCCTCAAATTACGACAAGTTCTGCCTGAAGGACTTTATAAAATTCTTAACGAATATCTAGAGAACAGACTTTTTCGTGTAAGACACGAAAATGAATATTCTAATTTCAAAGAAATAGTGGCTGGGGTACCACAAGGTAGTGTTTTAGGTCCAGTTCTGTACCTTCTATTTACACGTGATATACCTCAAACAGAATACACTATCGTAGCAACGTTTGCTGATGATACTGCAATACTAGCAGTAGGCAAAACGATTACCGAAGCTACGATTAAATTACAAAATGCTCTTAATAATGTTAATGAGTGGACAAAAACATGGCGAATAGCGCTCAATGAACAAAAGTCAGCCCACGTGGACTTAACGTATAAAAAATAAATAGATTGCCCGTCTTTCTAAATACCGGTCGTGTTCCATTTGCGAATGAGGAAAAATATCTGGCAATGACTTTGTAGTCCAGTAACTATATACATTAGACCATGCGTCAGGTCCGGTAGTTCTGATTTTTTGCTGACTTGTTTATGATGTTGGCCTAGTATTAAATCTGATTTTTCGACCTCGAGCGCCGAACGCAACATTGGTAAAAATCCAAAAAACCGCGAAATTTTCGCGGTTTTTTCACTTATTGGCTATTTTAACCATTACGCCTTAACTTCCGAATAAAACATTGCTCTACGATTTCAACCTTACTAAATTTGCTTCAATTTGAGTCCAAAGCCGGTTCTGTAGACATAACGGTTTCCAAGGGACGGCATTTCAAAATATAGCAATAAAAAATTAAAAACAACAAGTAGTATATAAAACAGTATAATAACAAAAACATGGTCTTTGACATATGCTGCATCAAAACAATAGAGCGTGTAGATTGGGCCAAAAGAAGAAAACAATAGTACCGGATGGGTGGTATATATCCCCCGTTTAGGCGGGAGGGGCAATTTTAAGAAAAGTTGACTTCAAATAGAAAAATAACAATTAAAATACAATGGTAATATCTGGACAAAAATCCATTCCTCATCTCAAAGCCAGAAATCCATTCTTTAATTTTTTTTTTAAATAAAGTTTTTTTAGCTGATAGTTTTTGAAAAATTTACTTTCAAACTCAAAATTTTGAGAAAAAGACGATTTTTTTTTTGTTAATCTATTTTTTTTTTATTTGATGGTATTAAGTACTATTTTTGATTTTGATTTTCAATGCCCTTATTAATTCTTAGTTAAAAACTGAAAACCAAATGCTAAAATGACTTCTAGTTTTTGAGAAAACTGAAATTAACATGATCAACTTCACTGTTTTCAGTCTTGTATCCTTTTTCTTCGGGGTGGGAGGGCTCTGCCTCAAGTGCGGTAGTTCTGATTTTTAGATGAGTTGTTTATGATGTTGGCCTTCGCAATAATCCAAGTTTTCGACCTCGAGCGCCGAACGCAACTTTGTGAAATACGCAAAAAATCGAGAAATTTTCGTGGTTTTTTCAGTTATTGGCTATTTTAACCTTTAAGGCCTGGTTTTCGATTATAACTTTGCTCTACCATTTCAAAATAATTAAATGGGTTTCAGTTTGAGCTAAAAATCAATTCAAATTGTGAATTTTTTCATCAACTTTTGAATTTAGAATGCTGCAAATCGAATTGCAGGGGGCTTATTCACCCCTTGTGTGAAATCGTTTGCCCCTTTTCAATGATTTTTGTATACTGTGTAGCGTGTCATGTTGGCTTTATTTTAAGATCTTAATCATGAAGATCGGATGAGTAGAAACGGAGTTATGATTTCTTAAAGTCAACCATATAAAACTCGAACTAAAAGATTCGCTTCAGATAACTCACTGGTGGGTACTGAACTGAGTATTGTTTGAGTTCGAGTTTTTTTTTTTGACTTTAAAAAATCATAACTCCGTTTCTACTCATCCGATCTTCATGATTAAGATCTTAAAATAAAGCCAACATGACACGCTACACAGTATACAAAAATCATTGAAAAGGGGCAAACGATTTCACACAAGGGGTGAATAAGCCCCTTTCAATTCGATTTGCAGCATTCTAAATTCAAAAGTTGATGAAAAAATTCACAATTTGAATTGATTTTTAGCTCAAACTGAAACCCATTTAATTATTTTGAAATGGTAGAGCAAAGTTATAATCGAAAACCAGGCCTTAAAGGTTAAAATAGCCAATAACTGAAAAAACCACGAAAATTTCTCGATTTTTTGCGTATTTCACAAATTTGCGTTCGGCGCTCGAGGTCGAAAACTTGGATTATTGCGAAGGCCAACATCATAAACAACTCATTTAAAAATCAGAACTACCGCACTTGAGGCAGAGCCCTCCCACCCCGAAGAAAAAGGATACAAGACTGAAAACAGTGAAGTTGATCATGTTAATTTCAGTTTTCTCAAAACTAGAAGTCATTTTAGCATTTGGTTTTCAGTTTTTAACTAAGAATTAATAAGGGCATTGAAAATCAAAATCAAAAATAGTACTTAATACCATCAAATAAAAAAAAAATGATTAACAAAAAAAATCGTCTTTTTCTCAAAATTTTGAGTTTGAAAGTAAATTTTTCAAAAACTATCAGCTAAAAAAACTTTATTTAAAAAAAAAATTAAAGAATGGATTTCTGGCTTTGAGATGAGGAATGGATTTTCGTCCAGATATTACCATTGTATTTTAATTGTTATTTTTCTATTTGAAGTCAACTTTTCTTAAAATTGCCCCTCCCGCCTAAACGGGGGGATATATACCCCCCATCCGGTACTATTGTTTTCTTCTTTTGGCCCAATCTACACGCTCTATTGCTTTGATGCAGCATATGTCAAAGACCATGTTTTTGTTATTATACTATTTTATATACTACTTGTTGTTTTAAATTTTTATTGCTATATTTTGAAATGCCGTTCCTTGGAAACCGTTATGTCTACAGAACCGGCTTTGGACTCAAATTGAAGCAAATTTAGTAAGGTTGAAATCATAGAGCAATGTTTTATTCGGAAGTTAAGGCGTAATGGTTAAAATAGCCAATAAGTGAAAAAACCGCGAAAATTTCGCGGTTTTTTGGATTTTTACCAATGTTGCGTTCGGCGCTCGAGGTCGAAAAATCAGATTTAATACTAGGCCAACATCATAAATAACTCAGCAAAAAATCAGAACTACCGGACCTGACGCAAGGTCTCAGTACAATGAAACTACAAGGTTACTGGACTATTTGACAATGACCAACGGTTCGAGACGAAATAAAGAGTTTCGCGCGAAAACATAGAAATCGGCTATTAGATCAAGCTAATCCAACGATTATTGACATTCTTGACGAGTCGAATTTAGTACGCCGTCTGCAAAGAACAAAACCTTCCGACTTGGTGCGGTGAACAGAAAACCATTTTAAAATCGCGTAATAAGCACTTTACTTAAATTCGTTAAAAATAAATAGCTAGATAAGTTTCAACTTAGTTGCAATCGGGAAGTGGAGGTGGTTTTAGTGTAGTAAGAACCTCACACTTCTATGAGCAGGTTTTGCACCTACCCACGGAAAAAAAAATTATTAATTTTTAATATATTTTGTATTAACTTCCAAATTTTAATATTTTACGAGTATTAAATTTCAATAAATTGTTGGTGTTGTCGCCGCTCCGCCTCCGCTTGGCGTCCGCTCCGCTGCCTCCACTCGGCATCCACTCCGCCTCCGCTCGGCTTCCGCTCCACCTCCGCTCGGCTTCAGCTCCGCCTCCGCTCCGCCTCCGCTCGGCGTCCGCTCAGCATCCGCTCCGCCTCCGCTCCACCTCCGCTCATCGTCCACTCCGCCTCCACTCCACCTCCACTCCGCCTCCACTCGGCTTCCGCTCAGCGTCCGCTACGCCTC